>CAWUFW010004390.1:1200000-1557369 GCA_963921515.1 Calotriton arnoldi
GTCCTTCTTTTATGTTTACGCACACTCAAATCCTACATATCAAGCGGTGTATACTCCCCTGGTGATTTTCTTACTCGTGGAGCACGCAGCACAAACGTCGGGTAGATGTAAGTTTTCCCTTGGTTTTCTTATATTCACGGGCACACTTGTATTCACGTTTACTTAAAATACTGCACATATTAATTCTCGTTTGATCACGGTTTTCGTTGGACTTCATTTTGTGGCGCCGTTTTATGGATTTAAATTTTCACCCCCGTCACCTTCACTGGAATAGTTCGCATTGTTTTTAACAGCACTCCCAGGAATCTCTACATGCACGTTTTGTGATTTTATAACACAAGCTTTGAACTAATGTTATATTCGTACTTTTCACTGTCTCACGTGGTGCACTAGATTTAGGTTGTTATTTTTGGCTGAGACGAGCAACCTTCAGTTATGCTTGCGTTCTATCTTGTTGTTCCTTTCTTAAGGTTTTATTTAAGCACGATGTTTTTATATTTCCACGCACATTTTGTCACGCAGTTGACTGTTCAGCCAAGGCTATGCCTTTGGTTATCGATGAGAAATTTCGCTTATCTATTATTTTTCTAGCATAGTGACGCTCTATCTTTTTAGCACAGTGACGCTCTGTTTTCTCTGCATTTTTAGATCTTTTCCCCTGACGAAGGGCTCTAATAGCCCGAAATGCATCGGGAGATGGATTCCCTAATTTTGGAAACGTGAAGTTGATTCACATTATTGTCATGTGTTTCTTGAATGAAGATAATTCAAACATTGAATAAAACTTGAGAAGAGTTGAAAAAACTCGTTCATAACATTCTTGTTTTGTTTACAACTCTTGGGATTACGACTTTTTCAATCTGCTTTGGGCAGACCTAAGGCTGTGCCTAGAGGGACACCGCTCATGCGAGAGGTGCTACCTCCTAGATTTGTTGTTAACACCCTTTCCAGAGGGTGATACCTCCAGTGCACGCTACAACTATACACCCTCATATACCCCTACGCTGTGCATGCTCATATGCTTTATTGTCTTACTTTCGTCTGGAGTTTTGAGCTTTGCACGCCACTCAACTCACCCAACAAGATGTCATACACGGATATAACCAACCTCACTGATATCCGAGCAGATACTTTTGCATTCTCTGAAGATGATGTCAACAAAATTTATGCATTGATACCAGAGGTCACTTCTTTAGCAGCTACAAAGAAAAGTAAAGATAGCAACATCAGACAACTATTATATTTAGGTACAGTCCCGGGCACACGTAACGAGGATATAATAATCAAAGAGGCCGACAAAGGAGGGAATGTTGTGGTTATGAACCACGCTGATTATCACAAGGAAATC
This sequence comes from Calotriton arnoldi, assembly GCA_963921515.1. Taxonomy (NCBI): domain Eukaryota; kingdom Metazoa; phylum Chordata; class Amphibia; order Caudata; family Salamandridae; genus Calotriton; species Calotriton arnoldi. Next base: position 1,201,349 of record CAWUFW010004390.1, read on the forward strand.
CTTACTCAACTAGAGAACACCTCCTGTTATGAACAATTGAATCAAAATCCCACTGGTACCCTCATTGTTAAGATCAACAAATACCTTTCTGATTGGCATACTTTAGGTCTTATTGACGATCAGGAACTTCTTTATTTGAAGGTACACAGACCTGCATTCCCTTGGCTGTATACCCTTCCTAAGATACACAAACCGGGCCCTTTTTCTGCTGGTAGACCCATAGTATCAGGTATAGGCGGACCCACAGAGAGACTTGCCCAATATGTTGACCTCTTTCTGGGCCCCATGGTCAAGAATTTACCCTCATACATACAGTACACTAAACATATCTTGAGCATCCTAGCTGATGTCCAATGGCAACCGGACATGACTTTAGCGACCTTAGATGTGGTTTCTCTCTACACTACCATTGAACCAGAGGTTGGTCTCAAAGCCATCACCAGCCTTCTACACAACAGGCCAGCCACACTTTGGCAACACACTAACATGTTGATTGCCATGATGGACATCATTCTCAATAATAACTTCTTCCTCTACGACAATGTATGGTACAAGCAGACCAAAGGCGTAGCTATGGGCTCCAAATTTTCCCCATCATTTGCCAATCTCTACATGGGTGTTCTAGAATCCATTTGGATCTGGGGTATCAAGGGAGCTCCATGGGTTGACTGCATAATTTATTGGGGACGCTACATTGATGACTGCCTTCTGCTATGGTCAGGGTCCCAAGACAAACTAGAAGAGTTTTTCACTTACCTTAACTCCAATGACATGAACATGAGGTTCACGAATGTCTGTAGCAAGTCGAGCATCACATTTCTCGATGTGGAACTCTACATCAAGTCTAACACACTACATAGTCGACTATATAGGAAAGAGACGTCATGCAATGCCATCCTGCATGCAGAAAGTTCCCACCCCTCTAATCAACTTCAAGGGATACCCTACAGTGAATTCGTTAGAGCCAGAAGGAACTGCAGTGAGGAACCAGAATTCCAGAAATGCATCTCCAACATGAAATCTAGGTTCAAGGCTAGAGGTTATGATGCACATACCATAAATAAAGCTGAGAAAAGAATCCAAAAGTTAGAGAGGCATGAAACTTTAGGTGACAAAAACACAGTTACCAAACAGGATCAACCAGTTAGATTGATTACCGATTTTAGTGACATGGGTCTAGCCATAAAAAGGAGTCTTAACAAACATTGGGGTGTACTACTAGCAGATGTTACGCTTAAAGATGTAATCACCACGAGACCTCGGATCACCTATAGACGTGGTAGAACTCTTAAAACGAGACTCAGTCCCACTGTACCTCGTCCTCACAGTAGCCACTCATGGCTCAAAACACACACACTGGGTTTCTTTAAATGTGGTTGTTGTGGTGTCTGCAGATTTGCCCAGAATGGCATCAAAAATCTCACAGCAATCAACAAGAAGAAATACCTGATCAATTGCAACATCAATTGTAACACTAAATTTGTCATATACATTCTAGAGTGCACCTGTACACTATGGTATGTAGGAAGCACCATCAGACCATTGAAGGAATGCATTGGTGAACACATCAGAGCACTCCAACGCCAGGATTCCAGATACCCCATGGCAGTCCACGCAGCCACTTGTCCCACGCAAGCCTCCAAAAACGCCTCTCGTTCTTCGGATTTGATGTGGCTGCCACTAATGCCAGAGGAGGCAACAGAGAACTGAGGCTCAGACGTCTGGAAGCAACATGGATTATGCGCCTTCAGACGGTGCAACACGGATTAAACACGGATCATGAGCTTCATTATTTTTTAGGGGATTAATCACTGGTTACTGACCACTCCATGAACCATGAACCTCATTATTCCAGTTGGAATATTTGATGAACCAGACATTTTCGTGAATCTCACAGCTATCTGTTAATTTGATTATAGAGTTTTGAGATTTTAGTCACCTTGTGCGATTCTCACCCACTATTGTTGCTATCATGTCACTACTTTTGGTATAATGTCACTTCGCTTCACTATTCGGGTGAACGTCATGTCACAGCGGCGCCCACTATGGTGACCTTAATTATTTCTCATGTAACTTGGTTGTTAGCTTTAGGCTAAGCTTCATGCGAGTATTTCTCTCACAGTGTTACTCATGAAGTTTTGGTATATGCGTGTAATCCAGAGAGCATTTATTTATTATGTATACTACTTTTATGTTTTTTCCCTCCAGGTCTTAGCATCTCTGTTTTGAGCATCTGACATGCACTCCATATCACAGGAGTTACACTACTTTTTCTCAGATGTTGCATCTATTTTCTCCTTCATCTCTCCTTTCAACATCCTCCATCGATCGGTTTGTCTATATTTTATGTACGTTTGTTCCCTTTTTCTTTCTTTATTTCAGTCTATGTTATTTTCTTTTTTCCTTGTTTTCTGCTTTCAACTTGGGGCGTACATCCCTTTTACAGCACCAATTCCTACACCGGCACACTCTATACATGGCGTCCTGTGTAGCCCACCTCTGCTTTTGTCCTTCTGCGGTCTAGTCTTTCTCCACCTTGCCTATATAACCCCGCCTCCGCCCCTCCTCTTCCGGCCATCTTCCGGAACCATTTTCCTTCCTGAACAACACTTCTCCCAGGTAAGCGACTCAGTCCTCTCCACACGAGCCAACCTATGCTAGCTCACTATCCCTGGTGTATCTGCTTACACCTTTTCTCCCCCTCTTTCACTATCTAGTTTCCTGTACTCCGGCGCATCCGCCGTTGTCGTCCTGGACTACTGACCTGGCACGCCTAATTCTATATTCCCCCTGTGCTACTTAGCACTTGGTTAATCTCGTCGCCACAGACTGCATCGACTTTTCTGAAGGTAAGCCTTCTTCACCTCGATACTCTAGTGTTTTCGTCTTTCCCCTTCCCCCTTTCCCTCCCACACTTGGCACTTCACTTCATTCCCATTTTCCTTTTTCTCTCAGGTCAATAGTCCTCATTGGCTTATCCGCCGCCCGGCGATATCCGTCTTCCTTTCCTTACATTTGGCAGTAGTCCACCTACCGTGGTTCGCACTGCTCCTCATTGCCGTTTTGGATTCTTGAACGGTCACTTGGTAAGATTTCACTTTAGTTTCCCTGTACGTATTTTTTCCTTTTCCAGCTCACCCCTTTCGCTTACCGTTTTCCTTTTCCTCTCCATAGAATCCACCTTGTTGGCACCGCCTTTCAGGTATTTTCTCTACCCCTTTTTTTCTCCCCCTTTTTTTCTTTTACCTACTAGTAGCACACACTTAGGGCAGCCGTCTATTCCCTCCAGAGCCACCTACTAGGCTGTGTCTTTATCGTTCTTTCGCTTTCTCCGCATGTCTTTCAGTCGCACTCGTCCAGCTCACAATGGAGCTTGCTCGTGATCACCATTTCGTTCACTATGCGGTTTTGTCTTACCTTTTGTGTACCAGAGGTCCTCCTTTTAACCCTGGGTGACCTATCCTCTATTTAGGAGTCCTTGTTTATCTAGCTGGTCTTCTACCTGAGTACTTTTCACCAACACTGATTTTGCGTTTACAGCCGCTTTTAGAACCTGTTCGTTGCCATGACTGGGCGCCCTCCATTGCATGTATTTCCAACACGTTCCGCTTAGTGCGTGATTGTTATCTTTAGAGGCTGCCTTTTCAATTTTATCACATTGGCTTGTGTCGCTTCTCATTTACCATGTTCTGATTATTTCGCCTCTTGGTCTGCAATTCCATTTATTTTTCTTCCTCTACACATTCACAGTTCGACCTTTTGATCTTGGTGCAAAGATCTTTCATTGTCATTTTGTGTGTAAGTTATGTAACCAGGTTTCCACTTGTATTTATGATTTTTAATTTCGACCTATACATCTTTTGTTTGCTTTCTTGTCAGTTTATCTTATGTTTTGTATCTTCCCCAGCCCTGAAGAGTCACGGGTTACTACCCTTTGTGACGAAACACGTGTCGGCTGGTTGCTTTTGTTTTGGCTGGTTGCTTATGCTCTGTTACTATATTAAACACCTATGATTATCATTCTGGTGTAGACCCTCTACATTTCTGCAGTATGAGACATTTCTCCTGATATTATATCCTCGTTACGTGTGCCCGGGACTGTACCTACTTCATTTGTGTGGATTTCTATCCATACCATCACGGGGGTTTTAGGGCATATCCCCTGACCTGGTTTGCACCGTTCACACTCCTAGTATAACATAAACTCAGCGCGAATTAGCTTGAGCGCCATTATTCCTGTCAATACTAAAAACCCCACACTGATACAAACTATTATATTTAACCAAAAAAGAGGTTAACCAACGTTTACACGCCTGTACACTGGTACGTTATCACAGAGCGCAGAGAATTCCCAGAGGATTGCGCATTCCTTTGAAACCTCTTTTATGTAAGAACAACCCAAAATTCATAGAGAAATGGTATGCCATCTTAAACAAGTGCTCACTTGATTTAATTCTCCTGATAGTTGAAGAATTGTCTAAAACCTTGGAAGAACTCAACAAAGAAATCTCTCAGATCAAACAGGAACTTTCAGAAATGACACAACCGGAGGAATGGTCGAAAATATTAGATGATACCAATATCCAATTAGAGAAATATACTCAGGAAATTAATGAAAGAAAGATTCGTAAATACCGACGTGACACCATTGACTATAAATTGGGCGAAGTATATTCTTGGGCGGAGGTCTATGCCAGACGCCGCCAGAACAAGCCATATGGTCAGAACACCGACACCGAAACTTCATCTTCTGAGGGAGACTTGAGACACAAAAGAACAACTATTACAGAAGATTTCGCACCTTCCACCAGTGCCATTCAACCAACAACTACTGAGGTCTCTTTTTTAGAATCAGGCCCCACAGACAGGGACGACCCCGGCGGGGGAAAAGACAAAGGTCAAGAAAGAGAGAGAGATATGAGGAGCTCTACGACTCAACAAAGGGGCACCAGAGGGAAGAAAACACCGACAACCTAGTGATTAACATTTCCACACATCAACTACAGCCCACTGAGATGAGAGTTCTTCAAAAAGGAACTTCTTTTGTGCCCACCAGCCACACCAACAGTTTAGAACTGGAGATCAGTTTATTCAAACTGATGCGCAACTTACGATTGAGACATTTTTTTGATAACATTGTCACGGATCCCAAAAGAGATAAAGATGACCAACTCCGTGGCTTACAACTCAGAAGCACATATATGGCCCCAGTGAGCCATAAGAGCTTAGACACTTTCGAGAACCTTATTAAGCAGGACATTCGCAAATTTAGCTACAAACGCTCATCCAAACATAGTAATTTGTCTAACAAGGAATTCGCGATACTGAAGAAATTAGCCGAAAATCTCAACATCATTTGCCAAAATGCGGATAAAGGTGGAGCCATTGTCATAATGAATACCAGTTTTTACCGGGAACAAGTTCAGTTACATCTTTCAGACACTAACACATATTGCACCATTGAACATAATCCCACCGAAACATTTGTTTCTTTTCTTAGTGACATCATCAAAAGGGCCACGGACAACAAGACCATCACGGAAAAAAACGCCAAATACTTGATTCAACCCTTTCCGCGCACCCCGTCACTATACATGTTACCCAAAATCCATAAGAATCTCCAACATCCTCCTTTTAGACCCATAGTGTCTACAAAAGGCAGTTTACACGAACCAGTGGGGAAATTCATTGATAAATATCTACAACCATTCGTGGTGAACTCAAGAACCTATGTCAAAGACACGACAGATCTACTTATGAAAATTTCAGGCATCCAATTCCAGAATGAAGATGAAATCTGGCTATGTACAGCAGATGTGAAATCGCTGTATACTTCAATCCCCCATAACCTTGGCCTCGAGGCCATTGAAGAAATGCTACTGAACTCGGATTTGGACACTGATTTTCAACTTTTTCTAATTGAATTGGTCCAGTTCACCTTATATCAGAGTTATTTTGAATGGGAAGATCAATGCTACCTTCAATTGTCAGGAACTTCTATGGGCAATTGTGCCGCGCCTGTATATGCTAATACCTTCATGTGCAATTTCGAGGAACACAACATACTCAACAACACACCATGGAAAGAGCACGTCATCACCTTTCTCAGATACATAGACGACATTTTGATTATTTGGAATGGTCCTCATCTTAGCCTCGTTCAGGCACTCAACACTCTCAACAACATCAATGAGAGAATTCAGTTCACTTTCAATATGGATCAACAATCCATACCTTTTCTGGATGTTTTGATTAGCAGATCTGGCAACACTCTAGAGACTAACATTTACAGAAAAGAGACCGATAGGAACAATTTACTACATTACCAAAGTTTTCACCAGACATCTCTCAAAAACAATTTACCTTATTCACAGTTTCTCAGGGTGAAGAGAATTGTTTCAAATCCCGGCAACATCACACTACAAACCATAAACATGTCGGACAAATTCAAACAGAGAGGGTACCCCCAGGAGATTCTTGAGCAAGCTAACATACGATGCAATGAAAAGAACCGTACGCAGCTCTTGACACCCATTGACAAGCCTACATCCAAACGAAATGTGGTTGTGTCCAAATTTTCCACTCTTAGCTCGCGCTTTAAAAAATCGATTACCAAACATTGGCAGATTCTAAGGATGGAACCAGATTTCAAAGGCATTTTTCAGATTTCACCGATCTTTGCTTATACCAGAGGGAAGAATATCAAAGAATTTATCACGAAGAGACCTACGACATCCTCGGAGCTGGTTTTCAAAGGGAACTCACCATGTCACAATTGCAACAATTGTCACAATATCATCAAAGGACCTTTTATCACACATCCTATGAAAGGCACAAAAATCAAACTGAAAGTGAATGCAAACTGCGACTCTAAAAACGTTGTATATGTTTAAATGCCCTTGTGGACTAGCCTACGTCGGAAAGACGGAGAGAAAAATTAAAACCCGTTTGAACGAACATAAGAGCAACATACACATCAAAAATATCAAATCTGTCATAGCGACACATTTTATTGAACACCGACACAACATCAGCCAATTACAGTTCGCCGTCTTGGAATCCATCATTAGACGTGAGGGCAGAAACAACAGCAACTACATCTTACAAAGAGAAAATCATTGGATTAAATTTCTGGACACGATGAAACCGAACGGTCTGAATGACCGAATGGAATTTCAATGCTATCTGTGACAACATTACCTCTGTACTTATTTCATCTTGGTATTCATGCCTTATCTGTCTTCTTTACACACATTTCTTTGCACTTATTCTTTTCACAGTTTCTGTACGTCTTAGAACTTCACATGATATCAGTGATAACAGCACCTTTGCACTCTATCATTTCTATATTCACACCTCAACCGCCCATACACTTTTCTTACACTTTATCATGTTAATCTTTCTATCCGTCTCATAAACCTCATGGCATTCCTATATTTCCTCTTCACATTTTCAACATTACTTAGTTGCAATGCGTTTCTATTTTTGATTCACATTTAATTTTTGTTGGTAACTTCGATGCATCATGATTTTCCATCTTGGAATTTTATTTTGGTTACACTTAGCACGGTTTCCTCATTCACCATTTCATGTTTTGATTATTTTTTAGCTTCTCATTATATTTCATCACAACACACGTTATCACTTACTTCTTGTTATTCCTACACAGACTGTCACTCTAGTCATACACACCTGTTTCAATACTCTGTGGATTAGAATTTTTCTTCGTTATATTCATTTAGTTTTTTTCATATCTCAGTGTCATCATGCTGTCATTCACCCTACGCGATAATTGCCTTTTTACCGTTATTACTTTCATTCTGATTAGTAGTTCACTGTTATCATCTTGCTTATCATTGTGATCACCTGTTTATTTTTCATTCATTGTGTGTTATGTCAGTTATGATGTTTTCATGAAGCAAGTTCATCCGAGATTATCCCGCGAATATTTTGGGATTATGTTCTGTTAGATTGTCTAAATTTGATAATCACATTACATTTGCTCATGTATCATTCTTATATTCGCAAGTATATTACTTCTCACACTTTTCCTTTAGACTTTCTACTATGAGTACGTTTTTTGCTCCATTCCAATATGGCACTCACATACACTTCCCAGTCTACTCACTTCATACACTCGCATGTCCTTCTTTTATGTTTACGCACACTCAAATCCTACATATCAAGCGGTGTATACTCCCTTGGTGATTTTCTTACTCGTGGAGCACGCAGCACACACGTCGGGTAGATGTAAGTTTTCCCTTGGTTTTCTTATATTCACGGGCACACTTGTATTCACGTTTACTTAAAATACTGCACATATTAATTCTCGTTTGATCACGGTTTTCGTTGGACTTCATTTTGTGGCGCCGTTTTAAGGATTTAAATTTTCACCCCCGTCACCTTCACTGGAATAGTTCGCATTGTTTTTAACAGCACTCCCAGGAATCTCTACATGCACGTTTTGTGATTTTATAACACAAGCTTTGAACTAATGTTATATTCGCACTTTTCACTGTCTCACGTGGTGCACTAGATTTAGGTTGTTATTTTTGGCTGAGACGAGCAACCTTCAGTTATGCTTGCGTTCTATCTTGTTGTTCCTTTCTTAAGGTTTTATTTAAGCACGATGTTTTTATATTTCCACGCACATTTTGTCACGCAGTTGACTGTTCAGCCAAGGCTATGCCTTTGGTTATTGATGAGAAATTTTGCTTATGTATTATTTTTCTAGCATAGTGACGCTCTATTTTTTTAGCACAGTGACGCTCTGTTTTCTCTGCATTTTTTAGATCTTTTCCCCTGACGAAGGGCTCTAATAGCCCGAAATGCATCGGGAGATGGATTCCCTAATTTTGGAAACGTGAAGTTGATTCACATTATTGTCATGTGTTTCTTGAATGAAGATAATTCAAACATTGAATAAAACTTGAGAAGAGTTGAAAAAACTCGTTCATAACATTCTTGTTTTGTTTACAACTCTTGGGATTACGACTTTTTCAATCTGCTTTGGGCAGACCTAAGGCTGTGCCTAGAGGGACACCGCTCATGCGAGAGGTGCTACCTCCTAAAGTATACAGAGACACACAAGACATTCTGCACGTATTTCACAGTTTCTACACAACATTATACACTGCACAGAGGGCGGGACCCCTACATTTCGACCAATATATGGAGGACGTGGCACTGGGGTGGCTGGGAAACTCCCAAAGAGAGTCCTTATCTGCTGATATTGAGGAAGATGAGATCAGGGAAGCTATTATGCAACTTTGTTCTGGACGAGCCCCTGGTCCGGACGGCCCCCCAGCTAACTTCTATAAAACATACGTATATTACTTAGTCCCTATTTTAAAAGGCCTTTATGAAGGTGCCTGAGAATCTGGCACTCTTCCACTGTCTATGCGGGAAGCCCTTATCATTTCTATATTGAAACCGGGGAAACCGGGAGATAGATGGAAGTCCTATAGACCCCTTTCCCTTATAAATTGCGACGTGAAAATACTAGCTAAGGTGCCCACTAATTGGCTGAGTTTGTTTAGGGACTCCTTAGTTCTACCCGACCAGTCAGGATTCATCGCCGAGCGTGCCACATCGCATAACCTTCAAACCCTTTTTGCTGTAATACAAGACATTGACCCTGACCCCTCCGCGGTGGTGATTTTTCTCGATGCCACTAAGGCGTTTGATTCCCTTGAATGGGGCTATCTCCTAGGTATCTTGCGTCGAATGGAGTTCCTACCCGCTTTTCTGGCCTGGATTGAGTTATTGTACAGCCAGCCGCAGGCGAGGGTATCGATTAACTGTGCGTTCTCCCCTCCCTTTAATATCATGCGCGGTACAAGACAGAGATGCCCACTGTCCCCTCTCTTGTTTGCGCTAGCTTTGGAGCCGCTAGCAGCCAAACTCCGGCAACACCATCGGGAATATGCACTCTGCTATCTCACATGGCATTTATTAATCTCCCTCTATGGAGACAACATCACACTATACCTCCAGAACCCTGAATCCAGTCTTCAGGTTCGGAACGTGCTCTGGAATACAGATTAACTGGGAGAAATCCCAGATCTTCCCTCTTACCGCTACGACTCAGAAATTTGTCACAGACTACCCACTGGCCTGGTGTGACTCGGAGATCAAATACACGGGGATATTAGTCACAAGGGATAGAGCAGAACTGATGCACGCGAATTACAGAAGAGCGCTAGATGCTCTGACAGACTCCATAAAGAGGTAGATTTCCATGCCTATCTCATTGGCAGGTCGCATCTCATTAATTAAAATGGTAGTGCTGCCAAAGGTACTTTATCTCTTTATTAACATTCCTTATAACATGGGTCAAAACGTTTTTTAAACTTTAAAAACTCAACTAATTTGCTTGACCTGGGGCAGGAAACAACCTAGGCTGCGCTGGGAAGTGATGACCCAGCCCTTCTCTAAAGCCGGATTCGAGGCTCCAGATATGGAACTCTATTTCTTATGCGCTCTGGCACATTTCGCAACATACTGGTTTAGACCCCCACAATTTATGCCCCACCTGGCCATTGAACAGGGCTACATGGACCTGGTTAGATGTCGGCATTCTTCGGAGCGCCTTCTCCCCCCAGAGATGCAGACCCCTTAAAAGTTGGTTGTACCTTGGCAGCATGGTGGGGTATAGCTAAACGATTACAAGCGCCCATGCTGAACTCCCCATTGTTGGGCATTTCTTGTCATCCAGATCTTCCGGTGACGCAGGAGGCTGGGTGCTGCCAGATACTTCAGAGAATTGGGATGAGGGAATGGGGGCACCTGTATGAGGAGGGCCTGCTCTGAGATGAAGGGGAGTACTTTTCAGAGGCTCAGCCTACCCCGATGGAGCGGTTTCTATACGTTAGGCTAAGACAAAATGTTAGGAAAGCCACCCCAAACTTTCCCAGTGAACCTCCAGTGCTACGTCCCTTGCATAGGTTGCTCCAAAGAGAAAGCCCTGCTCATGTGATCTCACTACTTTATCATAATATTCAGACTCAGAGCAATGAGCTAAGCAGAGGCTCGCGTCTGAATTGGGATCGGGAGCTGGGTACTCCACTTGAAGATGGACAGTGGCGATACTGTTGCCAGCAAACGGGAAAGATATCGGCAAGTAGTAGGCTGCGAATCATACACTTTAAATACTTGCATAGGCTGTACTACACCCCTGCTTGGCTCCATCGCTTCCACTTACGACCCGATGATAAATGCAACAGATGTGGGTGGATGGAGGCGGACATCCTACACTTAGCATGGGAATGCGCGTCCATTAAAGCATACTGGTCAAAGGTTTTCAAAGCACTGGAGCAAATGACGGGATCTGCGATTCCTGCAACCCCACTTATAGCACTGTTGGGATACACTGAAGAGATAAGGTTATCGACCCGAAGATATGTCTTCCTAGGGCTAGTATTGGCTAAACGAAGGGTGGCCTGCAGATGGGGGAGGGGACGAACCCCTAAGTTTAAGGAATGGCTACAAGATTTAATATATTGTCAAGAGCAATCACTCATCTATGCAGAGCTGCTACCACCCCGCTCCCGCCACCGGGACATATGGGACCCTCTAATGGGGTATTTACTAGAGTCTCATGGAAATGAGGGCGCAACTGGTACTCAGCTTAGACTCGCTGAACCACATGGGACAGAAAGTGACTTGGGAAGCAGTGCAGCCATTGAGTCATAATTCCAGCTTGGGTACAATGAAATGCCATAGATAAGATTGTTGATTTCACCAGACGTTGAATAGGAATTTATATATAAATTGCTGAGGATGCACATGAATGTAACATCCGGTTAACGTAAAAACGTAATAAAGAAAGTTTTCAAAAAAATAAATCTTTTAGCTGTTGCACAGTGTAGTACTCAAACATGGCCAGCTTAAGCTCAATTGAAGCTAGGCACCACATCTTTGGGTATACTGACTTTGGACTCACTTGAGGATACTGTAGTTATGATGGCACCATTATTGTTTTGCTGGACCTCACCACTTATGTCGAGCTCTCTCAGGCTTAGCTTATGTACCAGCCTCTTTTCTTCACGAGCCTACTCTAACCTGGCAAGCTCCTTTGTTGATGGGCACTTGGAGGATACACTGCTCTCTGCTCTGGTACCCCTTGCTAATCCATGCACACTGTTGGCCCCATACACAGGCAGTTCCAGAGCTATGTCAGACTCTAGATTCAGGTCACCCTCCTCCTCAGAGATCTCCTGCTCCTCTTTCTCTAGGCTGTCATCCTCTGCTTCCTGGGTCTCTGCCCGAGCCTTCAAAGCATTCTGTAGCTGCACCTTCCTGTTGAAGACCCTTAGAAACTTGTAAGTCCTTGCAGGAATCTTTCAGCTGATGCACAGTGTAGCACTCAAACGTGACCAGCTGAAGCTCAATTCCTAGAGGTGCAGGTTTGGCATCTCCAGAGAAAGACATAATTTTGCAGAAAAATCAAAAAGGACACTCAGGGAAAATAAAAAATTAAAAAATGCCAATAAGCACAAGACAGACACAATTTTGCCAATCAGGAGGAGTGGGTTTGAATTGGTCTAGGTATGGAGTTGCAGTGAACACTCAATTACTATAAGGTATTGCACAAACACAAGTCCTATCCTCACCACTGATCATTGATGCTAGAAATGGTGTCTCTAGTTGGCAGAGGTTTGCACCCTGTCCAAGTAGGGACCACCACCCTAGTCAGGGTAAGACAGATACACACCCAAAATGAACCTGTGCTCACCCTTTGGTAGCTTGGCATAGAGCAGTCAGGCTTAACTTAAGAGGCAGTGTGTAAAGTATTAGTGAAACACTTAAGCTACAGTAACTCAATGAAAACACCACAAAAGGATGCCACATAGGTTTAGTAAAATATAAAATATTTATCTGAGTAAAAAAAGTCCAAAACAAAGGAAATCCAATCAGTAGAAGTCAAGATATGAATTTTTAAAGATTAAATGTGAAAACAGTGCTTAGACGTTGCTAGCAATCAAAAGGTTACTTGAGGTCATGAGGAACCAGTGCAAATTCAAAGTTTGGGCCAACCGCAATGGAAGGCAGGCTGGATACAGAACCCACGCAGGATCTGCTGAAAAAGAACCTTGGGTGGAACACAGCGTCGACGTACGTTGAGGGCACGATGCGGAGATCTTTTCCATGTAGTAGGGTCACTGCGTCGTCGTAGGGCTATGTTGAAGTGAATGCAATACGTCGTCGAGCCACGCAAACTGAATTCTTCACTGTCGTGCAGTCTCTGCATAGACGTCGTTGGACGATGCAGTGCAAGTTCTCACACAGTTGAGGCAATGCTGTGGTTTTTGTAGAAATCAGTTGCAGAACCCACTTCTGAGGCCCAGGACTGGAGGGGGCACCTCAAACAAGGATAGGACTCACAGATGGCAGAGCTCAGCAGCACCATCAGGATTAGAGGAAGTCTTTTGTGACCCTGAGACTTCAGTAGAAGAGGAGGCAAGCCAGCAAGCCCTTGGAGTCACTCTAGTTTCAAGAGAGATGGGTCTAGTCCTTGTCCTCAGCAGGGCAGACATCAGTAGGCAGCAGGGAAGCTCAGCAAAGCAGAGAAGCAGTTCTTCAGAACAGTCAATCACAGCAAAGTGGCAATTCTTTCAGCACAGCAGTCTTTACTCCAGCAGAGTTCTTCCCTGGTCCAGTAGTGTACAGGTTTGATAGGGCCAAAGCCTTGGCATTTATATCCAAAAGTGGCTTTGATGTGGCGGGGGTGACTTCAATGGAACTCTCTGAAGTGCACAAAAATCCCTCTCAGTCCAGCCCTGGCTCCAGACTACCAGTAGGCGGTAAATCAGCCCTTTGTGTGAGGGTAGGACACAACCTATTCAGATGTAAGTAGGAGCACCCTCCCCCATGCCTGCCCAGGAATGCTATCAATAAGCAGATGCATGCAGATGTAACCCCCGTCACACCCAGCCCTTCCTGTGTTGTGACTGTCTAGAAGGAATGCACAAAGTGTAGCTGTCACCCAGCCCAGACGTATATTGGATACAGGCCATAAGGCACACAGAGCAGTAAGAGCAGAGAAATGTTTACTTTCTAAAAGTGGCATTTCTAAAATGATAATGTCAAATTCAACTTTACCATTAAATAGGATTCATCACCACCATTCCAAAGATATTAAACATGAAGTAGCTACTCCTTTACAATCAGGGATTACAGCTTAAAAGGTATTTTAAGGAATCCCCAATGCTAGCCTATGAAAGGAGTAGGCCTCACAGCAGTGAAAAACGAATTTAGCTGTTTGTCACTGCCAGGATACATAAAGCTTAAAAGTACATGTCCTGCCTTTTAGTTACACAGCACCCTGCCCTTAGGGTTTACATTAGGGGTGACTTGTGTGTATTAAAAGGGGGGTTTAAGGCTTGGCAAGTGGTTTTAAATGGCAAGTCGAGGTGGCAGTAAAGTGCACACACACCCCCTGCAATGGCAGGCCTGAGACAGGTTTGAAAGGCTACTTGTGTGGGTGGCACAACCAGTGCTGCAGGCCTACAAGTAGCATTTAGATTATAGGCCCTGGGTCCGAGGGGTACCATTTTACAAGAGGCAACCTAAACATGCCAATAAGGTATACACCAGTGTCAACATGTTTAGGGAAGAAGCACATGCACTTTAGCACTGATTAGCAGTGGTAAAGTGATCATAGTCCCAAAACCAACAAAAAGATAGAGCAAAAAGTGGAAGGAAGCAGGCAAAAAGTTGGGGGAAGACCACCCTAAGGATGACAGGTCCAATACTGTCTCATTAAGCTAAATGCAAGATTCGAGGTACCAAAATGTTCCGGCAGCATTCTGCTTAGTAGGTTGCAGGAGTTGGCATAGGGAACGTTAGCATAGTAAAATGTAATTGCACCTCGCAGAGCATCTAGGACAACGATAGATCGGGTTGTGCATGTTATTGAAAATAATTGGGGTGTAGTATGCCCTGTATAGAAACTTGTATTGTGTGAAGCAGAAATTGGTGTTACTTTTTGCTACTTTAGTACAGGATGACATCTTCTGCCATTCAGTACCTGATGATTGTCTAACCCGGTGTTTCCCAAACTGTGGGTCATGATCCACTGTTGGGTCATGAGCTGATTTTTGGTGGTCGTGAAATTCCAAGCAACAAACAAAGATGCCTTTACATCCTGTATTTCTCTTGTTACATTTGCTGTGCTTCAAAGACAGAGATCGATTGTCAGGCAATGCCTTCCGACAAATATCTGCCTATTTTTTAACATGGAATTGGTGCTTACAAATTCCTCTCAATTTGCAGTCAGTAAAAAAGTAAAGTGAATTATGTGACAATCTTGCTGGGGTACAGAGGGTGTGAAATTAATGGCTCTAGGGTGTCATTTTTGTAACACACAACAAAATGTAAATGCCTGTAAGTGAGCTGTACACATTCAGTAGTTAAGAAAGCAAAAATGAAGCACATTTTTTTGTAATTCTGAAGTGTGATGGAAACAAAAACTTTAACTGGATCAAAACAAATCACAAGACACTGTACTTGGTGATGCACAAATGATAAATATTCACTGAAACCTGATTTCCACACATTATCATTTGTGTGCAATATAGTTTTATCAGTAAAACTGCATGTCTGTGCAAATTTAGTGGCCATTTCAATGGAAAATGTGCTCTCCTCTCTGTAAATGACAGTGCGCTGCCACACAATGCTTTAGTTGCAATAAAAAAATCACTTACTTTATGTCTATTAAAGCTTAGTGGATCACGAAAATGTATTGTTCTAAAAAGCGGGTCCTACTTCTAAAACGTTTGGGTAGCTCTGGACTAGCCAATTCTCTCTTCCATATGACCAGTTTTGGGTGGTCCTTATAAAGGGGTAATAAAACAAAGTTTGCTCTTTGACTTGTCACTGGGAAACCCCCTCAACATATAGATACAATGATCTGTGTTGAGACGGGAAGAGTGAAAGAGCCATGGCTCTAATTTCCACATTGGCTTAATGTTGCAAATACACACACGTTTCTTCTGTGCTAAGCTGCATACTTCTGCAGTGACTTGAATAGACATGTCCTTCAGATCCTTCAGTCTTAAATTTCATTGTATTACACTTTTGATGGGCGTAAGAAATTAGGTTACTGGTTAAGGGGGGTGTAACCCTTCGCAAGCACCATCCACAATTCTTCTCAGGGTGATGTATTCAAACCCTATATTAACCTGTGCTCCACCCTCGGGAAGGTTTGCAAAGAGCAGTCAGGCCTAACTCAGAGGCAATGTGTAACGTTTTTGTGTAACACTTCAAACAATACACAGTGAAAACACACCACTAAAGGATCCCACAAGATAATTAGAAAATAGTGTTTTTTAATAAATAAAACAAGACCAAATGGCAAAAATACAATCATTAGAACCAGAGCTAATCAATTTGAAAGATTTCAGTAAAAATAGTGCCAAAAAGCACAAAGCGCCAACTGTGGATATCTGGTTCCACCGGGCCAGGACAAAGTCACAGGTTCAGGCCAATAGAGAATACATTACGCACCAACTGACTCAAATTATATGCTTCATGTCACAGAGCGATTCATGAACAGCAACTATTAGGAAATTGCAATGTATAATATGGGACCTCTGAAACATTCTAAAATATAGATTCAGAACTCACTAAAAAAGAATGCAGAAATCATTAGGTGGTGAATCATTCAATTAACTTTCTAAAAAAACTGCCTTGCTGCCAAGTGTATATAACGATATCATTATCACTATCAGTCTTCTGTTTATTGCTTGACATATTCAATAGCACGCCAACACAATGTCATGCAAAACAACTTACAGCATAAAAACCAATACGCAGTGTACAATTACAGTTAAAAAGATTCCAGCGGAAATAATCCCTGAAGCATTTATAATGTTATTCATTTTGTCTTTTGCAGACTGAAAATATACATGCAAGCTTCAGTAATATCTACAAGATTGTGCTCATCTGCACCACTAGCCGCTCGTTAATTCCCACAGATGTGTAAAGTGTCGGAGGAAAAAACATTAGGGGCCAGATGTAGGTGGCCAAATACCGAGCGCTAACGCTGAAATTCGCAGAATTTCAGCGTTTGCGATCGCTATTTGGCTGCGAGCAATGTAGGTGAGTTTAAACCTACTAGCAAAATAAGGAATCGCAAAATTGTGATTCCTTATTTTGTTCTTGCATTTAAGGAATCGCAAATTGCGATTCCTTAAATGCAATGTAAGTAGCACAAAAGAAAGTGCACTTTAGCCTTAAGGAATCGCTAATTACCACCAACTTCAAGTTGGTGGTAATTAGCGATTTCCTTTAAAAAGCACTTTTTTGCTATTTGTAAAGTGCCATGTGGCACACATTCATGCCCTTAGGGCATGTATGTGCGCCACATGTGCACACATGCACATTTCAGGGTGCAACAGGGTGTCCTTTTGACACCCTGGCACCCTTGAAATAGCTCCCGCTATTTGCGATTCTTTATTAGCGAATCGCAAATAGTGACTATCTTCCCATTCATTCCTACGGGCCTCCTAGCCCATAGGAATGAATGGGTAGGTATTCCTTATTAACGAATCTCAATTTGCGATTCGTTATTAAGGAATATTAAGGAATCGCTAATATTTAAGCGATTCCTACCTACATTCAATTTTGCGAGTCCTTAATAGCGAATCGGCAAAATTCGCTATTAAGGACTCGCAAATGTTATTTTACCTACATCTGGCCCTTTGTTTTTTAAAAGAACCTTCACCCACCAACCTAGTTAGTGGCATGCTTCCTCATCGGGTTCCCACCTAAGATGCTGAGTGCATCTTAGGTGTGCTACAACACCTGATTACAGTGGAGCAGGTTTCTTTTTTGGGATGTGGTGAATTTATGAGTGAGCTTTAAAACTACCTCCAAGATATCCACCACTGAGGGATAAAATATTAATAGTGGATTCCATGGATAGGGTTAAAAACAGTGGTGGATGTGCAATGAGAAATTAGTGGTCTCTCACATCCTGGTGTTTGGTCGACATGTTTGAGCCAATAATGTGTGCTGATTGAGTCACAGTGGCTTTCTTTAGCACCAAGGTCCCAGGGACAAAACCCTATAAAGTGAACACACACTCATTAAAGCATGCGTGTGTGGGGGGGGTTTGTTCGCAACTTATGATTGTCACCCAACTTCTTGTAGTATCGGAAAAGATTGACTACAGCGAGACAGACATTATGCTTAAAAAAATTGTAGGTTAAAAGCACTGATGAAGATAATGCAGAGCTAGCGGAGTGTGCGTGTGTCATGCAACATGCTCATCATACAACTGGGTAAGCACTTCCAGTTTTGTATGTCTATATGTTGTATATAAAACGCATGCAATTGTATAACCACTTATAGGTCTGTGTGTAATAATCCTGATTCATGCCATTTCCAGTGTGTATAGTCCTTTAGAATCTCAAAGGACAATTTCATTTCAAAGTACTCTTTTCCTTTCATTTGCCGCATTCCACTAGTTGCGACAACAAGCACCTCTCGGCACCATGTGCCCAGTCCATTCAACCGTAATCATAACCAGTAGTGTAATGAAGCAGAAATCATAGCAACTCAAGCCGTGTGTGGCCCGGGTGGGTGAACGTTGTCTCACCCCCTGTGTTATTGCCTTATATACATCTTATAGTTATTGAAATACCTGCCGCACAATCCCAACTATGCGTCATGCCATTCAGGTGTAAGTGATAAGAGAACCAAAAACAGGCAGACAATTCCTCGGTATACCACCTACTCGCATTGCTGCTAATTAGGGCAACATGGATCCGGAGGGAGGCGGTGCCCATAGTCACACTCTAAAAAAAAGGGAAATAGAGTATTGTCAGCCCAAATCCTTCGCAAACATTCAAAAGTAAACTGCTCAGGTCCTGTAATTACACCCCAAAGAAAGTGACCTTCAGCTGAGCCCCCCTCCCTGATTGACACTTACTTCGTCAAGGTCATCTGCCTGCCATCGTACCTACAACAGTCCTACTTGGGATCTGGATATTACTGAAAGACCGGATTGAGCGGGCTAAGTAGTGGGTCCAGCATCGCAGTGCTTGCGCGTTCACGCACGTAGTCTGTCGTCATGCTGTCAAAGCGGCTTTCTCATTGGGCCATTCTGTTATGCCCCCACTAGGTAACCACCCAGCACAGAACCCCAGATTGTCCTTAGGTCCTGTGTGTGGTGTGGCAGGCATGCTGACGTAAACAGGTTATATTTAAAAAAAACTGATGATTTTTTCTGAGAGGTCAGTTATGTGACAACGAATGACAGTTGAATGGCATGGTAACAAGCTTGTTCTTTTTGTTGGATTGAAATAAGGTAAAAAGGACGGGCTTTCCTGTCCCTTCTCACTCTCTCTTTTGTTTGGAGTAAAGTGTTGGAGGATCAGGAACAGGGTGGGTAACACAGCAGAGTGCTGGAGTAAGCATGGCAGGGTGCCAGTGGGTGCAGAACAAGTTGTCAGATGTGGGGAGTAGCTCAGTGTGCCAGGGGAGCAGTAAAGGGTAGTGAAGCATAGGATGCCAAGGCGAGCAGAAAAAGGTGTAGAGTATTTAGGCAACGCACAGCTGTGAGAGCTATATCTTTTTCACTATCCCTAAATTTGGTGCATTACAGTCAAAGGGAATTAAAGCCCTGCACCACCCCTTTTTTTACAACCTGGTACAGAAAGATTTTCCCCAGGACAGGAACGGGTGTAATCTAGTCATGGCTGAAAACCAAGGCTTGACTTTTTCAGAAGATGATGTGAACCAGATTTTGTCTGGTCCATCACTTCTTTCAGACATTAACATAGTTCAGACAATTTCACAAAGAAAAGATTGGAATACTCTGACTGAAAAGAAACGGAATAGAATCAGGACCATCTTGCATGACATAATACTGATGGAATATTTGAGATCCAACACTGCCCCAAGAGCTTTGATAGTGACTAATGCACCCAGGATCTTCTTAGAGGAGGCTTCTTTTAGAAGAGACTGGGCACATATAGCATGGCATTGCACCAGGGACTGGATAATACTAATTATAAAATCAGCCAAGTGGCTGTCAGACGCCATAGTAATAGAGATCCAGGCCACGGAGAACCATTTTAAACCCACATTCACCTCATTAAGGAAAAAACTTGATGAGGTGAATAAAGAAATGACGGAATATAAGGACTATTTGACACAGCCAAAAATACAAAAATTCCAAAAAGAACTCAAACGGTTCTCTTACGTTAAGAAATACCCCTATAAGGACCTGTCCTACACCCCTACGGAGAAACAGGGTAACCCGGAGGATTTTAACTCTTCCAATGGGTCCTCACCAGAAACAGGAAGTGGGTCGAGTGGGGGGAGCTTCAGGAGTAAGCAAAGGGGAAACATAGATATCAACAATGGTCACCACAATGGCAGCAATATACTCCACTCGAGGCTGAGGCAGAAGAAGAAGAGAGAACCAGGTACACTGGGAAGAGAACACAATGGTAATGAAAACCAGGAGCAAGACAAAGGAACCACAACCAGAGACCAGCACACGTGTGGGATTGTGACCAACATGTCCTCATAAGCACTCACAGACACACAGGTGAGGGTCCTATATAAGGGTTTAGGTTTTCTGCCCACCGCACATCTAGATAAGTTCTGCCTCCATTGTGAACTGGCTGAATTCTTTAGACAACTAAAGTTTAACGCTTTTTGGGAAAATCTGAACCTTTGAGGATACAGGCCCAGAGAAGACACAGGATTGAAAAATAGATCTACTTTTCGCCCCCAGGCTACTAATATACCAATTGAACTACTCACTTTCGAGCAGGCAGTATTCAATGAAATCCATGGAATACAAGAGAAGGATGTCTCCAACAATATGAGTAGCAAAGATATAAAAGCATTGAAGGAGCTACCATCAGATGATACGATTATCATAAAACCGGCCGATAAAGGTGGTGGTGTGGTTTTGCAGGAGAAGGAGGACTACAGGGAAGGGTGCAAGCGACTCCTTAATGACAAGAAAGACTATTGAATTTTACCCCTAGACCCCTCTCCACAACTGAGAAATGAGATCAAGAATCTTGTAGAAGAGGCAGAATCTAAAGGTGACATCTCCAAAAAAGAGGCAGACTTTCTCTCCACCAATATTCTCAAAATAACGTATTTCTATATACTCTCTAAGATTCACAAAAACAGGACTCCACCACCGGGAGGCCCAATTGTTTCGGGGATAAGCTGCTTCCTTGAGCCACTTTTACAGTTTTGTGACTTTTTCTTAAAACCCTTAGTGCAAGGCACCTCCACTTATTTGAAGGACACCAAGGATCTGCAAAATTTACTCCAAGATTTAGATTTTGACCCGGAGAATAATCTTTTGGTGAGCCTCCACACAGAGTTTGTACACCAGCCTTCCGCAGGAGGAAACTATGACCGTCATCAGGGATGCCTTGGGTTAAGCAAATTGGAAATACAACACCCTGTGTTGACTCATAATGGACTGTGCGCATTTGGCCTTGATGAGAAATATTTTTGAGTTTGAAGGGACACTCTACCTGCAAACGTTTCGGAACTTCAGTGGGGGGCACCTTTGCTCCAAGTTTGGCGGAACTTTATGTGTTCAACTTTGAAAAAAGACATATCTTAGGTGTTAACAACACCTACAGAGGAGGAATAAAACTATTGAAACGATACATAGACAATATTCTGATCATCTGATATGGACAGAGACAGTCACTTGACCCATTTTTGGAATGGATTAATGAATGTGATACAAATTTGAAATGCGCAATCACAGTTAATGCATACAAGAACTTACCAGAAGCCCACGAACAAAAATACCAAAGTCATATTTGACAGTTTCCAACCGAGAGCACTTCAGGAGAATTTAATATATGGGCAATTTTTGAAACTAAGGAGGAACTGCACTAAAACTGAAGATTTCAATGCACGAGCAAAATCCCTCACAGAGAAGTTACGGGAGCGTGACTCTCCAGATAAATCATAAGGATTTCTTGGAAACGTGCACGCAATCGAAACAGCGATGCCCTGCTAGAGGAACAGACCAGATGGATGTTGCTACACCTTTGCCTTGTGTCACAACTTACAGTACAATTTCTAATCCAGATGGATGTTGCTACACCTTTGCCTTGTGTCACAACTTACAGTACAATTTCTAATCAAGTGTCAATAGTAATAAATAAGCATTGGTGCATACTACAAAAAGGTTAACTGAACTGGGAGAAACCCCTTTTCTCCTTCAAGAGAGTGAGAAGTCTGAAGGATTGCCTAGTCTCCAAATGCCTAAAAAGCCCTTTTGAATAGAGGAACACTGTATTGAATAGCTAGGGTCTACCTGAAGTAGTGGGTCATTACGCTTGTAGCAATTGCAGCGTATGCCATCGGATCACAACTACAAAGACACTGAATCTTGAACCTGGCAAGGTCTGGATGATAAAGAAACACACAAATTGCAATTCAATTAATATAATATACATGATTGCATGCCCCTGCTAGCTTCACTATATAGGAATGATCAGCAGGAAAAGTCAAAACCAGGATCTGCAAACATCGCAGCAACGTGAGATGCAAACAAAACACCACGAAAATGACGGACCATTTTCTAAAGTAAAGGCCACACAACAAATGAAATGTGATGGTTTGTAATTGAATAACTTGAAGGAAATCGGGACAACCTACAGAGTCGCCTTTTTGAGAAAGAACAGCGATGGATCTTCCGCTCGTCTACCCAGAAAATAGGGTTAAACAACAACATACCATGGAACTCAATCTCCATGGGTTAGACAGTTAACCTCTAGTGTTTTAACACCATTTTGCCTGAGATAATAAAAGGCCCCTGGGCTATGAGAGACAGTTTAGTAGGACTCCATAAAGCCTGGCAAAGGTCTTGACTTGCACCAGATGTCCTGCCAGGGGAATGTCATGAGCCAGCCCCAATAGGAAGGCCCTGTAATACTGGGGGACCACCAGCAAGTGGGCTGTCCCCAGGTCCAGGAACCTTAGGCTCACTATGGAGGAGGTTATTCTCCCAATAGATAAGGTGATCTCCAGAAGTATCATCTGCTGCCTGTGCCTCAGCTTGCTGCCTCAAGCCCTCTAGAGTCAGGCACTCTTTCTGCACTTTGCAGGTTTCCTCCCTGGTGGGCCCATCCTCAACTTGCCCTCAAGCAAGCTCAGGCAGGTCAAAGACGGAGGCAAAATCATCCCCAGTATGCTCAGGAGCATTCTCCTCAGGTGCCCCATCAACCTGGACCCCGGGAACTTCAGCAGCTGGTTACCATGCCCATTGCCCTTACTCTTCTTGGCAGCTGCCTGGGCCATTGATACAGGCTCCAGGCTTCCCGACAGCCATGGACCTTGTGGTCATACAGACCCATTAAGCCAATTCCAACATCTCCAAGTGTGACCTGAGCTCTACCTCCTTCCAGATAGTGTGCTCCAGGTCATTGCCCAACAGAAAATCTACAGGCATAGCAGGGCACATGGCTACTTTTAGAGAACATGAACCCCCCCCACTCAAAGGAAACCAGAGCCACCGGTAGGTGACTGTCACTGTTGTCTGAGACTATGACTTGGTGTAATGTGTCCCTCAGAACCTCCACCCGTTGCCCACTGATGGTGACGCACTGCCTATATCTGGAAATATTTGCAGTTTTGGCATCAACTCCTTATCCTCCAGGGACACTAGGGTCACCTCTGCCTGCTCCCTAAATGTAACTGGGACCACCTCCTCCCTACGGGCTATGCTCGCTGATCCAGGTGTCTGCCCACCGGTGGGGGGGGGCTGAGCCCTCTTGGGACATATGGTGTCTCCCTTTGAGGGCCCATATATGCACAATGGAGGACAAACCTCCCTGTCTGTTTATCAAAGAATCCCTTCTTCTTTGGTTCAGATTGGTACTGGTTACCACTGTTTCCTTGGGAACTATTTTTGGGACTTTTTCAGAACTCCTTACTTTTACGTTTTTCTCAACCCACGTTCTTCTGGTGGGACCCTTGACCACTCGTTTGGGAGTTACCCCCAAATGCCTTTTTGGAGGTCTGCCTCTTGAGCAAACATCCTAGGGTCAGTCAGATAACTGTTTACTAGGTTTTAGGCTCCTTTCATGAGCCAAGCACTCCAAAGTTTCTTTCAGCGGCAGTTCTTTCTCCATTTTTAATTTGCCCATCTACAGCTGAAACTCCATCTCTGCCTTTCTGTCCACCAGCTCCTCTGGGGACAGTCTTTGTGAGGATACACTGCTTCCTGCTCTGGCAGGGAGCTCCAATTCAGGGGAGGGCTCATCCTCTTCCACTGAAGATTACATTTCAGGGCTGATCTCTAGCTCCTCCTCCTGCTCCTGCTCATCCATTTAATCCTGCTCCTCTGTGGATGTAAACAACTGGTGGATCTCTGTCCAGGCCCTCATAGCTTTCTGCAGCTCCAACATTCTGGTGTCCTTCTTCATTTGTAGTTCCTTTTCCTTTCAGAATTGTTCAGTCACAGTGTAACCTTCCAAGTTGGCCAGCCCAAACTCCATTACTGCAGGTATGGTTTAGACAGTCCAGTTGTAGAAATTAGGGTAGATTTGGAAAAACAAAACTAGCCAATCAAGGAGAATATAAAATAAAACTTCAATTGGTCTTAAATTATTTATGGGGGGGGTGTAGTGTAACACAAATTAATGTATCTCACTGCTGAACACTAGTGTAAGGGATTGGGTTACTGGTTGAGTGGGGTGGAACCCTTCTTAAGCAGGGACCACAATTCTTCTGAGGGTGGAGTCACAAGAAAACCCTAAATTAGCCTGTGCTCCACCCTCGGGTAGCTTGGCACAGAGCAGTCAGGCTTAACTCAGAGGTAAGTGTAAAGTATTTGTGCAACAGTTCCAACACAGCACATTGAGAACACACTTCTAAAGGATCCCATAACAGATTTAGAATAATAGAGTATTTTTTAATATATAAAACAAGACCAACACAACAAAAATCCAATCACTAGAATTGGAGACATCCAATTTTAAAGATTACAGTAAAAATAGCGCCAAAAAGAACAAAGCACCAACTGTGGATATCTGATCGCACCAGACCGGGACAAAGTCACAAGTTCAGGCTGACTGTGATGGAGCATGAGCCGGCTACAGGAACCCAGTTAGGCCAGCTGAACAGAGTATCTTTAATCCTAGTTAGTGGAGCGTTGCGAGGATCCACGTCAAAGATGCGCTGCGCAGCCAAAGCAATGCGTAGGTTCCGAGATGTGGCAAGGCTGTGGTGTAAGGTCCTGCATTGTTGTTGGAGAACCCATCGACAAGGCCTGCAATGCAAAGTAAGGTGTTAAGGATGCGTCAAGCAGTGGGGGTTATGTGTTGGTTACGAGGAGTTGAGAGCCTACGATCCAGAGTCTGATGTCAGTGTCAAGGCTGTATTGACGAGGGATGTGAAGTCTTGGAAGTGAAGTCCTGCAGCGAAGATGCGTCACGCAACGGCAGTTCCAAAGCGGCTGGGGGTTGTGAAGTGAGGTCTTTGTGACGAGTCCAATCTGCGCAGCAGGGATGATGCACCAGTTCTGTTTGAGGTTGCGCCTTGCAACAGAGGAGATGCGTCACTTCCACTGAGACCACAGAGCCTGTCAGAGCACCTTAGGTCCACTTCCAAGGGTCCAAGACTGTGGTAGCACCACTTGTAGGGTAGGCTCACAAATGGCAGAGTCCAGGTGCTGGGCCCAAGGTTTTAGTTGCCTTCTGTCCCTGAGGCTCAATTCAGGAGGCAAGACAACTAGCCCTGAGAGTCGCTCTGGGATCCTGGGTTTAACAGACGCAGGTCCAGTCCTTCTCCCCCACGCAAGAGGGCAGCAGTCAGAAGTCAGCACAGCAGGGCAGCAGTTCCTTCAGAGGAGAAGTCCGGAAGAGTGGCAGTCCTGTCTGCAGCACAGCAGTCCGTCTTCCTGGCAGAGTATCCACAAATACAGAAGTGTTCTGAAAAAGTTGTGTCTGAGGTTCAATATTTAAAATATTTATACCCAGTACACTTCCTCAGAAATGTGGAAGAATCTTCTAGGAATTCCCTTTGACGTCCCCAGTCATCCTGCCTTCCCTATCCTAGCTCAAGACTAACTACATGAGGTATGCAGCACTTTGTGTGGAGGCACTACACAGCCTATTTTAGTGTAAGTAGGGCTGGGCCCAGCTCCAGCCTCAAATCCGGTCAGTGATAGCCCATCCAGGTACACCTAAGCTCTCTATATGTGTGGCTGTCTATAAGGAATACACAAAACCCAACTGCCAGCTACAAACAATTATGTGACCCAGGGACAAGGCTATAGGCGCTAAATGGCTAAGGCAGGAAACTGGCTACTTTCTAAACATGGCATTTTCCAAAATGTAGTTGAAAATCCGACTTTATCATGCAAGAGGATTTTTCATTACAATTCCAAAGACAACAAACATGAACTGGCTACCTGCTCCCATTTGTAAATAATGGCTTATTTAATGTAATACGGTACCTCCAATATTATCCAATGGGAGAGATAAGCCTTGTAGTAGTGAAAATTTAATTTAAAAGTTGTTCACTACCAGGACATGTAAAACTTAAAAGAACATGTCCAAATTTTTAAATACATGGCATCCTGCCCTCCGTGCTGTCCAGGGCCTACCCTAATGGTGACTTATATGCATTAAAAAGGAATGTTTGTACCTTGCAAATGTTTTATTTTGCCAGGTTGAAATGGCAGTTTAAAACTGCACAATGGCACAATCAGTGCTGCAGACCCACTAGTAAAACCAAAGGGGATGATGGACGGAGTGTTGAACATTGCAAGCACTCACCCCCAGTCAACTGATCTGGGTTTAATCCATCATCATTCTTTAGCTCACTCCGCCACCCCAGTTCAGACATGGCCGTATGCAAATCAGTCTGACCCTGTGCCTCATGGGAACAGTCCAGCCCGAACTGCCAAGCCATGTCTTCCCTGGACCGGAAACAAGCATCCTGGGACCGGTTTCTGGCTTACAGCCGTCATCAGCCAGGCTATCTTGAATCCAGTGGCAAAGTGAGCAAGGGACCCACGTCTGGCCATACCCTGCCAACTTAGGGCGAACATAGCAAAACCAAAGGGGATGATGGACGGAGTGTTGAACATTGCAAGCACTCACCCCTAGTCAACTGATCTGGGTTTAATCCATCATCATTCTTTAGCTCACTCCGCCACCCCAGTTCAGACATGGCCGTATGCAAATCAGTCTGACCCTATGCCTCATGGGAACAGTCCAGCCCGAACTGCCAAGCCATGTCTTCCCTGGACCGGAAACAAGCATCCTGGGACCGGTTTCTGGCTTACAGCCGTCATCAGCCAGGCTATCTTGAATCCAGTGGCAAAGTGAGCAAGGGACCCACGTCTGGGCATACCCTTACTACAGACTTATAAGTAAATAAATATGCCAATTTAGAATAAGGCAATGTTGCCATGTTTAAAGGAGGGGGAATATACTCTTTAGCACTGGTTAGCAATAGTAAAGTGCACAGAGTCCTATGGCTAGCAAACATCAGCAAAAAGTGGAGGAGGAAGGCAGGAAATCCATGGGTCTGCCAAATGGGACATCCGTCATTGAATCGAACCTGTTACACCTTACTCCATTTCGAAGAGTAATCATGGAATCCTGGCAGGCACATGATTACATAGTCACCAGCTGCCGGGTCAAATAGGCAGAGGACTTATCAGGTCATTGGAAATAAAGTCAAGCCTCTAAATTTACTTGTACAGCCACAGGAATATTAAAATAGGAAGTGTTCATTTACCTGACCGCTGGCCAAACATGAACTGGCTACCTGCTCCAGTTTGTAAATAATGGCTTATTAAATGTAATAAGGTAATACCAATGTTATCCTATGGGAGAGGTAAGCCTTGTAGTAGTCAAAAATTAATTTAAGAGTTGCTCACTACCAGGACATGTAAAACATAAAAGAACATGTCCAAATTTTTAAATACGTGGCATCCTGCCCTCCAGGCTGTCCAGGGCCTACCCTAGGGGTGACTTATATGCATTAAAAAGGAATGTTTGTACCTGGCAAATATTTTATATTGTCAGGTCGAAATGGCAGTTTCAAACGGCACACACAAGGGGCAATGGCACAATCAGTGCTGCAGACCCACTAGTAGCATTTAATTTACAGGACCTGGGTGAATGTAGTACCACTTTACTACGGACTTATAAGTAAATAAATATGCCAATTTAGAATAAGGCAATGTTACCATGTTTAAAGGAGGGGGCTCATGAGCTTTAGCACTGGTTAGCAGGAGTAAAGCGCACAGAGTCCTATGGCTAGCACAAATGAGATAAGCAAAAGGTGGAGGAGGAAGGCAAAATGTTTAGGGAAGACCATCCTAAGTCTGACAGGTCTACCAGTCACTCTTCATTATAACTGCTGATTTGAAGGACTGGCTAAACAATTCCCAGGATAAGAGGCAGGAAATCCCTGGGTCTGCCAAACGGGACATCCGTCATTGAATCGAACCTGTTACACCTTACTCCATTTTGAAGAGTCATCATGGAGTCCTGGCATGCACATGATTACATAGTCACCAGCTGCCATGTCAAATAGGTGGAGGGCTTGTCAGGTCACTGGAAATAAAGTGAAGCCTCTGACTTTACTTGTCCAGCTACAGGTATATTAAAATAGGAAGTGTCTTTTTACCTGACCACTGGCCAAACAGTACAAAATCTCTGCTATTTACACAACGACTGGCAAAATAGCACATAATCTCTGCTGTTTAGTAGGCCATATACTAAATAATAGAGATGATGTACAATTTGACTAGCAGCTGGATAAATAATAAGAAG
Organism: Calotriton arnoldi; assembly: GCA_963921515.1. Lineage (NCBI taxonomy): Eukaryota > Metazoa > Chordata > Amphibia > Caudata > Salamandridae > Calotriton > Calotriton arnoldi. Next base: position 1,230,148 of record CAWUFW010004390.1, read on the forward strand.
GAGGTCTTTATTTAGTCGGCTATAAAGAAAAAAGGGACTCCCAATAATGGTAGTGTGGTGGCCATCTTGTAATATGTGTGAAGCATTTGAAAGTAAGTACAAATACAAATGTACAATAGTTTGTAAAAAGGTAAGGGCACAAATTAAGCTAAACTGTTTACAGATGAAAAAATGTAACCTATAATGCATGGCTAGAATAACTGGATAGGTTGAAGGCAGCAATTGTTGCATTATACACCAATTATCATTTTTGAATAATTGAGGAGGTTATGTTCCAAAGTGGTTTACAGCCTGGACAATCACTGGTTTTTGCGCTAATCTGCAAGGACTGGGAGAGATTCCTGGGAGATAGCCTGACTCAGCCACATTGGCAGACCTTTGTGCCCTTGTGCAAGGTGCCCAACTGATGAGTGATATTTAAGCAGTGCCCTCTAATGACTGGATTTCCCATTAATACCTAAGTAGGCAGGAGAGAAGTGGGATAGGGATAATGGTCCACAATTAACAGATATCAAGTGCACCACTAATACTAGTTTGCATCTTACATATTTGAGGATATTGCATAGGGCTATCTCACACTGGATCAGTGACAGAATATTGGAAACACAAATATCGTGTGGACAGACAGAATATCGCCTCAAAAATACCGAGGACAAGAATATCGATAAGGTAGGTTCAAATAGGTAAGTATAAATTTACTATTCTTAAATCCAGGTCTACATACCTTGAAGATATATATATTGTCAATATGCATATATGTGGAGTTATATGTAGTAAAACTTTACTTACCCATAGAAAATGACCTTCATGATATTCTTGTCCTCGATATTTTTGACATGATATTCTGTCCCACGATATTTGTGTTTCCGATATTTTGTTCAAACACCCTCATACTATAGATACTGGCTAAAATATACTTGTCCAGGATGAATGGCTGCTTGAGAGGTCAGCTAATAGCATCTATTCTTATACACATGCTATGGCCATACCCACCTGTGATGGAATATTGAGAACATGAAACAGATACCTCGAGGCATATTGAGTCTACATCCCAGACCAAATATCTGCTTTAAATGTGTAGCCTTATCTTTACCATTAGATGAGAGGCCCCTAATGATACCCTGTATACCAGCTCCTAACCCATCTCTTATGCTTGCCAAATGAGATGTGACACAAGTGTTGGCTGCAGAAGACATGTGTATGTTTGGGGTTAGAACTGACAACAGACCAATGGAGGACCTATGTGGCTGATGAGAGATGATGGTAGCATTGATTGACAATGGCGAAGAAATCTAATGCTCACAGGGAAATGCTAGATAATACTGTTATCTCACAGGGAAAGTCTAGGGAAAGCTGAGAAATATGTCTATTTTTTTTAATAAACATTGGTAATCCCAGTACCTTTTTAATGTAATACTGCTACGAAGTGCTGTTGGAAGTATAATGCAATCTGTGATACTTACTTCCCCACTTGAAGGATGTTGATTCGTTTTTTATTCAAAATTCAATAAAAGTTTTGAAAATTTGCATCATAGTACAATTTCTGCACATGTTCCTCATATTTCTGAAGCCCTTACGTTGAATGTGGCCACAAGATGTGAGTCATTGCTGACGGAGCGAACCTCCAAATTTTTCCTCTGTGACTTCTCTGAGTGCACCCATGTGTCCCCGATTTCCTCTTCCATTTAATCAACCCTTTCCTCAGGCAGTATTGCAAACATCGGGAAGTATTGAAGGTTTAAAGCCTTCTTCCATAACCCTTATTGTGCCTGTGCTGCCATAGGCAGACCATTCTCCTCTGTGTTCGACCAATTTGTCCTCCATCAATTATAAGAGTCAAATTAATTTCCCACACTGCATAATTTCCAGTTCAGCTTCTTAACTCTTCTTTTCTTGTGGCCACCCATGCTTAACTGTTTGCCTTCCTTTGATATTAATATAGATGATAGCCTCAATAGTCCTATCCAATTCAATTTTCCTCAGTCTGCCCCATGCCTATTGCTCATGCCACCTCTTCTCCCACTGTATCCACTTGAACTGCACTTTGTTAACCCCCTGCTCCATGCCTTCTACCTCCAGTGATCTTGCCTTGCTGGCCTGTACCTCTCCTCTTCCCTTCCACAATACTGCCTCTGTTGTTAATACACTAATTTTCAGCCCTTTCCGTTCTCATATTCCTTCCTAACCACACCATATACTTAATCTATGTACTGAACATCCCTTCCTCTTCATTTCCCTCCCCATCTGATCTTCCCTCATATTATATAATTCTCTCTATTATAGCACCTCCCTCTTTGGTTCTGCAACCTCACTCTGCACTGCTTTAACATGCTCTAACCCAGGGCTGGCTTTGGGCACTGCAACTGGTGCAGCCACACTGGGCGCTGACCTGGGGAGGGGGTGCTGATCTGGGGAGGGGATTCTGACCTGGGGGGGCGCTGTGTTTAGTAATAACTTACAATTTAAAAACACTTAGCAGAGTTCCATGTGCGTTCAGTTTTGAGGTAGCATTACAAATTTCAAAATAACTCTTGTGATTAATGTTCCTGCTAGAGAGAGAGATCAGAGTTTTGTCTAGGGGAAGTTTTGACTCGCCATAAAGTAGTGCAGAGGGTTAATATGCCTGCTGCAAAGAACACGAACCATGTAGATCACAGATCTGTATTTTATGCAGCGGCGGCTGGTGCAGGTATGAGCGGTGTGGTGGGATGGGGCGGGGAGGGGTGGAAGTCGACAGACGACAGAATAGGTAAAAATAAATAAAACCTATACCGTCGTCTGTCGACTTCCTCCCTGCCCGCCCCGCTCCACCACCCCACCGCAGTTTCCTGCACCAGCAGTGACTGATTTTATGTGGATAGTTGAGTGGGTTACTGCTTTTGTCACAGAGATCCTTTTGTTACTGCAGTTCATAAGATACAACCCTGATATAGAACAGTGACTGTCATGATCTATTCCTAATGTTGCTGAAAAGTGTTTGTCTGGGCAGATATACATTCTTATTAGTAAAGCTAACCTTTACCACTGCTTTAAATCAACTTAAATGTATGTGAGAGAGGGGCTATAGAGAGGTGAGGGGCACTTTTGCCTGGTGGTTGCGCGGGAATCCGAGGAGGTGGTCATGGGGAGCGGGCAGTGCCAAATATGATTGTCACACTGGGCACCAACAGCGCTAAAGCCAGCCCTGCTATAACCTGCTATTTTTCCATTACATTAGGGGCCGTCTTCTTCCTAACAAAGGGGTCTATTAGGATGGCGGTCGGATGACTGCCGCCGGCCCGGCGGCGGTCATCCGCCCGCGATCGCAACACTAAAAACCGCCGGTCCCATTAGCATGGCGGTGACGACCGCAGCGGTGCGATTTTCCGCCCGCCACTTTTCCGCCGGTAGCAGTCTGCACGCTTGCCTGGCGGGCGGAGCTGGACCGCTAAAATGGGGCCTGTGCTGGGCCAGGCTCTGCCGGCATGATTATGATGCCGACGGTAGCCAGCCTTTCCGCGGCGGTTGAACCGCCATGAAAAGGCATACGGAGAATGTCTCCGGGGGCCCATTGCAGTCCCCCATTGTGTTGTGAGGGTGTGTGGGTGCACTGGGGGGGTACCCATGGTACCCCCTACATATCCCTGTACCAGGTGGCAGGCACTGTGCAGTGCCTGCCACGCAGTGCAGGGATATGCAGGACATGCTTTTTTGGACATCGCTGTGGTTCTGCTGGCAGCAGCAACCGCCGCAATGTTAGATGCTGCGATCCGACCGCCGCGGTCGGATTTCGACTGTGGAGCATCCTAATGGGACCGGCGGTTATGCCGCGGTCCTAGCGGGCGGTGTTTTCCCGCTACCATGGCGGTCGGAGTGATTTTCCGACCGCCATCCCAATGACCCCCATAATTCCGATTGCCATACATCACTCCCCGTTGTGCCCAAATACTTCTTGCCTTTTGTGACCTGTCTTAGTACCCCTCTCGTTTGGTGAGGTAGTACTAACAGAGCATTCAGCTACCCCGCAGGACTACAGCACTCTGTACTGGGAAGAAATGAAACAGCCAATGAAGAAAGTAGTAGAACATATTTGCTGATTTAACATGCTTTGAAATAAGTGGAATTTAGTCGTGAAATTTCCTTATGTAGTTTATTACTAAATCTGGAGATGTCTACATGTTTCTGTTTCTTTCTAATCATTTTCCATAAATAACTTTGGGGCATATTAACAAGGCGGCGTTAATGAATTATCGCCGCTTTAGCGTCCGTCTGATTCGAAAAGCGGCGATAATTTTATCGCCGACTATCAAGGACACGCTAGCGCGTGATTCCTGACTTAGCGTCCGTTTTCTGCACGCCTCCCATCGCATCGCTAATGAGATGCAAAGGGGGCGTGCCTGTGAAAACAACAGGGGAAATATCGCTAACCCAGGTATCGCCATATTAGCAACGTGGGTTAGCGATATTTTAAATTGCGTTAAGTATGCCTTAACGCAGGAATTTAACGTCTGCTAAATTCCTGACTAAGGCATACCTAACATGGGGGTGGATTGTGTGGCTAAGACCACAGGCCCTATCGCCAAGTATATCGCCGTTTTCCATGGGACATCGCTGGAAAACCAGCGATGTTCCATGGAAAACATCGCTATCACTGGAAAATTATCGCCTTTGCGCTAAGCGTTGTTAATACAGCGCTAGCATGGCGATAATTTCCAGCGATAGCCGGCGATAGGATTCCTCACGCTAAGCACGGCCAGCGATAATTATCGCTGGCCGTTGTTAATATGCCCCTTTAATAGTTAAGTTGTGTGTAGTTTATTAATCTATTATGTTTAAGCTATGGATTAACTTCTTTATATTGTGTCTGTTTAATTGTGTGTCATAATCAGGGGCATAGCTTGGTTCATAAGATTAGGAGGGTGTTAGTTTAAGATTACCCAACAATCACGCTGGTTAAAATACATTAGATTAGAAGCAGCGCAGGAGAAGGGCTTAAGGAGCAGTAGGAAGGGAGAGAAATGCGGATTGTGAGAGGTAATTAAAACTCAATATTTTGTAATAATAATTTTTAAGACCTTTAAAACAGAGAGGTGTGTGTGTGTTTTTGTTTGTATGTGTATATAAACATTCCAAGTGAAATCAGACGAACACCTCACCATACCCGATTTAATGCACCCATACCAACTTTTTAGTACACAATACATTTATTAGGGGGCAAAACACCCCTCCTCCTCCCCCCGAAGCTACGCCCTGGTCATAATACCAAACAGATTAATTTTAACATTTATTATAATTTTGTTTATACTATTTTATTTTACATCCTTCATGGTAAACGTATCAGAACACTGTTCTAAAACATTGTGTATATATAGAATTACAAATCACCCCTTAGGAAAATACACAACATACAATACATCCTCCTATAGCTGTAGAGTTTCAAAACTTCTATTGTCTCAGTACAACCTTTTTGTCCTCAGAAATGCAGTGAGAATTAATTTGAGTTTCTCCGAGTGTAATGTATTTAGAGCATCCCCTTGTATAATAATATCATTCGTGGTGCAGATCTTCCAATTGCAAGTATTTTTATCTTCCTTCAACAACCCTTTGATATTTTATATATGATATCATTTCTGGATGTTTTATGCAGTATCTGTGGGTTCCATTCATAAAAGAAACTGGAAATGTACTTGCATTGGATTAAGTCATTTCATTTCTGACTTTTTTTAGAATTTTGAAAGAATCCCAAGAGTACTTCTGGTAACCAGTGATTCCTGTAAGTTTTTACATGGGTAAACCTTTTCACATACAGACATGCAACTGAAAAAAATCCACTTTTATTTATTTATTTATTTATGTTTCTCCACAGGGAAAGTAATTTTCCTGTGGAGATGAGACATGATTTCTTGTACACCCCCACCAATTTTGGGATGTTCACTCCCCTTTCCACCCTAAAAACCTATTCACTCCTGTCCTCTATATTCAGGGAGGGAATCTACCCGTAGTGCACTTGTAAAAAGGTTGTTAATAGCAAAAACCCATACGTTTGTGGATGTTCACCACCTTATACAGGTGTGTCCTCACAGACTTGCCTACAAACGTGCCCCGTCAGTGGATTTGCTCACACAGAAATTACAGCACACTGGTTTGCTGGCAGAATTTTATGTATAAGCAAATCTGTTTCCTAGTCCGAAATCACATACTGTGAACCTGTAATGAGGATTTTCACTCATATATAAATCTTAGGTGCACGAATGCATTGGTGCATATTTATGAGAGGAGTGGCATTGCTCGTGCACCACGTAACATGGTGCAAGCGCTAAATGAGACTTATGAAGCCACGCAAGGCCACCTTGGGTGGCCGTGAGTGGCTTCACAAATCTGGAAAAACGCAACCCAGCACAAATCGCTGGGTTGCGCTACTTTGCCCTGGGAAAGCGTTCCATGGGCAATGAGTGGGTGATCTCATGCGACTACCATGGTTTTTGATGCATTGTCAGATTTACCAGAAGTGGTACACCTGGGAATGGGCTTTATTTCTCCTCGTTACTCCCTCTTTCTGTTTGTGCTGTGCAGCACACATAGATAGAGGAATATGCCCCAGAGGATTGTTTTTGTGCAGGAAGGTCAACCTTCCTGCACAAAAAACAATCCACCATGGTGCAAGGGTGTCTGCGTTGGCGCTAGGCAGCCAAAACTGTGCAGGGACAAGGACAGGAATGTGCTGTATTCTTTTAAATACAACACATTCCTGCCCTTTCCTAGTCACTCAATGCAGCATATTTTTTTCGTAAATATGCCCCATTATGTATTGGGCCCCGTGCTATTAGCTCACACTAGAACACCTTCTCAATCAGTCCTATTCTCGTTGGTCTAATATTTCAGAAAACATTTTTTCTGCTCTATTTTTCCAATGTTTTGGTTTTATTTCCCTTGGAAGTTTCCATTTAGAGTTCGATTCTATGAACTCTGTTCTGCGGTGGCCATAACTAACTCTAATTACCACATCTTCTCTACTTTGTTGTTCCTACAAAATATCTCTTCCTTTCTAGATCTCTTGGAGTAGTTGTGATATATCCCTGGCCTCTTCTGTTCTGCCATCTTGCTCAAACCAACGAACTATCTTTGACAACTCATATTTACATTCGTTTCCGCTTATTGTTTTACTAGACAATTTGAAGCCCTTTACAAATATGGTTACTGCATCATTTAGCAAATGTTTTTTATAGAGCAAAAATCGCCCGAAGCTGACATAAAAAACTCGTTGACATTTCTCACTGGCACTGGGGAGCTCCCTCTCTAGATTATCATAAATCTCCTGCTGGTAGGTCTGTTGGTTATTCACCCCATACATTTCTGCTAAGCCAATTTTTGCGAATATACAAAGTGGAACTAATTGAATGGCACGTTTGTAAGCCTGGATCCCTGCTACTATAGCATTTTCTGATGGCCAAATCTTTGATTTTATATTGTTCATGAGTTGTTTCCGGTAGAGGTCACCCAGGTCTCTATGAAGAAGATAATAATCTCCATCTATGGAAATGGCTTGCTCTAGAATACTACAGGTTCTTTTAATATTTGTTGGTACAAAGATGTGTGCCACTTTCCTCAGGACCTCAGGATCCCGACTGTTCTGCACCACATCTTCTGCAAGTTCTTGTGATTGACTGAAGTCTGAATACTTAAGCAGGCACGCCAGGTACACCCTACACTCATAATTGATTGGCTCTTGGCGGATGACTTCCTTAAGTTTGGAAATAGCTTCTTCTTTCACTTCTCTGCTTGCACCGTAGCGTATGGACACTGCATAAAGTGCTGTTGCCAGCCCAGCAGAGAATTCCAGGTTTTGGGGATTTCCTGATAATGATGCCTGGAAACAGCGTGCTGCCCGCTCTGCGTGTCGAAAACCAACTGCCAATAGGGACCAACCAATCATTCCACTAATCTCAGGAATAGTTGGTGTACATTGAGAGGGATGAGAAAGAGACTGACTAATCGTGTCAGATTTGAGGAGATATTGCTCTACCATTTCATAGTTGCACATCTGATAGTAGATCCAGGCGTAGTTACCAGCGATGACCAACTTAGACACAATCACGTTGGTTTGTTGACCTTCTCCCAGAAACTCTTCAGCTGTCCTAAGACTTTCAAGGGCCTCCTGGTATCTCCCATCTTGTTGGTGTAAATAGGCCTGCAGTGCGTAAAAGGTGGAATGGTTGTTGTAAAGCGTGTGTTGAAGTTTAAGGATGAGAGTTTGTTTCACATGTCCTATATTAATCTCGTCTTGCTCCTCAAGACTCCAGGTGAAGTGACACTGAAGCTTCTCCAGTCTCTCCTTCAAAGACATGGTACTGCAATGAAAAGAAAGTCAGGGAAAACAACGTTATACTCCTCTCACTTCTTGGGAACAGTCATCTGAACTTGTCAGCTTTGCAGTGCTTCATTTCTTTTTGACATCCTATGTGTGGCATTCTCTTTGCCTGCAAGTATGTGTATGTGATTATGTGTGTGTGTGAGTGGGTGGGTGTTAAGAAGAAGGTTGGTTTCAGTTGCTTGGAGCAGTGGCAGGGGAAACCAATGGGGCGCAAATACCTGGGATAATTGCATGGAGCCAGTGAGGGATATGAGTTAGCCAAGGGGAATCTGGGGGAGCTTGGGGACACTCTGCTTGAAAAAATGTTACAAAAAAAGGAAAAAACATGAGCCAAATCATACATTTCACTTCACAACTACACGAATACATTGGTTAACAATCATTGAGTTTTCTAGGCAGTAATAATAGGGCACTAATAAAATATTCCAAAATATCACGCAAACCTGACCCTACTCAGTTGTGTTTGGAGGTTTCCCTCCATGGGCGAGAAAAACATCGGGTCCAGTCAGTGACTTTCACTGCATGATATGACAAAGACATTGACCAAAACAGAAATTGTTAACATAATCTGTGTTTGCCAATTCTTAACATATGTGAAGAATGAATGGATGAATAAATAAAATGGCATTTATATTTAGCACACACAAAAACAGCTACTTCTGGAAGAAAGTGCCTTTGCGCTAAGTATCTTCAAGGACGTAGCAACATACATCTTTTTTTTGTTACCCTTCATACCCCTTGAACATCACCAGTCGCATGGTTAAATGCTGTTGGTCTCTATTGAGGATGTTGAAGTTAAGTTATATGGTGTTAATTGTTCATGAAACAATTATGGGCTGGAGTCGAGGGGTTTGATGATGAGGGATAACAGTTGTGAGGTGGTGACCTCTGGCAGAAGGGGGAGACTAGACCAAGTGAGCCCCAGTTTCCCCCACTGCACACATATATGCTTCATGTATCTGCTTAAGACTTTATCTCCATACATAATACAGGTAAACAACATGAGTTAATGCCAGCATTCCAAGACATCTATTTGGCTTAGGATATCCACTGGGTGCTAATATGAAAAACAATCTACTTGGAAGGGGAAAGATGGAAAAATGAAGTTATACAGATTGTTCAATTACAAATAAATACATTTGTAGATTTATATAGCGCGGTTTTTCATCCAGGAGGGTATCCAGGCGCTGTCCAGGGGCACGGGGAGATTAAGTGATTGGCCCAGTGTTGTGTACACACGTTTATCAGTAACACAATATAACACACAAATAGAGTGTCTTTGTAAAACTCCTTTTTAAAACTGGATGGTGAGATCTGCTCCGTTTGGGGAGTTTGTGGAGTTTTCCGGGCTCCGCGCTCTGCAAGGTCAAGTTGGCGAGAGCGAGCGAGAAAAATCCAACTCCTGGCAAGATATTTCCTCGCTCACGCTCATCAAGGTCTAGTTGGTGAGCGCGAGTGAGGAAAATCAACCTCCTGTCGAGATTTCTCAAAACGGGCGGTTGGATTTCTCAATGTGAGTGGTCGCCATAGGTTGCGACCACTCATGTTGAGAAATGTTCTGTTCGCATTGAGAAAGCTGCCGCTCGAGTAGAAAATCTACCCGAGCAGCAGAAATGAAGCTGCGCCCTCTTGCGCTGCGCATGGTACCATTTGCAATGATTTTACAGTGTGGGACAAACACCTGGGACTCAAAATCACAGCAAACGGCATGACCCTAACACACTCCGCTGCTCGCAGAACTCCGCATAGCGCGACAGAGTTTTTTGTCACTCTGCCCAGGCTTACTCCTTTATTGTAAGCACAGCATAACTGGAAACAGGTCTGCTCCGCAGCCATGCCACAGCAACTGTCACACAGAATGCTGGCCAGTGGAACATCACTATGTCAAGCATGACATATGCCCCATTCCATGTGGTTATCCACAACATTGAATAAGCAAACCACAGCACATCCCCTCCTCTTTAACACTAAGGAAACATTGCAAACTATGCTATACAAAACAGAAGAAAAGGGAGAAGAGAAAAATAAATATAACCGTCATATATATAAGAACAATTTAGAAGAAACCATATCATCAGAATTTGACTTTACCCACTACCCATTAGCTTGTGTCACCCAACAACATAATCCTTCACCATCAACTTCTAAGCCTTTTCCTTCCCTTGCAACCTGACTCACTTATTCCATTTTCTCCCATATCTTCACCTATACTTCCACCATCATCACCAGAAACACCCTTTAAAACAGCACCTGGCGTACCTTGAGTAATTTCACTCCCATCTAACAATTCGTTAGACTGTAAACCTCCTAACACAACCATGTCCTTCAACCAAAGGGAATTTGCACCATCACTCACCACTTCTTTTCTGCAATCTTTCCACTGATCCTTTGAACCCAAAGCAACACGCTTAAGATTCCATACCTTGCCACTCCTAAGTCTAACCACATTCTGCAAGGTCTCCACAACTTCTTCTGGCTCAAAGAATTGACTTTCTCCTTTAGGCACCTTGTTGGGTTTCCTTACATGCATCCAATCTCCCACTTTAACCAGATCAGGTTTGACCCTGTGGGTGGAGTCATAGTAAGACTTACTTCTCATATGGTCTCCACCAGCTTCTTCCTCACCATGTCCGGTGACCATTGCTCTACTGCACTGTCATGGAACCACACCGGGGTTAACTTACACCTGGGCTTCTACCTCTCATTATCACAAATGAAGACAGGCCAGTGGTGTCATTAGCAGTGATTCTATACGCCCACACAGCCTTTCGTACCACATTGCGCCAATCACACTGTTTCCCTACCGCACTCTGAATGATTCCCTTAATCACTCTATTAAATCTCTTCACAGTGCCATTCCCACTGGGATTATAAAGGGACGTGGTTTTGTGTTTCACCCCTAGCCACCCCAAATATGCTTTTGCAGCATTAAAAACAAATTGCACCCCGTTGTTACTTAACAGTGTGACAGGGACTCCCTCTGACCAGAATACTCTGTCTAAGAACCCCAACACTGGGGTCGATTCCGATCTCGGCCGGAAGCGCACCGAATACGATTTGTTCGGAAAAAATACGAGCCGAACGCGTTTTTCCCGAACGATTCGAACAGTCGTCCGAGCGAGCAAGTACGATGCGCATTACTGCTAAAATTCCGAGCGAGCCGTACGTACCCATTACAGCTGCAGTTCCCCGACCGAGCTGGATCCGGAAACGCAGATTCGACTCACACGGAAGTAAATACACAGCACCTTCCGGCCGGACAAGTACGATGCGCCCTCCGTACGCACTGAACTGGTCGCTACGTCCGGCACGTCAGAGCATCCGGGAGAGCCGCACATAAGCTCCGATTCGCGCCACAAGACGATCCACGGCTACGAGACGAACAAGCCAGCTACGAGTACGAGTCGAAGCCACGAGAAACCCGAACGAGACGACCCAACCATGAATCCCATCGCGCAGGTCCTACCAATACTGTACATCTATTACCGGAACCGGTACGGACGCGTACGGCGCAGACGGTAAGTCAAACACCCACTACACAAACAAACGACACGTACCCGACATATGTCACACACATAGGGATGCAGAAATGACGTACACTAGCAACAGCCGAACCGTATGGGGCTGGATGGCTATCACCAATGCCACACACACCCATAGGGGCCTGATGGCTACCACTACCACCACCCCCACTCATGGGGGGCTGGATGCCTGTCACTACAACCATCCCCACTCATGGGGGGCTGGATGCCTACCACTACCACCACCCCTACTCATGGGGGGCTGGATGCCTACCACTACCACCACCCCTAATCATGGGGGCCTGGATGCCTACCACTACCACCACCCCTACTCAGGGGGGGCTGGATGCCTGTCACTACCACCACCCCTACTCATGGGGGGCTGGATGCCTATCACTACCACCACCCCTACTCATGGGGGCCTGGATGCCTACCACTACCACCACCCCTACTCAGGGGGGCTGGATGCCTGTCACTACCACCATCCCCACTCATGGGGTGCTGGATGCCTGTCACTACCACCATCCCCACTCATGGGGGCTGGATGCCTACCACTACCACCACCCCTACTCATGGGGGCTGGATGCCTACCACTACCACCACCCCTACTCATGGGGGCCTGGATGCCTACCACTACCACCACCCCTACTCAGGGGGGGCTGGATGCCTGTCACTACCACCACCCCTACTCATGGGGGGCTGGATGCCTACCACTACCACCACCCCTACTCATGGGGGCCTGGATGCCTACCACTACCACCACCCCTACTCAGGGGGGGCTGGATGCCTGTCACTACCACCATCCCCACTCATGGGGTGCTGGATGCCTGTCACTACCACCATCCCCACACATGGGAGGCTGGATGCCTACCACTACCACCACCCCAACTCATGGGGGGCTGGATGCCTACCACTACCACCGCCCCTACTCATGGGGGCCTGGATGCCTACCACTACCACCACCCCTACTCAGGGGAGGCTGGATGCCTGTCACTGCCACCACCCCTACTCATGGGGGGCTGGATGCCTACCACTACCACCACCCCTACTCATGGGGGCCTGGATGCCTACCACTACCACCACCCCTACTCAGGGGGGGCTGGATGCCTGTCACTACCACCATCCCCACTCATGGGGTGCTGGATGCCTGTCACTACCACCATCCCCACTCATGGGGGGCTGGATGCCTACCACTACCACCACCCCTACTCATGGGGGCTGGATGCCTACCACTACCACCACCCCTACTCATGGGGGCCTGGATGCCTACCACTACCACCACCCCTACTCAGGGGGGCTGGATGCCTGTCACTACCACCACCCCTACTCATGGGGGCTGGATGCCTACCACTACCACCACCCCTACTCATGGGGGCTGGATGCCTACCACTACCACCACCCCTACTCATGGGGGCTGGATGCCTACCACTACCACCACCCCTACACATGGGGGCCTGGATGCCTACCACCACCACCACCACCCCTACTCAGGGGGGGCTGTATGCCTGTCACTACTACCATCCCCACTCATAGGACGGGTAATGCATGACACAACCAGCATACTCCAACATAAGGAATGTCAGCAAAAGACATCCCCCAACATCATGACAAGAGTGTGTAGTCTGTGTCAAATGCCTACAACACTGAACATGACATTGAACATACAATGTGACCCCTATCACATGTGTCACACAAAAATGTGTGTGCCCTTCACAATGCAAGCAGACCATGACCACTGTGGGAATGGGGTCTAAACCCCCATCATCACAGTGACCAAAAGGTAAGTGTGGGGACCATAGCTGAAGCACCTTTTGAACATTGTGGCAATGGGGTCTAAACCCCCATCATCACAGTGACCAAAAGGTAAGTGTGGGGTCCATAGCTGAAGCACATTTCGAACATTGTGGCAATGGGGTCTAAACCCCCATCATCACAGTGACCAAAAGGTAAGTGTGGGGTCCATAGCTGAAGCACATTTCGAACACTGTGGCAATGGGGTCTAAACCCCCATCATCACAGTGACCAAAAGGTAAGTGTGGGGTCCATAGCTGAAGCGCATTTCGAACATTGTGGCAATGGGGTCTAAACCCCCATCATCACATTGACCAAAAGGTAAGTGTGGGGTCCATAGCTGAAGCACCTTTAGAACATTGTGGCAATGGGGTCTAAACCCCCATCATCACAGTGACCAAAAGGTAAGTGTGGGGTCCATAGCTGAAGCACCTTTTGAACATTGTGGCAATGGGGTCTAAACCCCCATCATCACAGTGACCAAAAGATAAGTGTGGGGTCCATAGCTGAAGCACATTTTGAACATTGTGGCAATGGGGTCTAAACCCCCATCATCACAGTGACCAAAAGGTAAGTGTGGGCTCCATAGCTGAAGCACATTTTGAACATTGTGGCAATGGGGTCTAAACCCCCATCATCACAGTGACCAAAAGGTAAGTGTGGGCTCCATAGCTGAAGCACATTTTGAACATTGTGGCAATGGGGTCTAAACCCCCATCATCACAGTGACCAAAAGGTAAATGTTGTCATGGAGAAAGCTGCAACTGCCAAACAGCATGGATGATCCCTGGTCACAGAACAACAAACACATCAGTGGCAAAGTAGTGGTTGTGTCCCATAGCAACATAGATTGGGTGAGGCAAACAGTGCAGTGCAAATAAAACATACCTTTGGCCATGTGCAGACAAACATCACCCATGGGGACTGACATCGTCTCCATATATCAATTACACAATGCCAGAAGTGACCTTCATAATGCAGACCCACATATCTGCACTAATGGACACACAAATGTAGATATCCTGGGGAGACTGTAGATGTGAGGTGAACAAATACCATACCATGGCAGCAATGGGACATACGAACCATGATTATTGTGCTGACTGATGACCTAGGAGTTCCAGGGACAGCATGGGAAATCCTCCAAACAACATACAGGCAATGGCACACCAAAGATATGCCAATGCAGTGGTGCAGATGCACAAACACAAACAGGCAGCCTCACACTGCATATCAAACACAACAGGTGATGGGGGGTGTGCCAGTGTCCCCAGGCAACCACACAACACATGAGGAGGCCTGAATTCCAATTACACAGATGTGTATACAGTGCCATACAAAAGTAACTCATGGATCGGATTCCCCTATGTGGGCAATCAGGCATTGTTAGATGAGAGGGAGCCCAAATTACACATGTCACACAAGCTTGTAGGAACAGCAACTAACACAGCAAGAGACAGACCCACCACAACACTACCCCCAGGGACCCCACATTGTGGTGACACTAGCCTGCATGATAATCCCACTGTGATGACAAAGCTAGATGTTGTTCACACTGTGAACCACAGCCATGTGTCCTGAGCAACAAACTACCATGACACCTACACAAGCACAAATCAATCAGCACGGCCTGTCAGCCAAGGCCAATATGGAGGTAGGGGTCTAGCCGTGCAACAACTCACATTTGCACACACTCAACACCACACACCTTGATCTCCACCAATGTGCAGCAGTGAAGCTCACATGGACAGGTGACATTGCACATGCACCCATGACAATCCCAGGGGTGGTTGTGGGAACTAAGGTGCAGAAACCCATCACACCTGGCCAGTCAACAAGACTCGTGAATGTCTGACACACTGCACAGTACGCCGTACATGGGCATGACGTGAAATCCACCCCAATCAATGGGATCCCGGCCACAGTCACACACCAATGGAGAAGCCAAGGTCACCCACAAAGAACACAAGTAGACAACTTCCAACATTGCAGCTCTGACCCTGAGGAGTGGCAGCAGTCACACACACAACGTGTCACAATCACTGAAAGCTACCACAAACTGTAAATTACATTACTTGTGTAACCAACAAGTGCCAAGGGGAATCCTGACTGTGTCTCATCTGCGTTTGCCCACATCCCCAGCCCTGACAACAAAGACAACTAGGGATGACAACCTGATGGACATTAGTTTGCCATGCACCCACATCACGGAGAAACCAGGTACAAGATGCTGGATGAACACAGGACAACTCAGCAAGCATCACAAACAGGAACATCCTTTGGGACACAGCCGGTGTAGGAAAAGGGAAGGGAACACACACAGACATGCTTACACAACACACAACACGGGCCCAGGCAATGTCAGGGGATTACACACTGCCTTGAGGGCACTCCACTCCTGTGGAAGGTCCGCTGTGCCAAACCTTGTCTGTGCACGACTCAAACATGTCAGCAGAACACTCGGTCAGTGAGTCAACAATTACAACACACTGAAGGCTCTGCTCACATCAGCCTGGGTGTGGGAGTGTCACTTCAGTCATCTGCATATACACAAAACACGTGTCAAGCAAGTTGCACTGTATACACAGATGAGTCCTTCAACATTGATGTGCTAAACTGCATGTCCAGTGGAGATGGGCACACAGTCAGGGAAATAGAAACATTGAACAGTGGTAAGCCCACCAGATGTGCATCAGTGTAAGCCACAGATGTTAATTAACAAATGCAAAACGTACATCCCTGTGTCAAATGCTGAACATTACACCCTCAGACTGCAGCAAAGGATGCTATGGATCCAGACTAGATTAGGACACATATTCCATGGATCACATGGAGTCCATCACAGCAACACTTCATTTTCCTGATCTGAACACTAATACAACAGCAAATGCATGATGATACTCATCTACATCATGTACATCAAAAGAAAAACCACTAGTAAACAAAAAGAGGCTTTATTCAGCAAATGTGAAAGGAAAATTTGAAGTCCAAAAGAAACTAAGGCCAATGGCCAGTCCATATACTCAGTCCGAACAGGGTGATATGTGACAACTTGTCACCCATTGCTTGCCTGCACTGGTACGGACAGGGGACATCCCCCTCGGAGGGGCATACAAGGGGCAGGCCAGGCACCACAGGGACAGGATCAGGGGATGCCAGAAGGAGGCAGTGAAGGGGTGGTGGGTGCAGGAGTGTCACCGGCAACTGCAGTGGAGGTGTCTGACTCAGTGGGGGCCGGCACCACTGTAGGGCACAAGTCAGATGGTGTGGGTGCTGGCACCACTGCAGTGGGCCGGTCAGATGGAGTGGACTGGGTCCCCACTGCAGTGCCCAAGTCAGACGGGGTGGTTGTGGACTCCACTGCAGTGCATAACTCCAAGGGAGTGGAAGGGGGGCAGATGAGGTGGGCAGGACAGAGGGGGGACCCGGTCTCCACACCAGTGGCACAAACAGGCTGAGCGTCTGGGTTGGGGGTGGAAGAGCAAGTGGTAGGGGGGGAGGGCCTAAGCATTTTGGGGATGCGGTATGGGTGTGTGGGGGAACCTGGGGCAGGGTGTGGCGGGGGAACCGGTGGAGTGGTGGCCTGGGGAATGGAGGAGAGAGACTGTGTGGTGGAGCTGCGTGGTGGTGGTGGTGGGGTCTTGCTCTTCCTGGTCCGGGGGGACTTCTGAATGGGGTCCTCAGTCTGCCTGTGCCTGGGGCAGGGTGTCCGGGTGTGAGGGGCACTCCCCTCTGTGTGTGGTGGTCACCTCTTCCACCTGTGCGTTGGGCCAGATGGATCTGTGGGGAAGAGGCCAAGCTCACAGAGGAAGAGCTTCTGGGAGGGGGGGTTGCAGGTGAGGCAAGGGAAGGGGTTTTGGAGGGAGAGGTAACTGAGGACTGCGGAGTGCTCGTTGATGCGTGTGTGTGTGTCTGGGCCCCATCCCCTGTGAGTGAGGTATCAGACCCCTGACTGTGCGTGCATGTGCATCTGGATTTTGGCGTGTGTGTCTGTGTGCTGCTTGTGTCTGTGCTGGTGGGTGCCTGTGCCGGTGTGTGTGTGCTTGGGACAGGTAGGGTGCTGGGGATTGTGGATGGGGCAGAGGTAGGAGGGGCGAGGGACTGTTGCAGGAGGGACACTGCTGCCGTCAGTGAGGAGGCCATGGACTGATTGGTCCGATGTAGGGCAGACATGCCAGATGACATGCCCTCCATGAATGACACCAGTTGTGTCAACAGACCCGTGTGTGCATGGAGGACACTCAGCACTGATGTCTGCCCTACATGGATCTGTTTCAGCAAGTCCACAGACTCCACACTCAGGGCAGCAGGGGAGACAGAGGCAGGTGGTGCGGTGCCTGGCATGAAGGAGACACGCTCCCCTACACGGGAGCCTCCACGGACATGTGGGATGGGAGCAGATGGGAGGGTGGAGATGGTGGTGGTGGCAGGGACAGACTTGCTTGATTTTGTCTGTGGTCTGCTGACACCTGCCTCCACAAGGGAGTCCTCACTGGAAGTGCTGTGGTCCTCAGCCGAGGTGGTCGCAGCTGAGGTCTCCTCAGTGTGGCTCCCCTCACCCTCCGTGCCACTGGGTCCCTCGGTCTCCCCTGCAGTGGACCCAGTCTGGCTCTGCCGCTCCTCTTGGTCCATGGAGCTGTCTCCTCCTGTGGCCGTGGATGTATCTGCAAACAATCAGGATAAACAGAGCAACATTAGTCACCTGTACTGACCACACAACCACAGTGAGTACAGCACATCACAGAGCAAGCCCTGCCATCATTCGCTAGACATTGCAATAAGTGCTGACACTGATTTGAAGAAGCCCATTGTCTGCCTGATAGTCATTCATGCCACACATATCCTCCCTGTCCATGCACCCATCTGTCTGGTGCCTGTTGTATGCGACTAATCATATGTGCACACATGCACCACATACACAGTTGTTGGACATCCAAGAGAACATATGGAAATGTGTCACTCCAAACACATGCCATCTCCTGCCACTGACTCAGTACATGTGTCAGGAAAAGTGATGGGCAGAGTCTCTGTCGATATGCGGGTTTTGCTTCCATCACCAGACACAATGATGTCCTCAAGTCCTGATAGACAATGCGACAATGGTGTGCATGCAGGACATATCACACCACTGCTGGATCACCCTTTGCGAGTTGAATGTCATGGCACAGGCCTGTCTGGCAAGTCAGTCATAACTGTCTCCTGTCACAGGGGCAGTGCATACACACAACACCAGTCTACACTGTGTCACAATCATGTAAGTTTTGGGAATGCAAGCCCTGTAGCTGACAGGTGCACATGTGCACCCCTGCCCACCCACATCATGAGGACTAAGATGATCCCACATCAATCAAATGAGACATTTGAGTGACTGCAAACACAAATCCATACACATGAGCACTTCACCTTCTGATGAGAATGAACCAAAGCTGCCTGCACCTCAATGTTTCATACACCATTGTGCACAGTCAAGGGATTAGAGACCTATGCATTAACCAATGTGCAGATTCTATAGTCACAACTCAGATGGCTGGCCACCCCAAATTGTTAAACACTCCAGGAGTCCAAAAGCAAGGCCACACCACGGTGACACAGAGGCAGACACCTGAGTGCACTCTTCACAATGCCCAATATGTATGCTGACACACGGGAGTGGGAGAACAGAGTGCCTTCGATGTACGGAGTAGGCATTACAGTCCCGGTCCATGTGCAACATGGTATTATCCTGAACACTAGGCAGGTGGCTATGCATGTGTCACACACATGATGTACATATTTCTGAGGCTCCCCCCTTGGTCTCTGCTGCAGCATGGGTGTGTGGCACATACCCCAGACATGTGGTGAGTCAGAGCAGCAATTAGAACACATATGAAAGCCATACCCAGAGTACATGTCAGATCACAGGCATTGTGTGAGCAATTGTACCACCCATGCAACCCACAACAAAGTTCCTGTAACTGATGCTGTCCCCAACTTGAACTACAGGTAACTGCAAGTACACAGTACCCAAGTGACCTAAGTCACAGACTGTAAGGGCCACACCTGTGTAACAGATGAGGAGGGGGCATGACACAAGTGAGGGACATGAGTCCAGTACGACAAGACAGTTGTACTGTGGAAGTGGAACCAGGCTAAAGGAGTGCATAGAGCATGTTAGTCATAGTACACAGAAAAGGCTAGCACTTACCCCCTCCTTGCTGCTGTCTGGCCTTCAGCTGCCCATCCAGGTCAGGGAAGACCACCGCCAGAATCTGGAGCATGTGGGGTGTCAGGGTCCGGTGTCCGCCCCTCGTGCGAGGAGGCGACAGCTTCAGCTGGACCCTTGCGATCCTCCGGGTCCAGCCACGAAGGTCCTGCCACCTCTTCTGGCAGTTGCGGATCCTGCGCATGTAGACCCCCACAGATCTTACTGCCCGGACGATGGTCAGCCAGATCTCCTGCTTCTGGTGGGCATCAACCTGTGAGGATGACAAAGTGAAAAGGCCGTTACTACACATTCAACATATCTGTGCATCACACAGTTGGATATACATGTCTTAATCACAGGGGCATATGATGAACACAGGTAGTGCAACTATGGCTATGAACAGTTGTCCAGCAGTTACTAAATGGTATAATTGCCTGGGCAGTAAAACCTTGTTGGAATGCACTGTTACTGCACTATACCTGTTCAGTGCATGCAACTACACACCTTGGGGGCTGACAACTACTCAGTGAGCATGCTAGCCACTGGTGTACACACTGTAAGTCTTGCTAGTCAGACAACATGCACAATTAGTAAGGCAGTGGACAGCACACTCACCTGCTCCCCTGGTTTCCCATACAGCTTGCTGTACTGTGGAAGGAGGCTGTCCAGCAGGGCCTGGTTCTCCTCAGTGCTGAAGGCTGGGGCTCTCTCCACAGTACGTGCCATTGCAGTAGCCAGAGGATGCAGAGACAGCAGCAGTGGTGGTGGCAGATGTCGTCCTGGAGCATGTAGTGCAGGCAAGTGAGCTCTCAGGGGAACAGCCAGCATTATATGTGTGCTGCAGAGGCAGACACTCTCCCATGTGTCCAAAGTGATAGGTCCAAGTCGTTTGCATCTTCTGAATCTGGCCAATCCATGGAATTGCACCACTTATACACGCCCACAGCATCCTTCAAAAGTTCAACTTCATGACACCCATGAATTTGCAACATTGTTGTGGGTGGCCAACTGAATTCACTGCATCCGACTCGCTAAAGCTTCGAAAACGCGTCCGTTACCATGTCAGTCTATAGCCAATGCGTGCGCACCGATCGGTCCATTGCTGTACAACGTGTATTTCGAAAAACAACACGCATTCGTCCACATCATATGCAATGGCCAATGCGTGCGCACCGATCGGTCCTTTGCTGTACAACGTGTATTTCGGAAAACAACACGCATCCATCCACATCATATGCAATGGCCAATGCGTGCACACGGATCGGTCCATTGCTGTACGACGCGTCCCTGTACAAGTCACTCGCATATGTCACCATGGTTGTCACTGGTGAACGTATGCCAGCCACAATTACTTGCCAGGGACTCAGGGGCACACCTACAACACCACAGCCTGTCCACACTGTATCCTAAGGCATGTAAGGCTGCATTACCTGTGTGTGTATGGGGGTCAACATGTGGTTTGTTGGGTGGCACTTGGGGGCAGCCACTCCCAGGCTGTGCACGTGTTCATGGGGACAGTATCCTTTGTGTGTTGTGCACATGACCACTGTGATGTGCAACTGTTCAGTTCAGAGCATGTGGCATGGTCACATCTCCAGGTTGTGTATGTGTATGTTATGTCACATACACCCTGAGTCCCATGTGGGATGGTATGTACGTCACAGGGTGACCCATTGCCACAATTGTGATGGCCCTCCACAGTCTGTGTGCATGTTGTGTTTCAGATGTCTCTGATTCCATGTGCACAATGGGAGACAGTCTCCACATCCACGTTGTTTGTGCATCGACTTTGATGTTGTGCGTGTGTGTGTCACAGACGTCCATGTCTGTCCTGCAGAGGCAACAGGGGCCACTACCTGTGGGAGTCATGGTTGTTTTGCTGACGTGTACATGATACGCCATGTCATGCCAGTGTCCATGTGGCAATACAGGGTCCCTGGGAATCTACCTGTCAAAGAGCTGTGATGCCTGGGGCACATCTGTCCTCACTTGTCACTGTGGTGTGTGTTTGGAACGTGACAGCAGTACATGGGTACTGTGACACAGCCGAATGATTTCCCATAGCACAACCTGGAACTTGTTGTCAACACATGTTGAACTGAGATGTTAGATGTTGGCCACGTAGGTGCCATATGTGTCCATACAGAACGGCACACACATCAAGTACTTGTGTCTCGTAATGATGTATCATGTGATATTGAGTATGGACAATGCCACATATGTGGGGTGACTGACAATCTTTCTTTGTTCACCTATGCACTGCAGGGCACCAGCTGTCCATAGACCATTCCCTGACCTTGCAACCATGGTTGAACGTGACTGCATCCGATGGTACCGCTTCAACAGGCCGCTTATTGAGGAATTGGCGGTGCAGTTGGCCCCACATTTGCAACCTGGCCGGCCATACCCTGCAGCGCTGACCCCCAAGGTGAAGGTGATGGCAGCCCTACACTTCTTTGCCACCGGTACCTTTCAACACACTGTGGCGTCTGCTGGTGGGATGTCACAGACCATGTTCAGCCGTGTGCTACGCGATGTTTTGGAGGCGATGTTGAGATACTTGAACCAGTACATCTATTTCCCTAAACGTCAACAACTCACTGACGTCAAGAGTGACTTATATGCCCTGGGGAGGATGCCACATGTCATCGGCTCCATTGATGGGACACATGTGGCTTTGGTACCACCACAGGCACATGAGCAGGCATACAGGAACAGGAAACATTACCATTCTATCAATGCCCTGGTGGTATGTCTTGCAGATATGAGCATCTCACATGTGTGTGCACGTTTCCCCGGTTCTGCACACGATGCCTACGTAATGAGGAGTAGTCGCATCCCGAGGATGATGTCACAGATGCAGAACCAGCGTGCCTGGCTTGTCGGTGTATACTGACTTTGTACCATTGTGTGTGTTCTGCAATGTTGTATTCCACCCTCTTTTCAAACTCAGCTAATGTGCAATTGTCTGTATGTAGGTGACTCCAGATACCCCAACATGCCGTGGTTGCTGACACCCCTCAGGAACCCTGTGACACCAGCCCAGATGCGCTACAATGAGGCACATGGTCGGACCAGGAGAGTGATCGAGCAGACATTTGGTCTCCTGAAGAGCCGCTTTCGCTGCCTGGACAAGACAGGAGGGGCCCTCCCATATGCCCCTGCAAAGGTGTGCAAGATTGTCATCGTCTGCTGCATGCTACACAACCTGGCAGTGCGGAAGGAGTTGCCTCTCATCCTGGATGACGATGACCAACATCCGCCACCTGTGGAGGATCCTGGCCTGGGCCACGATGCCAGTGATGATGATGATGATGATGGGGATGTCCGCACACAGCTCATCACCAACTTCTTCAGCTGAATGTGAGTAAACAGAGTTGGTATATCAATGATTTGAGTTTGCATGATATGTGTTGGTGGTGCTCTGTTGCTGTTTGAGTGTGGCCATGTGCTACTTGACTGGATGCATGCAGCGATGTGTCCTTACAGGTAGTCTGTACTCCCCAACAGTGTTGACATGCTAACTTGGTTTTGTGTAGGTATCTTGTGACATGTATTGGGCATGAGTATTGCAGTTCTGTCCTGTTCTTCAGTGCTTTTGACTGTGTGTCATGTCTGTCCTTCACAGGGTACTTTCAGAGTTGTTTGGTCAACTCGGATCGCCCGACACCATGATTCAACTTCCAGGGTGGAAGCAGTCGTTTCCCTGCAGGTGATGTGCCGCACACCCCTGGACTTTATTTCTTCTACACTTGGTGACTGTGTGGCCACTGCCACGTGGGATTACCTTGCATCTGTAGTGGAAACAACATGTTGCAAATGTGTAATAAACCTGTGCTTCACTTTGGGATGTGCGTTGTCTGTGGTCACACATCTGACTGACATTTGCTTACTGCACCTGTGGGCTAGTTAACACATACTCTGAATAGGTGTGGTGTCTGTGCATTCCACTGTATTTCCTGGCAACATCAGTGTAGGCGATGAGTCAGATGGCCCTGGTGTGTATGTGTTGTGTAGCCCTAGTGGTGTGTCTCCCTCATATGTGTCACGTCGCCATGACTCACATGACGGTGTTGAACTTGCTGTAGAGTTAGCATGCACAGTGTCATTTAGCAGATCATCATCTCCATGACAAAAACAACGTTGGAATCACAACAGAGGCAAGTATGGTGTATTAGTGAGTTTAATTACATACATGTGTGAGGATAGTGCACAGGATGGTGGGTGCTGTACATTGGGATTGGAATCCAAAGTTCCCAGATGAGTTGGAAGTGTTGGTAGCAGAAATGTCCTGAGTAAAGTCCACAGTCATCTGATACATTGGTCCAACTTAAACTCCCCATGTCATGTGGGAGAGTTGGGTTGCATTCGACAGGGTGAACAGTTTGCACACAAAGGAGAATTTCCAGAACAGGTGTTGGGTTCCTGGGGGATGTACATGGCCATCGGCCTCTCAGTTTTCCTTCCTCGGACGACCCCTCTTCTTTCGGGGGGACCCTCACGTGCAGGCCGCTGCGGTGCAGAGGACTCTCCACCAGAGTCATCCTCCCTCCCTGTGGCAGTTGCAGTTGTTGCGGCACCAGATGTTGTGGGCACACAGGGAGGTGTGGCCATGTTGGTGCTAATCTGGCTGAGGCATGTCAATATGTCCCTCTGCACCGCTGTCAGTTCTTCCAATGTGTCCCACTTGGACTCCATGCGAGACATGTGTGTCTCCACACGGGACATGTTGGAGTCCAAGCGGGCATGATGGGCAGCCTGCTGCTGTTGAATATCCTTGAGGATCCCCACTACCTGGCTGACCTCTCCAGTGCTATTCTGGTACGCATCAGCAATGCGTACCAGTTGTGGGTCATCATGCAGTCCAGACCCCTCTGCAAACAGCGACCTCTGCCTACCACCCCTCCCACCACCCCTGGCCACACGTGCGGGACCTGCGGTGGCATGCACAGGTGAGCCTAGGCCCCCTTGGGGGTTGGTACTGGGGTTGTTGTCCGTTGCTTCTCGGTGGGCCGGGGTCCCTGTGCTGTTGTCATTGAGTGTCCTTGGTCTGTCCATGTCGGCGGGGGTGGTCTGTGTGTTGCCAGATGTTGGAGGAGTGGGTGCAGGGGGTGCAGATGGTGGTCCTGCTGGTGCTGCATGATGACTCACACCGGAGGGGCCAGGTAGGTCTTCGCCATCCGAGGAGGGCAGAGGCTGTTCCACACCAGAGAGCTCAGGGGCCACCGGAGCCTGGGACATGGACTCCTCATCATCTGCTGCTGTGTCCCCATCATCACCTGTTTTTGGAAGAGACACACAATGTATGTTATGTTTCTACAGGCATCAATGGTTCAAACACCTGACAGTTGTGACTGTACCTCTGGATGCGGGCCTGTACATTGCATTGTCCTAAGTTGTCACAGTCAGAGGTTGATATTGGTGTAGCACATTGTCCTGCCAACCTGAAGCATTTCAATGTGAATGTTGATGTGTGTGCATGACCAGCATTGGTGGTATTTGGTTGACATCCGGACCTCCTTCTCCCCCCAGCCCAGTTATCCCACCATGAAGCATGCCACCCTTGCAGTGGGTGCAGGTTAACTCTCAGGATGTCAGTCAGTGGTGTCCTGCTGTTGGTTGGTGCCCAGTTCCCAGCAGGGCCTGGTACTCCCCACAACAGAGCACCATTGTCAGACATCTTAGAAGTGGCTTTTCACTCCCTGTGAGGTGTGCATGCTTCAGTGTGAGCTTGCTGGGCCATGTGGGTGGGGGATGTTGAGCTGTGACTACCACTCCGATCATGCTATTGCCTACACCCCCCTTCCCAGCATGCCCATACTTCCTTCCTTTTGACTCTGCTTCCCTGTGGGGTAGTGTGCCTGTGCTGACAGGATGCTGACAGTGTTGTCCTGGCGTTTGTTTGGCTACAAGTCCCAAAAGTGTCCCTGTGCTTCACACAGCATAACCCAGTGTGGTGGTTCTTTGTGGGATATTTAATTAGAGTGTGAGGCAATGCATTCTCCCAGGTGAGTTGTGTGGAGTTTGTGTTAAGGGGGTGTGTGAGAAAAGCTGCTCGTAACTATGGTCAGATCTGTCAGTCCTCCTTCCCACCCAGCCAGATATCCCACCATGGAACGTGCTTCCATTGCAGGGAGTGCAAGTTGGCTTGGAGGATGTTAGGCAGTGGTGTCCTGCTGTTGGTTGGTGCCCAGTTCCCAGCAGGGCCTGGTACTCCCCACAACAGAGCACCATTGTCAGACATCTTAGGAGTGGCTTTTCACTCCCTGTGAGGTGTGCATGCTTCAGTGTGAGCTTGCTGGGCCATGTGGGTGGGGGATGTTGAGCTGTGACTACCACTCCCATCATGCTATTGCCTACACCCCCTTCCCAGCATGCCCATACTTCCTTCCATTTGAGTGGACTTCACTGTGTGTGAGTGTGACAGCAATGGCAAGATGGCTGACAGTGTGGTCCTGTTGTTTGTTGGTGCACAGTTCCCAGCAGGGCCTTGTGCTCCCCACAGCTGAGGCCAGTGTCAGACATCTTTGAGGTGGCTTTTCACTCCCTGTGAGGTGTGCATGCTTCAGTGTGAGCTTGCTGGGCCATGTGGGTGGGGGATGTTGAGCTGTGACTACCACTCCCATCATGCTATTGCCTACACCCCCTTCCCAGCTTGCCCATACTTCCTTCCTTTTGACTCTGCTTCCCTGTGGGGTAGTGTGCCTGTCCTGACAGGATGGCTGACAGTGTTGTCCTGGCGTTTGTTTGGCTACAAGTCCCAAAAGTGTCCCTGTGCTTCACACAGCATTACCCAGTGTGGTGGTTCTTTGTGGGATATTTAATTAGAGTGTGAGGCAATGCATTCTCCCAGGTGAGTTGTGTGGAGTTTGTGTTAAGGGGGTGTGTGAGAAAAGCTGCTGGTAACTATGGTCAGTGCTGTCAGTCCTCCTTCCCACCCAGCCAGATATCCCACCATGGAACGTGCTTCCATTGCAGGGAGTGCAAGTTGGCTTTCAGGATGTCAGGCAGTGGTGTCCTGCTGTTGGTTGGTGCACAGTTCCCAGCAGGGCCTTGTGCTCCCCACAGCAGTACCCAGTGTCAGCCATCTTGTCAGTTCTTTTCCACTCCCTGTGATGTGAGCATGGTTCAGGGTGGTGTTGATGGGCCAATTGTGAGGGTAACCAATATCTGTGACTACAACTCCCATCATGCTATTGGCTACACTCACTTCACCAGCATACACACAATTCCTTCCTTTCAGTGAGCTTCCCTGTGAGGTGGTGTTCTAGTGGTGGCAAAATGTCTGACAGTGTTTGTTGGTTAGATTTGTGCCACTGCCTTGCTCTAGTTGTTGTTAGGTTTGTACATGTCATGACACAGTTACATATCACTATGAGATGGCAGGTATTGTGTTTTCTAACTAACATACACATCTTGGGATGATTATCTTTTGGTTACTGTGGCTTTGCTAACGGTGCATGGTTTCACTATCCCCTTGACAGTGATGTGTGTGTATTGTCACACAATATTGGGTATATTGGTTGTGTACTCACCAGGCTCTGGGATGTTTGATAGTCCATGTACGCTCTCTGGTGGTAGGATGGCCCGCACCTTCTCCTCCCAGGGCCTGAGGTATACTGGTTTGGCAGGAGGGCCACTGCCGGTGCGATGACTCAAGGCGTAATCCTTCTTGACTAGGTCCTTGACCCTCCTGCGCACATCATACCACCTGTTCTGGATGTCTTCCTTTGTGCGCAAACATGGTGATTATGCGTTCACCCTGTCGACGATCCTCTCCCACATCTTGGTTTTCTGCGACATGGGGGTCTGTTGGACCAATGTACCAAACAACTGTGGCTCTACCCTGAGGATTTCATCTACCAAGACTTCCAATTCACTGTCTAGGAACTTTGGATTCTTCTTTGGGGGCATGGTGATGGGTGGTGGTGGGGATTGATGTGTGTGTGTGCAAGTGAGGGTGGGTGAGTGTAGGTTTTGCTGGGTGTATGTGAGGGTGCTATTTGGGAGGTGCTAATGGTGTGTGGCTTGTGTGATGGATGAGTTGTGGGTGTGTCTGTGGTTGCTGTCTGATGGTGTTCTGGGTTGGCAGGTCAGTTGAATTTGCAAAGGATCATGGTAGGGATTTGTGGCCTTTATATGGGTGGAGTTGTGGGTGTGTCTTTGTTCCATGTTTTCCCCCCTGTATTTATTGACTTTGTCATTGCTTGTTTGGCCCTTTTTTTGTATTTTTTCCTTTGTAGTTTTTAGGCATGTAGGAGACGTTCTTCTGACCGAGTAGGACGCTGCAGTTGGCTCGTGCGAGCTTCTCCGAGTCTTTCAAGCTGTGTTTCTGCTGGGTTTCATGTGCGGCGTACGCGTCGGTCGCGGAGTATTGGGTTGCTTCGGCTCCCTGTTTTGTATGCGTGTCGGTCGTACGGCTTGAGCTCCGTGCGACTCGGTCTGGTTTTACACGCATTGCATCGTACTGCGCGGGTCGGAGTTCGCGGGTACGTTTCTGTCGGGTTCATTCCTGGTGCGTGTCGGTCGGTTCGATTCACGTAGTTTTCCGGCCGGATAGCTGGTTTCCGTGCGGTTTGGTCGGTCGGCTTGTGTTCCGTACGAGTCGGTCGTAATTCACATGCATTGCATCATACTACCCGGATCGGGCGGCGCCGGTACGTGTCGGTCGGACTAAATTCCCGTACCGAGTCGGTCGGTACGTTTTCCGGCCTGAATCGGAATCGGCCCCACTGTGTCAGTATCAGCTCTTTCCACTATATCCACCATAGGCTACTTTGAAAAAAGGTCCATTAGTACTATCACATACGCCTGTAGTTCCCCTACAGGATCTATCAAATCCACTGCAACACATTCCCAAGGTTGTTTAGGAATAATGCACTCACTCATGTGTGGTCTCAATGTCCGTAGTGACTAGTCCACCGAAGAACACACCCCACACGATCTGACAAACCTTTCCACTACTTTGTCAACTCCAGTCCAGCAAAATAGTTCCTTGACTACAGATTTGGTTCTTACAACACCAAAATGTCCTTCATCTGTCTACACCAAATTTAGGCAACTTCTAAAGACGTGGTTGTTTACACAGGCTTATAAATAGTAGGAATCCCTGACTTTTCATTACCTAGCGCCAAGAGACCTACCCGGTGATCGTGCGCTCTATAAATAACCAATAACATAACATAACATTCATGACAAAGGCTCACAATTACCTCATGTAATCTACATGGAGGAATAACCTTATCTCCTCAAAGAACCACCTCTTTATCTACAGACAACTCTGACCTGACCTCCCAAAAGTTCTAGACATATCCGTCAACTGCTCCTTTCTTGGACAGCCCTCATAAATGTATTCCAAAACTTTTTGCAACACAACATCTTCTTTCTGTTTCTTCTCCCACTCCTCTTTGCTAATAGCTGGTGTGCCCGAGTCATGTATCAATGCAATTTTAAAGTCATCCATGGATCGTCCTCACTCTTTTCTAACAGGCAGGTCCTCCTGTATAAACAATCTGCCACTGTATTATTCTTACCAGGAATATACACAATGTCGTACACATAATCTTTCATTTTCATGGACAATCTCACAAGTCTGAAGCTGTAACACTTCCTTCTGTTGTAAGATGTTTTTCTAAGGGCTTGTGGTTGCATCTAATGGTGACTTGTCTACCCCACACAAAAGCACAAAAATGTTCCAATGCCCATGTGCATGCCAACACCTCCTTCTCAAGAATGGGATATTTCTCTTCAGCCAGGGGACAGAGATGTAGATGCAAACAGAATGATCCATTCACCACCCTTAGCATCCCTCTGTGAAAGTACTGCCCCCAACCCCTTGTTACTAGCCTCCATTGTTACGACACAATCCAAACCAGGGTCAAAAGTTCCCAAAGCAGAAACTTTTTCCAAATCACTCTTGATGCTTCTGAACTCTGCTTCACATTGCGAGTCCCACACAAATTTGACCTTACCGGTGATTAGACCACAAACCGGCAGTAACCTTGCTGTGACTCAATATTAATGTACTCCCCCAGGCGGTCCAAAAGTCCTTGTTCACCTCAGTATAGAATGTAGAGGTAGAGGTTGTCAAACAGCAGATTCAGCTCATCGCCAAATTGTTATGTACACACGTTCGTCGGTAACACAATATAACACACCAATAGCGTGTCTTTGTAGAACTCCTTTATTGTAAGCACAGCATAACAGAAAACAGGTCTGCTCCACAGCACTGCCACACAGAATGCTGGCCAGTAGAATGTCACTATGTCAAGCATGACATATGCCCCATTCCATGTTGTTATCCACTACATGGAATAAGCAAACCACAACACCCAGAATCACAGGATGTTAAGCCGACACCGAGACTCGAACCGGGATACTCAGCTCCTGAGTCGGCAGCTCTGCCCGCTGTGCCACACCCTCTCCCTCAATAACCCAGTTTAATAGTCAGCTTATCCCTTTGGCTAGACAGTTCTTACAGGCTCAGGCGCTTACCGCTCAAGTAGCAAATACACAAAATATGTCTACAGCTTTCTTTTGCATACACATTGAGACAGAAGGAGTATTCACTAATTTAACTTTTTGAAAATTATTGATTCCTGACAAGCCACATGTATACGAAATAGCTCCTGCTCAGTGAAAAATGCAGATACACAAGTGCCATTTTTACATGCTGCCCTCTCTGACCACCTATCTGCGTTTTGGTCCCTACCGGGACCCTAATCAGCTTTTTGTAAATTGTGCATTGCATGTGAACAAAGTACCATGAAAGCCTCCTGGAAAAATATTCAACAGAAATTAAATGCAGGCGAGGTAACGTAAAAAGAAATGGCATGATATGTGTTGCTGAGATAACTAAATGTGGGCTACATGATAGCCAGAGTGCCGAAATCCACACAACATTTTACCTGTGTAAGACACCACTCATAAAGGTGAGTAAAGATGTGAGACCCCTCATGACCACAAGCAGATATGGTCATTTTCCTTCACACTGCAGTGGCTGAAAAACAATGGATTGGAATGTGTCCCAAGTAACTACCAAATGTGTGAGATATTTGCAAGCACATTACCTTACACCTTTGTGTTTTCTTCAGTGCAATATACCAAGTGCCTCAGGCATGCCTGGATGTGGGTCCTAGATCGCTCTGCCATGGAACTCAAACCATAACTCACTGACGAGGCATAGCTAGGTCATAACTGGTGTAATGTTCCTTGTGTTGTTGTTCGCCGGGGACATTGGCTGTAGTTTGGACTGGAGTTATCCTTTTGGAGCAGGACAAATATTGATTTGAATACAGCTTGTCCCATTCTGGAGCGTTTCCACCCAAATTGAAATTACCTCAAAGTTCAGACTATGAGACTTCGAGGTAATCATATAGGCTTACTTAAACTCTCTGAAATCAAGCGTCCTAGTCACCGACACTAGAGGTCTGATTTAGAACCCAGGGGAGCCATAGAAATGCCCTGTGATCATGTTTACCACTCTGACACATTTGCACATTTTCTCCCCTCTGCACCCCCATCACAGCCATGGAGCTTGTTCTGAAATTGCAATTAGAGTGTGGAGTCAGGGAACAGTAGGAACCATCTGTCTCCTAACAGCCTGGGTGGCCTCAGTGGCATTCACACTGGACCAATAGAAAGTGGAAATTGAGCAGACATCACCAGCCTACCAAAAAGGTAAGCGAGAGGCCACGGTAAATGGCAAAGGACACAGAATAAGACTTTCATATATGTGCAGAATGCAGCAGAGGTGTTTTAACCAGGATGTAGAACACAGCAAAAGATGTTTGGTTCTTTAATTGTGTTATGTTCTTGGTATGTGTCCCTTGCGATGTGTCATGGTTCCTTAGCAACTGTGGTTTCCACTTCTGGAATCGGCTTGTGGATTCCGGGATGCTAGAGTTTGTAGGCAGTTGCTGCGGATCACAGGCAGGCCAGGGGTCATTGCATGTACCTTAAATAAAGCCTGCTTATTTCAAAGACCCTGTGTACTGTCTTCCCAAAAGTGGTGACGAGGACTCGATATGAAGAATGAGGACACTGTGTGGGAAGATACATTTGACATGCTGGACTTCGATATTTGAAGTGATGCTGGTGGCACAGCTGTTGACATGAAACTATTTTGATGCCTGGTTAGGAAGCTTAAATCAGTGATCCTATCTGTGGAACTATATGATTTGCTGGCACTGACATTATGCTGGATTGAATGTCCCTAATGAGGCTTGGGAAATGCGGCCCGAATAAATCTCTGTGGGAGAGTTATATCGCAGTAGGTACTCTTCGTGATGGTGTGTAACCTTTTTGTGAGCACCAGTGTACTGTGACCGTTCGGGGGCACTGGTGGGGTCGTGGTGTGAGTTGCTACCAGGGAGGCGTTTAGTGGCATGTTTCTAGCCTGGTGATGCTGTGCATACAAGCTTACCTATGTTACGAGCTTTTGAACTTTCAAATGCTGCACTCACGAGCAGCCAGCGGTGAAATCAAGGTAAGTTACAGGAGGAAGACCAGCAGTGACATAAGGCGGTCGTCCATGTTGGCAACTTTGCTGTGGGGGTAACCACAGTGTAACGTTGTACGTATGAACTGTTCAAGGCAGGTTGGATATTGAATGTGATGTACGTCCCAGATGTCCTTTGTGCAGTGACGTTTGACGTAATAGCTCAGCAACGTGGCTATGCTACTTGTGCACTGAAGGACGGAGTGAAGCATGGAAAGGGTGAGCTGCGTCAGGAGGCATCACAGCTGAAGGATTGTGTGAAGCATGGCAAGGGTGAGCCGCATCAGGATGCATTGCAACAGCTACTGCACATTTGTGCTGTATGGACATCGGCATGAAATAAAAGCCTGATGCGCATGGTTTCTCGTGAAGACAAACGCTGATGCGCACAACTTTATGGTAGGATGTTCATGTGCATATGTTAACCAGGTGAGAAGCGAAAGGCTGCGCACAGCTGTATAATCACTGATGCACATAGTTTTGGAGAGTTGGATACAACTTCCTCGCTTACAGTGAGAGACTAATAGGGTGACTCATTGCAACAAGCAAGAACTGCTTGTATGCATGGATTAGAGCAAACTGCACTGAGGCGCAATTCAAGGGTTTTCTTTGTGCTATCTAAGGGGTTTGTTCATCTTGTGCAAAGTGGTGTAGGTGCCTCCCACACAGATGACATTGTCTCTCACACAGTACTTGTCCACCTCAATCACCATGAGCAAGATGCACTCAAGTTAGATTGTGGTTGTGAGAAGTTGGCCTGGTATATGCTGTCCACTAATTAAAGTGGGCACCTTGCACCAGTCCAAACGACCCTTATTGATGATTAGGTTAAAGACAACCTTTATAGAAAGCTATCCTAGTGGCAGCTGTGGAGAGCAGCCTTCAGGCTAAGTCTTGAAGGAATGTAAAGCAGCTTGTTTTACCAGTATATAACCCCTTGAATGACCAAATGAAAGGAGAACCACACCAGGTATATATAAAATATATGTATTTATTACTAAACACTCTCTACTAACCTCTTTATGAGATTAGAGAACAAGGCACACAATTACACAGTACTAGAACGACAGTAAATAGCACAATACACAGTGGGTTCCAGGGGGAGACCAAACCATATACTAAGAAAGTGGTATAAGAACCACGACTTGACTAGACACGGTGCCTAGAGCACGTAGAATCGCTGGGACCCCAAGGAACCACCCAAGGTAGTGACACAGGGGACCCACGGAGGACGGGTGCAGTGTGGGAACACAGACGCGAGCTCCGAACAACTCCATGGGAAAGTCGCGGTTGGAATTTTAGAGTTTAAGTACACTTCGGAGAGGACTTCAAGCAAACCCAGCTAAACTTAGAAGGTTCAAAGGCCAGCACCCTTGTGAGTACCAAGGTACCCGTGTTACCTAGCCCAGGGAAGCCGGGTGCATAGGGGTCAAGTGGTGTCGGAAACCCTCGTCGTTTTCTATGGCGTGTTGCGAAGAAGAGCTGCTGCCGTGGAGAAGAAAAGTGTCCGGTGTGATCCAAGCCTGGATCGAAGATGTGAAGAACCTGAAAGCAGAGGGGACAAAGTCTGGGTCACTTCACGTGACCAGGAGCGGAGCAATAAAAATGCCCACCGATGTCGGGTGCTTCAGGTGCGAAGAGGTGAAGCTTGACTCTGCAGCCACGGGGACCAGGAGACGTCGTCGATGACCAGATTCCGCAGGCGAGCTGTCCCATAAAGGATGTCAACTGCTGAGGGGTCAGTTTCCGGATTGGAGACCAACAAGCCTTGGCAACTGCGGTCAGAGTAATGATGCTTCTGTGAGGACCAGCAAGGTCCTGGGGATTCCCCAAGCAATGGAGAGTCAGGGCACGTCTGGAGCAACCAGGGAAGCCAGTTGAAAGTTAGAGTTGCCTTCTTAGGGACCCACAGGTCAACGGACCAGGGATCGCGAAGGGACCTCGAGAGGAATCACAAAATGGCAGCCCACGGAACACTCGTTGAGTGTAGGCCAGCAATCTTCGGTGTAATTATTGCTCGGGGTCAGGGCTATAAGTAACCCAAAGCTCAGCCTCAGGGGTCGCCGGAAAGCTGATGCTTCTGCAAATAGACGCGGTGTCCACGGGTTCGGGTTGCACTGTCACCACGAGGGATATAGGCCTCAGACTTGCTGTGGGCACAGATCGACCTCAGAGACCTTGGGAACCCACCTCCTGTGTGGCAATATTCTTCAGAGTCCTCAGGAGCTTCGGAGATGCCAACCGGTCAGTTGCGTTAAAGGTGCCTGCCTTGCAGGGGAGTAACTCCTTTACTCCAAGGGATATTCTTCAGTCATCCAGCGTAGTGTAGATCGTCGAAGTACTTGGTTTCTGTTGCAGAGTTTAGTCCAGGTAAAATCTAAAGTCCTGTAGCCAAGGGTTCCTACTTTATACCCAAGGAAGGGGTGGGACAAACTCTGGGGACCCACCTATGGGAGGGTCAGGACAGAGGGGTGGCTACACCCATGTCCTTTGTCCAGTTTCGCGCCAGAGCAGGGGCTGAGTGCCCCTGCAACTGGTTTGAGCTGGACTATGCAAAGGGACACCAAATGTGCCCCCAGTGCAGACATCAAAGCACTCTTGGAGTGCACCCACCCAGCCCCTAATACACTAAAGCCTGTCTGGGAGGTGGTCACACCTCCCTGTGACAGGAAACCTATTGTCAAGCCTTCCCCTGCCGGAGTTTCGTCCAGCAGCAGGAGGGCAGACTCGTGTCTGTGGCTGGCAGCATCCATTTTGTGATGCCAGGGCTCTGTGAAGCTGGTACCGGGTGTACCGGTGCTGTCATATTTCTCCCTCTAGGAGGGAGGAATCATATCTCCCACACCAGTTACTGGTGTGGAGGTATGATTCCAGAGGTGTTTGACACCAAACACGACATCATTCCTTGCAGCCATTCTCAAGTTAGCATTTACCGCGAGGTTATAATGCACTTAAGAGTATATGGTTGGCTGCATCACAGACAACCCCGGAATAGTGGTTCCGAAGGCTGCAGAGGGGCTCTGCTCATGCATGGGCACCCTCTCACATAAAACCCAGCACCCTGCCTTCAGGATTGATAAGGCCTGCCATAGGGGTGACTGATAGGTTTGTATGTGCAGTGATCAGGATAGATATAGTGAACATATATCTAAGTAAGGGGTGCATGCACCACCTTACACAGGCTGCAGTAGCAGACCTGTGGTGTCAGTTTGAATGGCCTCTCAGGGGTGGCATAATACATGCTGCAGCCCCTGGGAGGCCTCTGGGGTACCTATGCCCTGGGTACATAGTATACCATATACTAGGGACTCATAAGGGTACCCCAGAATCCAATCTGGAGTGTACCTAAAGTACATGCAATCAATTTAAAGGGGAAAGCAGATAGGCTGGGGTCCTGAATAGTAGGATCCCAGCCCAACTAAGTCGAAAACCAGCAAAACACCAGGAAAAAAGTGGGGGCAACCATGCAGTCAGATTCCACCTTCCTACATAACCCCACCCAAACGAAAGGAGATAAGGCTAACCTTGCCCAGTTGAGCCTTTATTGACTAAGTGGCCATATAAGGAAGAACCTGCACTAGCATGGTTACCCCCTGTCTTATGGTCCACTCAGCAATTCCTAACCCCAAGGGTATTGGATGATCTCCACCATTTGGAATTACTACCTGTAGTGTGTTTTGGCAAAGTAAAAGGCTGGTGGGGTGTCTGAGTGGAGAAGTGAGGCCCTAATAAAGTTGGTCTCAGCTTCCTCAGATCACTGGTCACCATGGAGGCCTTTCTTTCCAGGACTGAGTTGTATCTGGCCCTAAGGGTCAACCTCTGGCAGCCTACAGCTGGGGGTTGGGTCCCTTTGGTTGGAACAATGGAGGGACATGGTAGGTTTGGAACCACTTGGTCCCAGGTTTGCCTTTGCCCAACAGAGTCCATCTGGGGGAGGTCCCTACACAATGGTAAGAGGGATCTCTCAGTGTGCTGAGGAATTTTCACCTGGCTAGGGCTACTAGACTGGGTGCCCCTAATCTGTGGATTATGGGGTTCCTCTGGACAGGGAGCTCTTAGGGGTCCACTGACCTCCCTGACCTCTGCAGCCCTGGGCTGACAGAGGGAGGGTAGAGAGGGGCAGGTTACCTGCTCCAGACTGGGTACCACATTGGAAGGGTCCCCTGCCATCAGGGGTGTTGCCAGGCCAGGCCTGACCACCTCTGGGGCAGTTCCTTCACTAGGGGTAGGATCAGTTCCCTGAGGAAGCTGACCCTTACCTATAGTCTGGGGGGAAGAAGACTTTTCTTCAACCCTTCTGCTCTCTTGTGGAGTAGAGTGGGCCATTATTTCAGGCTCCACTTCTCCAAAATTCCCTGGGATGGGACTGAGGCCCTAACAGCCCCACCAACCTTCTCAGAGAGGCCCAACATTTTTAAATGGGCCTGGTATTCAACTTCAGCCCAGGCTGAAACTTCTAGATCATTGCCCAACAGGCAATCTTCAGGCAAGTTTGGGGACACTGCCACTCTCTTTGGGCCAGTGACCCCTCCCCAGCTGGGATTGACTATGGCCATGGGATGATCTGTTCTGATACCATCAATGTTGGCCACCTGGTACTTGAACTCAGGTAAAAGCTGTTGAGGGGGGACTAGTTTCCCTGTCACCATGGTGACACTAGCCCCTGTGTCCCTGAATGCCACAGCTTTCTGACCATTTATTAAGGGCTCCTGTCTGTACTTGCCCAAAGTATTGGGACTCATAGTAAAAGTGGCAAATCCCATGCCGCCATCACAGACTAAGGAGGCCTGTGAAGAGGACCTTGATAAGCTGGGGTCCCCTTCAGTTTCCCATGAGAATGCACCTACCTTTTTGGGTGCATTACTACCACCTGGGGGATTACTACTTGTAGTACCAGGAGGAGTGGTAGTATTGCTGGGAGGAACATTTTCCTTATTGCTGGCCTTAGGGCAACTGGGGTCATTTTTCCAGTGGCCAGGCTTCTTACATATATGGCAATAAGGTTTCTTTTCAGGGGAGGAAGGAGTTTGGGACCCACCCCTGGAAGAGGAATTTTGGGGCCCTGTAGTGGATTTATCTTTTGATTTATCCCCACCTTTCTCTTGGTTTTTGGAAGAATCTTTCTTCTGGTCACCACCCTGATTCTTTGGCTTTACTCTGGTTCTGACCCATTTGTCTGCCTTCTTTCCCAATTCTTGGGGAGAGGTCAGATCAGAGTCCACCAGGTACTGGTGTAAAAGCTGGTCTTGACAATTATTAAGGATCTGCTCCCTCATAATCAAATTGTACAATCCTAAAAAGTCATGCACCTTGCTGCCATGTATCCAACCTTCCAGAGCCTTAGTAGCACAATCGACAAAGTCAACCCAGTCCTGAGTCTGTGCCTTTTGGGTGTCTCTGAACTTTAACCTGTATTGTTCAGTGGTTAGGCCAAAACCATCAATCAAAGCACTCTTCAGGACTTTGTAATTATCAGCATCCTCTTCTCTTACAGTGAGGAGCTTGTCTCTACCTTTGTCTGCAAAGGAGAGCCACAAGATTGCTGCCCACTGCTCCTGAGGGACTCTCTGTACCTTACAGGCCCTCTCAAGTGCAGTTATCCATTTGTGGATGTCATCCCCACTCTGGTAGGGAGGGACAATCTTGTTCAGGTTCCTATGGTGATAAGTATCTTCTCTACTCCTAGGGACACTGTTGCTGCCACCATGGGGCTCTAGCCCCAACTTCTGAGAAGCTCTCTGAAGCTCCAGGGATTCCCTGTCTAAGGACAATTGCTCTCTCTTGATTCTGAGCTTAGCTCTCTCAAACTCAAGCAGTTGGCACTTCTTTCTCATAAGAGGACTCCTTTTATGAGAAGAAGTCCTATGAGAAACAGAGCTCCCTACAGATGTACCAGAACGATTAGATTCCAGAGAAGGAGATCTAGATCTTCTTGGTAAACTGTTAACCCTTCCAGGTGGGGTAAAGAGAGACCCACTGGGGTCTCCTGCCTCACCTTCAGGAAGAATTGGATTTTCCAGGTTAGAATAATTTTGATCCTCCTGGCCAGCATCAGAGTCCTGGTCATTGAGGTTTTCACTCCCTGGCTTTTCCTCTTCTGCTTTCCCACCCCCTTTGCCTGCCTCATCAGACCCTGGGGTCTTTCTGAGGTCATCTAAAATCAAAGTCACTATGAGCTTTTGGGTGTTTGGGTTTTTCCCTGTCTTCAGTTTCCTTGATGCACACATGTTTCTCAATTCTTTGAATGTGAGAGTGTCATACTTAGTTGGCAAGGAGTCACTGACTTCAGGCCTTGAAGACATTCTAGTGTGGTGTGGTGTATGCACCTACCTACTCTAGTGGGAACTACTAAACTCTCTTGAGTTGGAGAAAGGGTGTGCTAGGCCCTTGACACCCAACTCTAAGTTCAGTAGAACTTACTTTATTCTAGACTTGATTTATATGTACCTAAGTACCTTTAATGGTTTTCAGTTAGTCACTCACTGAGATTATCTGGTAAAACAATAGCAAGCTTGAATCCCAACCGCTGCACACCAATGTGTGTAGGTGTAGGTCGCTCCCCCACCACACAGCTCCGTCTGTGTGCCCTGCTGCTGCCCCTGATTTTGCTCGTTTTTCCTTTCTGTGCCCCCTTGCTGCCCCTGATTGTGCTCGTTTTTTACTTTCTGTGCCCCCTTGCTGCCCCTGATTGTGCTCGTTTTTTTTCCTTTCTGTGCCCCCTTGCTGCCCCTGATTGTGCTCGTTTTTTCCTTTCTGTGCCCCCTTGCTGCCCCTGATTGTGCTCGTTTTTCCTTTCTGTGCCCCCTTGCTGCCCCTGATTGTGCTCGTTTTTCCTTTCTGTGCCCCCTTGCTGCCCCTGATTGTGCTCATTTTTCCTTTCTGTGCCCCCTTGCTGCCCCTGATTGTGCCTCGCTTTTTCCTTCTGTGCCCCCTTGCTGCCCCTGATTGTGCTCGTTTTTCCTTTCTGTGCCCCCTTGCTGCCCCTGATTGTGCTCGTTTTTTTTCCTTTCTGTGCCCCCTTGATGCCCTGATTGTGCTCGTTTTCCCTTCTGTGCCTGTTTCCCGCCGTTGCGCCCCTGCGGCCCCGCCCCTCACTGCCCATTCGCTGCCCCATTCCCCTGCTCCTCCCTCCCACCTCCCCATTTATGGCGGCCGCTGAGTGGTGAAGAGAGCGACCCCTGACCTTGACTGGTAGGTCGCTCCCCACCACACAGCTCCGTCTGTGTGCCCTGCTGCTGCCCCTGATTTTGCTTGTTTTTCCTTTCTGTGCCCCCTTGCTGCCCCTGATTGTGCTCGTTTTTTTCCTTTCTGTGCCCCCCTTGCTGCCCCTGATTGTGCTCGCTTTTTCATTTCTGTGCCCCCCTTGCTGCCCCTGATTGTGCTCGTTTTTCCTTTCTGTGCCCCCTTGCTGCCCCTGATTGTGCTCGTTTTTCCTTTCTGTGCCCCCTTGCTGCCCCTGATTGTGCTCGTTTTCCTTTCTGTGCCCCCTTGCTGCCCCTGATTGTGCTCGTTTTTCCTTTCTGTGCCCCCTTGCTGCCCCTGATTGTGCTCGCTTTTTCCTTCTGTGCCCCCCTTGCTGCCCCTGATTGTGCTCGTTTTTCCTTTCTGTGCCCCCTTGCTGCCCCTGATTGTGCTCGCTTTTTCCTTTCTGTGCCCCCTTGCTGCCCCTGATTGTGCTCGTTTTTTCCTTTCTGTGCCCCCTTGCTGCCCCTGATTGTGCTCGCTTTTTCCTTTCTGTGCCCCCCTTGCTGCCCCTGATTGTGCTCGTTTTTCCTTTCTGTGCCCCCTTGCTGCCCCTGATTGTGCTCGTTTTTTTCCTTTCTGTGCCCCCCTTGCTGTCCCTGATTGTGCTCGTTTTTCCTTTCTGTGCCCCCTTGCTGCCCCTCATTGTGCTAGTTTTTTCCTTTCTGTGCCCCCTTGCTGCCCCTGATTGTGCTCGTTTTTTTTTCCTTTCTGTGCCCCCTTGATGCCCTGATTGTGCTCGTTTTCCCTTCTGTGCCTGTTTCCCGCCGCTGCGCCCTGCGGCCCCGCCCCTCACTGCCCATTCGCTGCCCCATTCCCTGCTCCTCCCTCCCACCTCCCCATTTATGGCGGCCGCGCAGCGGACGTGCGCTGCTGGCGCGCCGAAGGCGCGCCTAAGGCAAGCCCGTCTGCGCCCGTCCGCGCCGTGACCGCGCCCAGCTCCAGACCCCCTGGTCCGGGCATCCCCCGCGCCCGCCACATCAACAGACGCCGATACGACGCCAGCACCCTCCACGCACTCAACCCCGGAAAAGATCACGCCTGCTACCAGGCCACCCCGAAGCGCACCCAAGGGCCCTTCACCTGCCGGAACTGCAGCTTCGCCAGCACCCGCCCCGCCAAACCACCGCCCAGGAAAGAACCCAACTACCTCAGATGCATCCTCCTCAACACCCGCTCCGCCCGCAAACACGCCATCGAACTCTGGGACCTTCTCGACTCAACCTCCCCAGACGTCGCATTCCTGACGGAGACCTGGCTGAATCCCGCTTCAGCCCCCGACATCGCCATTGCCATCCCGGACGGATACAAGATCACCCGCAGGGACCGCACCAACGGAGTCGGAGGAGGCATCGCCATCGTCCACAGGAACACCCTCAGAGTCTCAACCAACACCGACGACACCCTCAGCACCGCCGAACACATGCACTTCCAGATCCACACCGATCCCAACACCACCCTCAGAGGAACCCTCATCTACAGACCGCCCGGACTCCCGACCACAGTTCAGCGATTCCATCGCTGACTTCGTCAGCACACACGCCATCGCCTCCACGGACTACATCCTCCTCGGGGACCTGAACTTCCACCTCGAGAACAACAAGGACACCAACTCCACCACCCTGATCGACAACCTCGCCACCCTCGGACTCAGACAGCTCGTGACTACACCCACCCACGCCGCCGGCCACACGCTCGACTCCATCTTTTCCGCAAACACACACGTCTCCTTCAACCACACCTCCGAACCCCACTGGACTGACCACCACTGCATCCACTTCACCTACAGGAAGCCCACCACGCACCACCGCACCGAACAAATGCCTCACCGCTGCTGGAGCAGAGTCACGGAAGACCAGCTAACCACAACCCTCCCCCTGAGCCCACCCGCCGAACCCTCCGACCCCAACACCTCCGCCCGCAACCTCAGACAGTGGATCGACGACTGCGCCAACGCCCTCGCCCCGCTCAAGAATCCGCCCAACAGCCACACCAGCAAGAAAGCCACCTGGTTCACCGAAGACCTCCAGGCCTCCAAACGAACATGCCGAAAACTGGAGAAGATCTGGCTCCACGAACGGACAGCGGACAGCTACGCCGCCCACAAGAGCGCCACCCGCAGTCACCATCACCTCATCAGATCCGCCAAAAGGGCCTCACTCAAAGACCGCCTAGACAACAACGCACACAACAGCAAAGAGCTCTTCAACATCGTGAAGGAACTCTCCAACCCCAGCTCCAACACCAACGACATCCAGCCGTCGCGAGACCTGTGCGACTCACTGGCCACCTTCTTCCACCGCAAAATCGCCGACATCCACGACAGCTTCAACACCACGACCGCCCCGGCAACCACCGAGACCACTGCCCCCACAACCACCAACCGCCTGCTCTCCTGGACCAACATCAACGACGAGGACACCAGCGAGATCATGAACACCATCCACTCCGGTTCACCGCTAGACCCGTGCCCTCACCACATCTTCAACAAAGCCAGTACAGCCATCGCGCCCCATCTCCGGAAAATAATCAACATCTCCTTCGAGACAGCAACCTTCCCGGAAAGCTGGAAGCACGCCGAGATCACCGCCTTACTCAAGAAACCCAAGGCAGACCCCAAGGACCTCAAGAACTTCCGACCCATCTTCTGCTCCCGTTCCCCGCGAAGGTCACCGAGAAAATCGTCAACAAACAACTGACCCGCTACCTCGAGGAGAACAACATCCTGGACCCTTCCCAGTCCGGCTTCCGCAGCAACCACAGCACCGAAACCGCCCTCATCGCCGCCACCGATGACATCAGGACCCTGCTAGACAACGGAGAAACAGCAGCCCTCATCCTCCTGGACCTATCAGCCGCCTTCGACACGGTCTGCCACCACACACTACGAACACGCCTTCACGCCGCCGGGATCCAAGAGAAGGCCCTGGACTGGACCACATCCTTCCTTTCCGGCAGAACACAAAGCGTCCGCCTCGCCCCCTTCCGATCCAAG
The DNA here is from genome assembly GCA_963921515.1 of Calotriton arnoldi. Taxonomy (NCBI): domain Eukaryota; kingdom Metazoa; phylum Chordata; class Amphibia; order Caudata; family Salamandridae; genus Calotriton; species Calotriton arnoldi. The sequence goes on from CAWUFW010004390.1 coordinate 1,272,730, forward strand.
GCCACCAAGATCATCTGCGGCGTACCCCAAGGCTCCTCCCTCAGCCCAACGCTGTTCAACATCTACATGGCACCCCTCGCCCACGTCGCCCGACAGCACAACCTCAACATCATCTCCTATGCCGACGACACCCAGCTGATCCTCTCCCTCACCAAAGACCCTCACACCGCCAAAGCCCACCTCCACGAAGGAATGAAGGCCGTCGCCGAATGGATGAGGACCAGCCGCCTGAAGCTGAACTCGGACAAGACGGAGGTCCTCATCCTTGGTTCCAACCCTTCAGCCTGGGACGACTCCTGGTGGCCAACATCACTGGGCACAGCCCCGCCACCCACCGACCACGTACGCAACCTAGGGGTCATCCTCGACCCCACCCTCTCCATGACTAAGCAGGTCAACGCCGTTTCCTCATCCTGCTTCAACATCCTCCGAATGCTCCGCAGGATCTTCAAGTGGATCCCCACCGAAACAAGAAAAACAGTCACCCAGGCCCTCGTCACCAGCAGGCTGGACTACGGAAACGCCCTCTACGCAGGAACGACGGCTAAGCTCCTGAGACGGCTGCAACGCATCCAGAACGCCTCTGCACGTCTTATCCTCGACATCCCCCGACGCAGCCACATCACACCCCACCTGAGAGACCTGCACTGGCTCCCTGTCAACAAGAGGATAACCTTCAAGCTCCTCACCCACGCACACAAAGCACTCCACAACTCCGGACCAGCCTACCTCAACAGATGACTCAGCTTCTACACCCCCACCCGCCAGCTCCGCTCGACCAGCCTCGCCCTCGCCACAGTCCCCCGCATCCGGAAACGACCGCCGGCGGCAGATCCTTCTCCCACCTCGCCGCCAAGACCTGGAACACCCTCCCCACCAACCTCCGACAGACCCAAGACCTACTGGCCTTCAGAAGACTCCTCAAGACCTGGCTCTTCGATCAGTAGCAGCACCAGCCCCCTCTTCCCCCAGCGCCTTGAGACCCTCGCGGGTATGTAGTGCGCTTTATAAATGACATGATTGATTGATTGATTGATTGAATGTGAGAGGTTGGCCTGGTATATGCTGTCCACTAATTAAAGTGGGCACCTTGCACCAGTCCAAACGACCCTTATTGATGATTAGGTTAAAGACAACCTTTATAGAAAGCTATCCTAGTGGTAGCTGTGGAGAGCAGCCTTCAGGCTAAGTCTTGAAGGAATGTAAAGCTGCTTGTTTTACCAGTATATAACCTCTTGAATGACCAAATGAAAGGAGAACCACACCAGGTATATATAAAACATATGTATTTATTACTAAACACTCTCTACTAACCTCTTTATGAGATTAGAGAACAAGGCACACAATTACACAGTACTAGAACGACAGTAAATAGCACAATACACAGTGGGCTCCAGGGGGAGACCAAACCATATACTAAGAAAGTGGTATAAGAACCACGACTTGACTAGACACAGTGCATAGAGCACGTAGAATCACTGGGATCCCAAGGAACCACCCAAGGTAGTGACACAGGGGACCCACGGAGGACGGGTGCAGTGTGGGAACACAGACACGAGCTCCGTACAACTCTATGGGAAAGTCGCGGTTGGAATTTTAGAGTTTAAGGACACTTCGGAGAGGACTTCAAGCAAACCCAGCTAAACTTAGAAGGTTCAAAGGCCAGCACCCTTGTGAGTACCGAGGTACCCGTGTTACCTAGCCCAGGGAAGCTAGGAGCATAGGGGTCAAGTGGTGTTGGAAACCCTCGTTGTTTTCTATGGCGTGTTGCGAAGAAGAGCTGCTGCCGTGGAGAAGAAAAGTGTCCGGTGTGATCCAAGAATGGATCGAAGATGTGAAGAACCTGAAAGCAGAGGGGACAAAGTCTGGGTCACTTCACGTGACCAGGAGCGGAGCAATCAAATGCCCACCGATGTTGGGTGCTTCAGGTGCGAAGAGGTGAAGCTTGGCTCTGCAGCCACGGGGACAAGGAGATGTCAACAACAACCAGATTCCGCAGTCAAGCTGTCCCACAAACGATGTCGATTGCTGAGAGGTCGGTTTCCGAATTGGAGACCAACAAGCCTTGGCAACTGCAACCCACGCAGTCAGAGTAATGATGCTTCTGTGAGGACCAGCAAGGTCCTGGGGACTCCCCAAGCAATGGAGAGTCAGGGCATGTCTGGAGCAACCAGGGAAGCTCATTGAAAGTTAGAGTTGCCTTCTTAGGGACCCACAGGTCAATGGACCAGGGATCGCAAAGGGACCTCAAGAGGAATCACAAAATGGCAACCCACGGAACACTCGTTGAGTGTAGGCCAGCAATCTTCAATGTAATCACTGCTCGGGGTCAGGGCTACAAGTAACCCAAATCTCAGCCTCAGGGGTCACCGGAAAGCAGATGCTTCTGCAAATAGACGCGGTGTCCAGGGGTTCAGGTTGCACGGTCACCACAAGGGATACGGGCCTCAGACTTGCTGTGGGCACAGATCAACCTCAGAGACCTTGGGAACCCACCTCCTGTGTGGCAATATTCTTCGGAGTCCTCAGGAGCTTTGGAGATGCCAACTGGTCAGTTGCGTTAAAGGTGCCTGCCTTGCAGGGGAGTAACTCCTTTACTCCAAGGGATATTCTTCAGTCATCCAGCGTAGTGTAGATCGTCAAAGTACTTGGTTTCTGTTGCAGAGTTTAGTCCAGGTAAAATCTAAAGTCCTGTAGCCAGGGGTTCCTACTTTATACCCAAGGAAGGGGTGGGACAAACTCTGGGGACCCACCTATGGGAGGGTCAGGACAGAGGGGTGGCTACACCCATGTCCTTTGTCCAGTTTTGCGCCAGAGCAGGGTCTGAGTGCCCCTGCAACCGGTTTGAGCTGGACTATGCAAAGGGACACCAAATGTGCCCCCAGTGCAGACATCAAAGCACTCTTGGAGTGCACCCACCCAGCCCCTAATACACTAAAGCCTGTCTGGGAGGTGGTCACACCTCCCTGTGACAGGAAACCTATTGTCAAGCCTTCCCCTGCCGGAGTTTCGTCCAGCAGCAGGAGGGCAGACTCGTGTCTGTGGCTGGCAGCATCCATTTTGTGATGCCAGGGCTCTGTGAAGCTGGTACCGGGTGTACCGGTGCTGTCATATTTCTCCCTCTAGGAGGGAGGAATCATACCTCCCACACCAGTTACTGGTGTGGAGGTATGATTCCAGAGGTGTTTGACACCAAACACAACATAATTCCTTGCAGCCATTCTCAAGTTAGCATTTACCGCGAGGTTATAATGCACTTAAGAGTATATGGTTGGCTGCATCACAGACAACCCCGGAATAGTGGTTCCGAAGGCTGCAGAGGGGCTCTGCTCATGCATGGGCACCCTCTCACATAAAACCCAGCACCCTGCCTTCAGGATTGATAAGGCCTGCCATAGGGGTGACTGATAGGTTTGTATGTGCAGTGATCAGGATAGATATAGTGAACCTATATCTAAGTAAGGGGTGCATGCACCACCTTACACAGGCTGCAGTAGCAGACCTGTGGTGTCAGTTTGAATGGCCTCTCAGGGGTGGCATAATACATGCTGCAGCCCCTGGGAGGCCTCTGGGGTCCTATGCCCTGGGTACATAGTATACCATATACTAGGGACTCATAAGGGTACCCCAGAATCCAATCTGGAGTGTACCTAAAGTACATGCAATCAATTTAAAGGGGAAAGCAGATAGGCTGGGGTCCTGAATAGCAGGATCCCAGCCAAACTAAGTCGAAAACCAGCAAAACACCAGGAAAAAAGTGGGGGCAACCATGCAGTCAGATTCCACCTTCCTACAGTGTCAAGTAGTGTTTGAGGCTGAGGTATTGTGTGTAGCATTTCAAGAGATCCTTCTGAGAGGGTGCTGGGAGTGTGCAAGTGTATTATTTTGTTGAGCACACTCTACACGTGATACTGTGTGGGGAGAGAGCAAATTTACCATGACGTCTCAATCGAAACCTCCCCCTCCAGCATTTTTACAGGACCCAGGTGAACCCAGCATGGCGTGGGAAGACTAGAGAGAGGCCTTTGAGACATATTTGGAGGCTATTGGGGGAGATGTTTATGTCGCAAAAAGAAGCTGGCAGTTCTGAAACACTGTTTGGGAATAGAGGGAAGGAAGGTTCTAAAACCCTACCTAGACCAATAACGACGGACAGAGGTGGTGATGTGGGGTCTGACAACGATCAGGAGGATGTGCATGATGGAGCTATAAAAGTTTTAGAAGAGAATTTTGGGAAGAAAATTAGTATTGTTGCCGAAAGACAAAAGTTTTTTTCCTGTGCCCAGAAACAAAGTGAAACAATAGATCAGTATGTTGCAGCCTTAAGGCGCTTGGCTGTAACATGCAAGTTCAGGGATCTTAGGGATGAGATTATTAGAGACCAATTGATCAACAGAATGCACAGCAAGAAAATTCAAGAGGAGTTATTTGGTCTAAAAGATCCCCACGTTAGACAAAACCATTGATGTGACAAAGCGCATGGAAAATACCTCTTGCTATGTCAAGGAGTTGGGGGGTGCAGCATCCAGGGTAAGTGGCGATGTGGAATCTGTAAACAATGTGAACACTATAGAGAAGGGTTAGAGGAGAACCAAAGAAAGTGACATGGGGAAAATGAAATCCCAAGATATAGAACAAAAGGTGTGTTTTAGGTGTGGGAGAACGAAGCACACAACTGAGTCATATAATTGCCCAGCTTCCACAAGCAAATATTTTAAATGCCAGAAAGTAGGCCACTTCCCAAGAGTGTGTAAAATGTTGGCTACCAGTGTGTTTAAGAGATCAGTGAATTTGGTGGAGAAACGGGGTAATCCAGTTATGAAAATGAGCTGAGTGGAAGTGGGGAGGAGAACATCAAGGTCTTAGTCGAATGCGGATTAGAACCACGAGTGAATGAGCAGATGAGTGATGTGGCCATAGAAAGTGGCATGGCTTATCGTCCTCCCAAGTGTATAATCAGGTTGAATGAGAAGGATGTGCAGGTTTGGGCAGACTCATGTTTGCCGTTTACCCTAGTCGACAAGGAAGTTTGGAAAATGTTATGTGTGGGTGAATTAAGTCCCACCAATTTGAAACCTGAGGGATATTGTGGTGGCAAACTGCCTATTTTGGGTTATTTTAAGGCTGAGTTGGAATTTCAAGGCAGGAGAGCTAAAGGGAAAGTTTACATGGTTGAGAAGGGGAGGTCTTTGTTAGGGTGGAATGAGAAATGTGCTTTGGGGATGATTCTTAACCCTAATCATCCCCAGCAGGTTTTGTAACAGGATCTCTGGAAGAGAATTAAACGGCCTCTATGTTTCCATGACTATTCAGGAAGGAATTGGGGTGTCTGAAGAAATTTGAACACCGAATAGTGGCAAACCTCAGCGAACTCCGCCGGCAGAGCGGAGTTCACCGCCCACCGCTAGTAAAAAGTACCCTGGTACCAAGGGCCTTATGACCAGAGAGGGACTCTGAGGGCTGCAGCATGTATTAGGCCATCCTCAAAGACCCCTCACCTTAACATGCACACACTGCCATTGCAGGCTGCGTGTTTTGGTGCAGACCAAACTGAAGAGTCGACATAGCACACATCTCTTGGAAAATTAGGCCAATAGGAACTGGACTGTGCCCCTCTCCCCAAAGGAAGGGGGCACCTAGAAGGGTGTTGTCACCCTAGGAGACAGTAGCCATTAGCTACTGCCCCCGACCTCAGTAACGCCATTAAATTTAGTATTTAAGGGCTCCCCTGAACCTTGCTCCTCAGATTTGACAACCTAAGAAGAAGAAAGATGAGACCCGTGCTGCAGAGAAGAGGACGACGACAAATGCTTTGGCCCTAGCCCTACCGGCCCGTCTCCTGCTTCAGAGACCCTACGAGCTGAGCTGAAAACAGTGAGTCCTGCAGCCAGCAGCCTCCAAGAACCCCAGAGACCTGCCCTGCCTTCGAGAAAGACTCTGATCTCCTGTGGACACCTGATTTGTCCACCAACAAACTCAAGTCCAGACTCCAGATCCAGATGGAACCGATGGTCTGCACCACTGTGTACCCGACGCCTACGGCCCGAGTGCCCAACACAACAGCGAGGTCTCCCTGGCAATCCTGACATGAGATCCAGTGTTAAATGACCTCCTCCGCCCTCGACTTCGACGCCTGCAGCCACACTTCGACGGGTCTCCCCGACCGTGACCGGACCTGGTGAGAAAACCCGACAAGAAAAGACACCCCTACACGCGCAGCCCTCTGGCCTTGGGGTGCCCAACCGACAGTGTTCCTGTGTCCAGCAGCCCTCCAACTTCACCCTCTACTCGCTGGGACCCTTCACCAAGTTTCCTGCTTTGAGACTGCAGCACTTCTTCCTGACCGACGACCTCCATTGATCTCCATTGGGAGCCTGGTGCCACTTTTGATCTCTGCATCCGGCTGCCCTTGTGCCACTGAGGGCGCACTCTTAAAAAGTATTACTGCTTTTAAAGTATTACCAAACTTACTTGCACTAAGTGATTCTTGGTTCTAGAATACAACAAAGTAACAACTTTTTGTACAAACAATTGGGCTGGATTCAGTCTTTGAGGGTGTGACTTCATTTCTTGCCTGAGTGTGCACAATAAATGCCTAACACTACCCTCTGATAAGCCTAACTGCTTAGCCCAGCTATCACTAAACTGAGAGTAAGGTATTATCTACTTTTACTTCTGTCATACCTTTGGGGACTCACTGGACTCTGTGCACACATTACCTCTTTTTGGCATAGTATATACGGAGCCAGCTTCCTACATTGGTGGCAGTGGTGGGATCTACAACTTTGCATTTGTTGGGCTACTTAGTCAACACATGATCACACAACTACAATCCAAAAATTGCCTTTAGTTCAACTCATTTTTGAATTGACAATTTTTTTTCTACATTTTTGAAAGTCTTGTTAGGTCCTTGGTTAAGTCACTTTAGTATTTTTAAAGTTAAACAACTACTGTAGTTAAGGGTAAAAGTATTCTAGAAGTTTATTTAGACCTCTGGTAAAAAGATCCCCACTATTAGTGAAATAATGACTGATATACTGGACAGGGTTAAGGAGCTCGACCTCACCCCCTACATCCATCTAGAGATGAGAGAGTTGAGGTCTCTGTGTAAACATAAAAAGATTTCCATGGGGGCCCACCCTTCCAAGATCAAGCTCCAGGAGCTCCAGGCAGAGTATTCAAAGGACCACCCTTCTGACGGGGGAGATCCCAAATCAGAAGATGATGTTAGTGACGTGGAGGACAACCCCAACCTCCCTCACTAAATGGGGAGAACAGGGTCCATGTGCCCCTGACTCCAATGGTAGTACTCAGAGCACATAGATCCCACAGAGGTGGGTCAGGTCCTGATGAGATCACAGAAGACTGCCTCAATGAAGAGGACATCCTTCTAGAAAGGTTGACCAAAAGATTAGATCTAAAGTCCAGACTTCTGGCTCGGGAAAAAGAGAGAGCAGAGATAGGCTTAGCTCCCATCAATGGTGGCAGCAACTTAAAAACTATGGAAAAGGAGAGCTGTTATGACTCAAAAATCCTCAAAGGGATTGTCCACAAATATAAGGAAGGTGATGACATCACCAAATGGTTCAAAGCCTTTGAGAGGGCCTATGGAATGAGGCAAGTGGAGAAGTCACACAGGGAGCTTTACTTTGAAAACTGTTCTCTGGTAACTGCAGAGACAGACTTCTGACCCTCACTGGGGCAGTTGCTGAGTCCTATGACCTCATGAAGGGCCCCCTGATTGAGGGCTTTGAACTCATAACTGAGGAGCTTAGGACTATATAGACTAGTCAGTAAAAACACTAGCTGGTTGGTTAACTGGAAGTGATGAGCATGACTATGTTGGGCTTTATAATATCTTGATGAAAGAACACATGTTAAGTAATTGCAGTAATGAAAAGTTACATCAGTTTCTGGTGGCCATAGGTTTAATTTCTCCCTAAAAATTGGGAAAGAAGGCAGACCATTGGGTCAAGACTAGGGTGACCAAAGCTTCCACTGGGGGCGACCAAAAGAAAGGGGTTACACAACCTCCCCAGGGGAAAAGGGGATCCCCCTAAAGATAAATATCAAGGGCCTCATTTGTGAGGTTTTGCCGTAGGGCGGCGCTGCAGGCCTTCCGGCTGCACGGCCCTACGGCAAAAGAAAAGGGCAGGAATGTGCAGTATCTATCAGATAAGGAGCATTCCTGTCCTTTTCACCTGTGCCGCTGCACAATGCAGGCATCTTTCTACCATGGTGCAAGGGTGCCTGCATTGCAGAGATGATTATTTTTGTGCAGGAATGGACACCTTCCTGCACAATAACAATCACAAGAGGCTTTTTCCTTTTTCTATGTGTGCTGCAGAATGCAGCACACATAGATAAAGGAAAAAAGAGGAGAAATAAAGATATTTCTCCTCGTTGTGCCTCCCTTACGCCTCCCCTGGGGAGGAGTAAGTTTTTGGCGCTGCCTCAGAGTTACGATTTCTCGTAAATCTGGTGCAGTATCAAAAAGCCATGGATGTTTCTGGGAACGCCCCCAGCAACACCAATTGCACACGTCTTTAACGCAGAAAACTGCCTTAAAGGGAATGATATTTATGAGGCAGCATTAAGCCCAAAAAAGTGGCTTAGTGCTGCCTCATAAATATGGAGCAGGCTCCTGTGCCACAGAACGTCACAAAAAGTGACGCTCTGGCAGCGCAAGGTCTTCATAAATGAAGCCCTAAGAGTCTTCTAAAGGCCCCAAAAAACCTGCTCAGGAGGGTGGGCCCCAGAAGTCTTCACATCCCACATATGGGTACATGGGTCAATAGTTTTAATCCCCTAAAGGCCTGGTTTCACAACTGTAAGAAGGTTGGACACCAAACTGGAGACTGCCTGTCCTAACAAGAATGCCCATAGTTCACCTCCAGTTAGCACTGGTGTGGCATATATCCAGATGGGATCAACAGTGTTCCCAGAGCAAATCAGGGTTCACACTGAAGATGTTCTAGTTTCTGAAGGGGAGGGAGAGTTGGCCACTTTGGCTGTCTGGCCCCCTAGCTTGAAAAAGTACCTGCAATACCCCTTAGTTAATGGGACTAGAATAGAAGCCCTGACGGATACAGGTGCCAGTGTCACTATGGTGAAAGATACACTGTTTTCCCCCAGAATAATACCTGACTGGAAAAAACCTATGCAGCCACCAACATTGACAGTGTCACAACAGACCGTTCCATGGCTTGGGTGACAAAAGACTGGGGGGGGGGGGTTACTGGCCTGAAACACGTAGTGGTCTCTCCAAAGCTTCCAGCTGTCTGTCTGCTTGGAAGTGACCTGGAGACCTCAGCATGGTCTGAGGTAGAATTGAAAAATCCCTGATATTGTGTGTGTGAAAACAAGGGCACAATGCCAAGCACAGGGTGAAAAAGAAGTGTTGGAGCCTGGAAGAATGGCCCAACTTCCAAAAGGAAGCTGGGGAACCAGCTTCTGAACAGCAAAAGCTCAGGACTCCTCTCCTCAAGGAGAGAGCTTGTCACCCCCAAAGGGAACTGAGCCTATGGAACTTACAACTTATCAGGTTGAGCTTCTGGGCCCAAGGGGACCCTTTAAGGAACAGCTGTGCCTTGGACAGCAGGTCTGTCCAACCTATGAAAGCCTGCGACAGCAAGCTGCTGCACAAGAAAAGGGAGATGTCAGTGGTTCTCACAGGACCTATTGAGATGAGAGGACTCCTGTATACTGAGGCAAGTGACCCCAAACCTGGTGCCACTATGAGAATGGTAGTACCTCAGCTGTACAGAGAGTTTCTACTCACATTGGCCCATGACATCCCCCTAGCTGGGCACCTTGGCCAGACTAAGACTTGGGAAAGGCTTGTCAGCCATTTCTACTAGCCCTTGATGTCCCAGAAAGTGAAGGATTTTGTCAGCTCCTGTGTCACCTGTCAGGCCAGTGGCAAAACAGGTGGACACCCAAAGGCCCTCTTAATTCCACTACCAGTGGTTGGGGCTCCCTTTGAAAGGGCTGGTGTGGAGATAGTGGAACCAGTTGAACCACCCACAGCCTCAGGAAACAAATACATACTGGTAGTAGTGGATCACGCTAACAGGTTGTAAGAAAGACTAGAGCCCCGATCTTGAAATACCTGATATGGATGAGGAGTTCTCTCTGCCTTACCACGACATCACCCTTCTTCTCTGCTTTCAGCACCTCAGAGAAGGATTGCGCCACCTGGAGCAAACCTCGTTCTCCGGGATCTTGACACTTTTTGGACAATGCGGCCCCTTAAAGGAAGGAAAGTACAGGGATTCCCTGTACCTCAATGATGACATCGGCGGAGCCCGGCAACCAACCAACACGGAGGAAGAACCGGCGGGGGTGTTTCCAGGAAGTGAAGCCGTAAACGAAAAGCGCTTTGAGGAGAAGACGGGCTGGTTGCCATCGGGAGAACGCCGAGACGGAGGTTTCCATATACCCAGCGAGAAAAGGAGAAACTCTGGAGACCACGAGCCCCGGATGATCCTGGTCAAGCAGGAAGACGCCAGGGGGCCAACGATCAACCAAAGACTCCCACCACCCTCGAGGAGGAGCGTGGCTTTTGCAGGTATGTGCCCGTATATGGACCTTAGCCAGGAGGTGGGAGAGAGTGGGAGACAAGCCCTCACTGCGTCTAGCACTCACCAAAACACATTCTCAGAAGATCTCTTACGTGGGAACCGAATTAATTTAAAAAAAGCACTGGGTGAAGGTTGTATTGAAGGTGGTGATTTTCCCGCACAACCTATCCCCAACCAGTGTCAAGTGTAGAGAAAACACTTACCTGTGCCACTCTTCGTTTTCCAGAGGTCGAATCAATGTTGGTGCTCCAAGCTGGCAAGATTCCCCGCAGAACCTGCAAGAAGAAAGGAAAAAAAGGAAATATCTTGACAGCAGTGAGCCAGGGCCTTATACATATAAAGAGAAATAAAAGAAGGAAAAGAAAACAATAATTTTGCTTTTGACTATTCTGTTCCCCAAGCCTGCTTACACAGGTATCCTGAAGCAATTCCCCTTAGGGCTACCTCAGCTCCTACAGTAGCCAAAGCCCTCATTGGTGTCTTCACCAGGGTAGGGTTCCCTAAGGAGGTGGTATCAGACAGAGGTTCCAGCTTCATGTCTGCATACCTGAAACACATGTGGAATGAGTGTGGAGTGAAATACAAATTCACTACACCTTATCACCCACAAACCAATGGCTTTGTTGAAAGATTCAACAAGACATTGAAAAGCATGATCATGGGGCTCCCTGAAAAACTCAAAAGGAGTAGGGATGTCCTATTGCCATGCCTGCTTTTTGCTTAAAAGGGAAGTGCCTCAGAAGGGAGTAGGGTTTCCCCCCTTTGAACTTCTGTTTGGCCATCCTGTGAGGGTACCACTTGCTCTTGTAAAAGAAGGTTGAGCGAGGCCTCTCCATGAACTCAAACAAGATGTGGTGGACTATGTACTAGGCCTCCGGTACAGGATGGCAGAGTACATGGAAAAGGCATCCAAAAATCTTGAGGCCAGCCAACAGCTACAGAAGCAGTGGTATGACTAAAAAGCTGCACTGCTGGAGTTCCAACCAGGGCAAAAGGTGTGGGTTTTGGAGCCTGTGGCTCAAGGGCCCTCCAAGACAGATGGTGTGGCCCTTACCCTATCCTTGAGGAGAAAAGTGAGGTCACCTACTTGGTAGACCTGGGCACTAGCAGGCACCCCAAGAGGATGATCGATGTGAACCACCTGAACCGTTTCAGTGACAGGGCTGATGTGTCCATGCTGTTGGCCACTGCAAATTTACAAATTAAGTTTTATTGATAAAGACCTCTTTAGAGATCCACAATATTTAAAAAACACAATATATACAGGAAATATTATTGTTCATAAATTAAACATCCCTAAAATAGTGGTAAAAAAGTTTTTAAAAATGTAAAAACTTTGAAACATACAAATTAATCTGCGGGAGCACTCATTAACTCAATCAGATCCATAGTTCTTGAAATATTGTATTTTATACATATAGATTTTATGAAATGGCTGCGTGCTTCGAACAGGAGTATGTTGGGACAGATGAATAGGACATGTACCAAGTCTTGGATTCCTCCACTACAAAGATCGCACCGGCCAGATTTATCTAAGGTGCCACCCCAGTTTTTTGTTACATCTTTTAGTGGTAATGTCCTCAGTCTTAACATCAAAATGCAACGCCTAACCTTACGGCCTAATGAAAATCTCAAATATTTTAGACTCACTTTATACTCTACTCTGGCTAAAATGGCTTATAATGAGATAGCTGCAGGCAATGAGACTTATCCATTTCAAAGCTCAATCGCTGGGTAGATTGTTTCATGAAAAACTTCAGGAGTACTGGAGGCCAAGCTTGCAGGAGTTTAGTAGAACATTGAAAATACTCCAAAGCAGTCTCCAAGTTTTCTTTGAAGGTATTTTTCCCTAAATCAGACTAAAATGTTTCCTGACGTTAGAGCGCTTTCAGTGAGCCTACGGGGGCATGTAATAGGTTATAGGCCCATCTGATAAGGTTTGCCAAGGCTCTTGTATATGCGCTAACTACCTCTACTTCTAGCCGAAGTGCATGTACCAGTGTGGCTTGGCTAATAGAGGTGATCATTCGCAAGAGTTTCCCTTCTTTGGCATTTAAAAAGACCCACCTTTTATAGAAATGTACTCCAAAATTAATATAGGGGTGATCTTTGTGCGATAGATTTCAAGAAGGGCTGAGAAATGTCGCCTTCCCGAAGATGAGTAGAACCTTTTTATTGCACTAAGATGGGTTTCTACTTTTAATTCGGTCCGTTGGAAATGAAGTACGGTTTCAAGAGACTGAGAAAAAAAAAGTAGATACTACTTCGACTGATTTTCCTCCTAACTTCCAGGTCAAGGATTTAAAAATGTTCCTGCCCTTAAATAGTAGTATTTTCTTTTTTGAGATGTTTATTTTTAAAAGTTAATTTCTGTATAATTAAAAAGTGCCTCCATGTTGCGCTGAAGACCTTTAGAAGTGAGGTCGAATATGACCACATCGTCAGCGTACATTAAGAGATGGATTCTTTGAGTTGCTATTTGTGGTGGGAAATTTTTTACCTCCTGAAAGCAATCTGGTAAGTCGCGGAGGAATAGTGAGAATAGAAGGGGAGCACGAAGACATCCCTGCTTGAGACCATTCTGCATGGGAATTTCCTGAGTAAGACCTTTGTCCCCTCCCATCTGGACTTTACACCATGTGGATGTATGGAGAGCTACTATAAGCCTTAATAAGGATGCCGGGACACCCAGTTTCATTAGTTTTCTCCACAGAGTAGGCCTATCCACCTTATCGAAGGCTGTAGAAAAATCTACAAATAGGTTATAAACTACCTCAGAATTATTGGTTACTTATTTATCAATTATAGTTTGTAGTTTTGCAATATTGTCCGTCACTGAGTAGTTTGGACAAAAGCCTGCTTGAACCATAGGAATTGCTCTCCTGGATGTGGCCCAGTCATCCAGATGGTCCAGTACACTGGCCACGGAGATATTCCTTGTGGCATCCTGGAGGGCAATTTGGAGATAATTGCTTGGAGAAAGGCGGGAACCTTTTTTCAAGAGAGGGACCACGATGCTTCCCGTCTAAGAAGTAGGAATGTGGCCAGTTTGGTAACAGTACATAAAAAGGGGGGCCAGAAATTTTCTCCATCCTTCGATGTTTTCTTTTAGCACCTTTACGGGGATTCTGTCTGCTCCCATTGCTGCTGTAGTTCTCGTTTTCCTTATGTAAAAGGCGATTCACTTTTCTTTAGGTGCCTTTATCTGCCGGTCGAGCTTGCTGTAGGCTCCAACCATGTGGAATTTTACATTGCTGTTGGTCGTCAAGTTGATTCCGTACAATTTAGAAAGGTAGTCTACCCATTCCTTTTCTGGGACTGGTGTTGCTGTTGGAGGTATTTTGTTTCCACTAGCTTCTGCGATTATACCCTAGAAAGCCTTGATGTTTTTCTGCCGCACTGCTTCTTGAAGGTCCACCCAGTTTCTGTCCATTTTTGCTCTGTTGTCTTTCATGCAGAGCCTTTTCCTTTATTTCTTTAAGATGGAGATTTCAGACTTCCTAGTCAGTGAAAACTTAATAAATTGGAGTCTGGTTAACTTGTTTAACTTACTAGAGAGAGGGTACACTGTAGAGTCTTTCTTCATAGAGGAGCTATTATTAATGGAGGGAGACTTCCTCTGCTGGGTACTACCTACCGAAGTGAGAGTGCTTTCAAAGTGGAGAACTGGGTTTACTCTTGTATTGCCTTGTTCAGGTAACTGGCCCTCTATTATTCTATTGATTTCTTTATTAATTAGCTTCCTATTCTCGCTGTTCCAGAATATTCTACCTTGCTTTTTTTGGATAAGTACATCTCCCTTTCCGCATGACAGAGACCACGTGGATACTGGCTGCAAACAAAGGTCTATTTCAAGGAGAAGTATTGCATGATCACTGCTTAGGACAAATTGTGCGTAGAGACTTTGAAACTTGTTGTATAAGTCATAGCTGCTAATAACATAGTCCAATATGGATAGCCCAGTTGAACCTTTCCGTGTGTAGGACCCTGGCACATCTCCTTCCGTTCTTCCATTCAAGATTACTCCATTAATTCCATTTATTAGTTCCAGTAGCATTTTCCCTCTCTTGTCGGCCCTGATAGAGACTGGGAAGACAGAAGCTGGAATATAGCAAGATTCCTCGAGCTCAGAATTCAAAAGAGCATTAGAGATTTTTGCATTAAAGTCGCCCATAAACAGTACTTGTATGTTGGTGCTAGAGCCTAATATGGTTTCTATTTGTTTAAATATATTTGTGAGTACTACATTGTGTTCTGGGCTGGGAGGACATAAATGTTGAACAAAAATAATGTCTTAACGCAGGCGTGTTTATCTAAATACTTTAGCTTAAGGCACTGTGCATTGGGGCAGGTAAGATGTATTATTTCAAACTCCCACCTTAGTTCTTCTTCTTTTTTTTTAATTTTTTTTTTTTTATTGAAACCATATACAATACATGAATATAAATCTGATTCTACATCCTTTAAAATTCATCCAGAACATTCAAAAAGATAATAAATAACACCAATTAATCAAACAACACCCAACAGTTCTAATAGTTCATAATTAAAAAGCAGCGAGTTCTTAACAAAGACACCTAGACTCTCAAGGTTTGTCTCCTTATTAACAAAAAAGGAGGGCAAAGTATATACAACTTTAAACCACAGAATCAAAGTACAATGCCCAAATCTTGTCAAATCTCTTAAGTCCCCCTATTCGAGAAGCATAAATAAGTTCGCTCTTTTTAACCTGTCCCATTTTCCGAACCCATTCTATTTTAGACGGGATTAAATCCGTACGCCATCTTTGAAGTAAGAGTGATCTGGCGACGGCCATGCCGATATATAAAAACTTAATCAATTTCTCAGATAGTGGAAGATCTGGGTCATAACCCAATATTATCAATCGATCATTAAAACCAATTGATATCAAGCATTCTGTCGCCAGATACTCAAAGATCTCATTCCAGAACTTCTGGACCAAGGGACATTGTAATATTATATGAGTCCAATTAGCTGCAGGGTGGGTATGACACCGGAAACACTGCCCTGATTGACTGGGATAGACCTTGGCCACAAAAGAAGGGGTTCTATACAATAACCACTTACTAAAATATAGCATCCTCCTCCAATTAGCCCCTCTGACTGAACTAAAATTTAAACTATTGATTTTGGACCACATATTTACTGTAATTTCCTGATCTTCATATTTGCCCCATTTTAATATGCCCTTGGTCTCCAAATCTACCCCTTTAATTTTAGCCATATATCTTCTCCAATCGCCCGTTTTTTTCGTTACCCTTTCTTCCAGTAAGTCATGAACTAAATGTTTCTGAGCGATAATCTGAGACAAATCGAGATTACTGAAGAATTTACTAAGAATTATATATGACCCCAAAAGAAGAAAATCACCTGAGATTAATTGAGACATTTCATTTCCATTTATCCATTTATCATTTCGAAGAAAATCGGAAAGTTTACAAAACCCAGCCTTAAGCCAGTTTTGTATAATTATAGAGGAATCTCTTATGCCTGCAGAGGCAAAGAGATCAGCTATTGAAGTTATGGCATTAACAGCTGGAATAGAATACCGTCTAAAAAGTGCCTGGCGTTTATGGAAAAACCAATGCAGAGACTTATATCTTACTAATTTAGGAGATCGAAAAATTGATAATGGGCAGTGGATCTGATTTTCTTTCAATATTAAATCCATAAAATAATTAATAAAAAGACCCGACTGAAAACCCTGCTTGAATCTAGACATATATTGTGCAAAATACGCAAAATAGTATTCCTTCAAGTTGGGGAGGGCTAATCCACCATCTTCTAAATTCTCATATAAAGTGCTGAGTGCAATTCTGGGAATTTTCTTGTCCCATATGAACGATGTAAACATTGACTCTAGTTTCGTAAAAAAGAGTTCATTAACACACAGGGGATTGCAGAAAAGAGGAAATTAAACAGTGGAAGCACTGACATTTTTATCAAAGCGACCCTTCCTATAATGGTTAAAGGGAGAGAGATCCATCGTGTGAATAGATCCTGAACTTTTCGCAACAATTGAACAAAATTCAAATCATACAAATCCGAGACAAATGGCGAAAAATAAACTCCTAAATACCTTTTAGGGTTTAAGTTAAAACACGAGAAAATGTCGGGGTATAAAACTGCCGACGTACACCCACACAAAATTATTTCTGTTTTTCTTTTATTGATTTTATACCCTCCAAACGATTCATAAAGGTCAAATATCTGGAAGGCTTTTGCCTGAACTTCCTCCTCCGGCTTTATAATAAGCATAATGTCGTCGGCGTATAATTTGATTTTACCCATGGACGGCAGCGGGGGCGAATATCCCCGTTATTCCTAATTGCAATCGCTAGAGGCTCTATAAAAAAAGCAAATAGCACCGGGGATAACGGGCAGCCTTGTCTAGTTCCCCTTTTGACTTTTACTTGGCCGACCTGAGTAGCATTAATAATAATATTGGCCTCTGCGTTCACATATAAATTCTCCACCAGCCCTATAATTTTGGAGGGTATACCAAATTTTGTTAAGATGTAAAATAAACTGTCCCAAATAACCAAATCAAAAGCCTTTTCGGCATCTAAAAGAAGAACTAATGCTGGAATCTTCCGAATCTCAAAGTAATCCAGTGCCTCTGCTAAAAAATGCGTATTAGTTCCTAGTTGCCTCCCAGCTATAAAGCCATTTTGATCGGGATGAATTAAATGGGAGGCACTCCCATTAAAACGATTGGCTACTAGTTTAGTGATTACTTTGTAGTCAGAATTAAGAAGCGTAATCGGGCGATATGAATTAGGGTCCTCACTATTTTTGGCTTTTTTTTAAAAAGCTAACTACATTCCCTTCTCTGAAAGAATGAGGAACAGAGCCTCCTTCAAAAATTGAATTTGCCAGCAATAGGAGATAATCCAAAATTACACTAGCAAAAGTTTTAAAAAACTCAGCGGGGAGGCAATCTGGGCCGCAGGCTTTACCATTCTGTAGGTTTTTAATAACCCCTTCTAGCTCTTCTTTTGTGAATGGTCTTGCCATGTTCCTTTTCTCCAGGTCTGTCAAGACCGGTAATTCATTTTCCTGAAGAAAATCTCCCAAGGATGACATGTCGATTAATTGATGTTGACCATATATCCTCTCATAGTGCTGTACCATAATGTCTCCTATTACTTCCGGATCCTCCACCCGGGTACCAGAAATAGGGCATCTCACTGCAGTTATTTGATTACTTGCAGCCCGCTCCCTCGCCTGCCATGCCAAAAATCTGCCTGTATAATTACTTTCCTCATAGATTTTCTGCTGATCCTGATGAAATTGGGATTCACTTTTAGCATAATACTTCTCGGCTAAGACCCGTTTAGCCTGATCCAATTGTTGACGATTTGCCACAGTGGGGCTAAAAAGAAATCTATCCATAGACCGTTGCACATTTTGCTCCAATGTTTGTTTCTCCGCTTTCCTACTCCGTGAATTCTCCGCATCCTTAGCCACGACAAGCCCGCGAAAAAAAGCTTTAAACGAGTCCCAGACCATATGTACTGGAGCTGAGCCATGATTTCGCTCAAAGAATTCTCTGATTTCTATTTTAACAGAAGAAACCCAATTTTCCTCAAGTAAATGCTGTCGATTTAGCTGCCATCTTTTAAAAGGTTTCTTGGATTCACCCAGTTCCAGTTCCAAAATAACCAATGCTTGATCCGAGAGCCCGCTCTGAAAAACTTTATGTGAAATAAAGCCCAAACACCTCGAAATAAGAAAGAAATCAATGCGCGAGAAAGTCTGGAACCTGCCTGAAAAACAGGTATAAACTCTTTCCAAGGGAATGCAGCCCGCCAAGGATCAACAATATCGAGGATTGAACTACAGCTTTGAACAAGACTAAATGATTTTTGCTTTAGCTGTTTTTTCATTTTAGATGAGGAGTCAATTTTCGGATTCATTAACAAATTAAAATCCCCCCACAATTAACTCCCTGAAACTTGATTTAAGGATTGGAAAAATTCCTCATAGGGGGTAGGATTATCCTCTACTGGGGCGTATAAACTAGCAAACGTCAATGGTCTATGTCCTAAATTGCAGGTGACCCAACACCATCTTCCACTTTGATCACTCACTGACTTAACAACCTCTACCTGAAATTTCTTATTCAGAAAAATCGCTGTCCCCCTGTGGGCCGCAGATGATGAAGAGAAACCCCTATACGCCGCCCAGGATTTAAACATTGAAAAATCTGCTGTTTTCCCTGCTGGTATGTGGGTTTCTTGTATCAAGATGGCAGTTGGATTCTCTGTCTTTATCCAGGCCTCAATGGCCCTCATTTTCCTCTTATTATTTAGGCCATTTGCATTAAAAGAAGCCACCCTCAGCAATTCCTTATTTCCCATTTATCTTATTACCAAATTGTCGTTTACGGCAAAAAAAAAAAAGTTATCGAAAACTCCCAATTTAGCCCCCATCTACACCTGAGAGCGAACTAGATAGCTTGCTCCCCCTTCTTCCCTGCTTCATTTCTGTGTAATGATGGACGGATGTATTTAAAGTTTAGATTGAGGTTTTCATTTTTTCCCAGATGCTCCCTTACCACCCCTGTGTGCCCCCTTGAACCAAAGGCGCCCGAGCAGATGGCTGTCCCTGCTCAAATCCAGACCTACCCCACCCACCCTTATACTGGCACAGTGACTTGGTGCCATATACAGCTGATCGGCCCTCCTCCACCCCCACTGTCCTTCCCTCCCTTTCTTAAGAAATAGGCGAACAATCGCTTGACCGCATTAAAGACCGCACTTAAAGACCCCCCCAAAAAAAGGAACTGAAGACTAATTACAAATTATTTAAGCTTTTTCCAAAGATATCTGCTGGAGTAATTCCTGCGCCTCTGGGACACTGCAAAAAATGTGAAATCTACCCTTAACTAAAACTTTCAGTTTGCTCTGCTGGGCTATCATAGCCTGTGCCCCTGCGCCTTAAACAAATGTAACATTTTAACAAATTCCTTCCGCCTTTTGCCGCAGAAGCTGACATGTCTGAAAAAATGCGGCAGACTGGCACTTCTGCAGTAGAGAACTGTCTTTGTTTAATAGCTTTAAATAATATCTGCTCCTTGACCCTAAAGTCCCCAAAGTTGACCAAAACAGTCCGTGGGAACTTGGCATTAGGAGGAAGATGTGCTGGAACACGATGAGCTCTCATTATCGTCAAATCGCCATTAAATTCTGGGAGGACGTTCTTCTTTATAAAAGAGTCAATCCATTGTGGCATCTGTTGACCCTCAATGCCCTCCGGAATGCCCAAAAATCGAAGATTGGAGCGCCTGGAGTGGTTTTCTAACTCCTCCAACTTAGCCTCTAGGGTAGTTCTCTGTGACTGAAAGCTGGCAACTTTAAGGTTCATAGATGAAACCTGATCCTCCAGTTGAGAAATCCTGGTTTCGGCCTCCAAGAGCCGAGTCGGAATCTGAGCCATGCTTTCCTCAATCTTAGTTAGGCGGGCATGAATCCCTGCGATCTCTGCAGATTGTGAGGTTTTTAATTCACGAATTTCTTCCAGTATCAAATTCAGGAGACTCTTAGCGTCCCATTGCATGGAAAAAGAGCTGCTGCCTAAGGAAGGATTGATCTGATTAACGTCAGCCCTGTCCTCCGCCTGAGATTTCTCTAGATCAGCCAGGACAACCTCCTCGGATAGGGATGGCATTGACGCCTCTGAGGTCATCGGAATAGAAAGATACCTGGATCCTTCGCCAGCTCCGACTGATGGATTTAACATGCCTGGCAATAGACCCAAGGGGGGGAAAAGATGATTACCAATAGCAGCGTCTTCACAGCTTCGCAGTTTACTTCCCTTTTCAGAACATATATTTCCCAGGCCTGACCCCAAAGAGTTATCCATTGAAAGGGGTTCATTCCCATCCATCTCCTGCTCTGATTCAGCCGGAGGCCCGCCCTGTTTAGTTTTGAAAAAAATAGGGTACTCTCTAACCTCTATTGATTCCATTGATTCCCCTGCACCAGGAGGTATCTTCGTTATTTTTGATGAAGTAGCCGAAGTTGGTGAATCCGTCCTAGCGAGTGCCATCTCGGTAGGACTAAGAGAGGAGTCCGAATCCACTAGAGCTACTTCATAAGAATCCTGTTTACTGGCCTCAGCACATGCCATCTCAGCGAATTCAGCTAACAGGGGAAGATCCTTTCGAAACGCAGCTGCTTGATTCAGCCACGCCACGGCCTGCCCGACTCGCTTTTAAGTTTTTTGGCCGAGGGACGGAGAGTCAGACTGAAGAGATTGAAGAGACAGAGCACTCCCCTTGGCTGCTTTGGTAAGTTTTCGCATGATGAATTAAACTGAATCAAAATGAAAGGCAAATCGCTCTGCCGATTCTTAGCCAGGGATGTTACATGAACTCTTTAAGGATCCTATGGGCCTCCCCAGCGACCCTCAACCAGGTGGATAAGGACAAAATCTTCACTTACCCTCCTGGAGAGAAACCTGGAGCCCTCAAAGACAGCCTCCCAGCCTTACATCCAGCAAACCGCAATCAACCTCCGTGTACTCCAGCTCCAAACCAAAAGTAGAAATTTGGCTTTAAATCCTAGGTGAGTCTTGCCTTACGCCTTTAGCAAGTGCCAATTATTTCGCAGGCTTCTGTGCTCATTCTACTGTACCAGCGCCGCCGCCGCTGACTCCTCGCTTTACCGGCCGTAAATAAAGTCTCTTATCACCTCCAAAAAGATAGCGAGTCACAGGTTACAGGAACTCAGCCTGCCAGCTGGTCTGTTGAATATGTCCAAAAACCGGTTTCCCTAGCTCTGTGGTTCTGGAGCATCGGCTTGGAAGGAGCAGCAGTATCTTTCACGGCATCCTCGCAGCTTTCGCGGCTGTTACTGGCGGCAAGGGGAAGTGGAAGTGAGGGGGAGTGGAAGTGAGGGAGAGTGGTTACAGCCTTCCTCTCAGCCGATCCACATCAATCCGATGAAAACCCGGATCAATGCTTCTTGTGCCACCTTAGTTCTTCTGATAGCAGAATAGACAGTCCTCCCTTTGCGTGCCCTCGTCTTGACCATACGGCCGGAATTTTAAAGACAAAGTAGTTTTTCTGATCAACATTGTCCACAGTCCATGTTTCCTGGAGACATACTATTGAGGGATGATTTCTTAAAAGACAGGATAGTTTTTCGGGGTCTAATCCTGCTATGTTCCAGGAGATTATTACTGGACTATTGCTAACAAGGAAGCTTGGCATTCTTGCTATGTTTATTTCCGTTCAAGTTGCTTGGTAGCCACGACCATACATTGTCCTTTTGGCTGTTAGTTATATTATTTTCATTATGGTTCCATATTCGTCTATCTCCACCCTCAATGCTTATTGTTAATTTGTCCAGCATTCCTGAATTGTGCTCTTAATTTGGAGCTGTTGTTTTAATAGCTTGAGAATTAACCTTGAGCTTTCCCATATATGGTCCAGATAAGGTTGTCAAGGGTTTATTTCTTGTGCCTATTACATCGAACCCATTTTTGGGCAATTTTTCGCTATCCTTAACGATTATGGCTGGGATCACATTAGACCAAAATTCTACTCGTGCAGAGGTTGTATCGTGATTGTCAGGAAATGATACTAACTTTATTTCTGAAGATGTAAGTGATTGTAGTGAGCGTAAACTATGTAATAGCTTTACTATCTTCTGGCGGTTCAGAGAATCTTGAGCTGTAGCAAAGAGGTCTGTTGTCTCAAGCTTACTAAAGGAGCGTAGAGGCCCGTGGTATCACCTCTAAGCTTGTGTCTTCTTCTCTTATGGGCTGAGGTAAGCTATGATAACTTTTAGCTTGATTAGTACTTTTAAACGGTATGCAGTCATAATATCGACTTTTAAATATCGATATACCAAAATATCGATGTTTAAATCTCGATATGACAGAATATCGACATGCAAGAATATCGTTAACAAGAATATCGACATGCAGGTAAGAAATATCGTTTTACTGAATATCGAAGTTAGTAATATCGTTAGTAAAAATATCGTTGTTTATAATATCAACATTTTTTTGTGTGTTGTGTATGTTAGTATATGTGTTAAAAGTATAGCTTATTTTTTAATGTATGTTTTAATTTTTTTGAAATAATTTATTTCATGTTAATTAATTTTTGCGTATTTTAGTTCTGTAATCAATCAATCAATCAATCATGTCACTTATAAAGCGCACTACATACCCGCGAGGGTCTCAAGGCGCTGGGGGAAGAGGGGGGTAGTGCTGCTACTGATCGAAGAGCCAGGTCTTGAGGAGTCTTCTGAAGGCCAGTAGGTCTTGGGTCTGTCGGAGGTTGGTGGGGAGGGTGTTCCAGGGCTTGGCGGCGAGGTGGGAGAAGGATCTGCCGCCGGCGGTCGTTTTCCGGATGCGGGGGACTGTGGCGAGGGCGAGGCTGGTCGAGCGGAGCTGGCGGGTGGGGGTGTAGAAGCTGAGTCGTCTGTTGAGGTAGGCTGGTCCGGAGTTGTGGAGTGCTTTGTGTGCGTGGGTGAGGAGCTTGAAGGTTATCCTCTTGTTGACAGGGAGCCAGTGCAGGTCTCTCAGGTGGGGTGTGATGTGGCTGCATCGGGGGATGTCGAGGATAAGACGTGCAGAGGCGTTCTGGATGCGTTGCAGTCGTCTCAGGAGCTTAGCCGTCGTTCCTGCGTAGAGGGCGTTTCCGTAGTCCAGCCTGCTGGTGACGAGGGCCTGGGTGACTGTTTTTCTTGTTTCGGTGGGGATCCACTTGAAGATCCTGCGGAGCATTCGGAGGATGTTGAAGCAGGATGAGGAAACGGCGTTGACCTGCTTAGTCATGGAGAGGGTGGGGTCGAGGATGACCCCTGTAGCGGGTTGTGGGATTATAGGGGAATAGGGTGGGAAGTAATTTAATTATAATATATTTATTATTAATTTTTTAGAAGTTATTAATTTAAAAAAAATAAGATATTGTGTTTTAGTTCTGTAGCGGGTTGTGGGTTTATAGGGGTACAGGGTGGGAAGTAATTTAATTGAAATTAATTAAATAATAATTTTATTAATTACTATTTTTGTATTTAATAATTTATATTGTTAATTGTGTTAATTAATTTGTTATTGATTAATTATTAATTGGTTATTTATAATAAATAATTAATTGTTAAATATGTTAATTGTGTAATTGTTTTAGGAGTGGGTTGTGCGTTTATAGGGGAGTAGGGTGGAAAGTAATTTAATAATAATTAATTAAATAATATTGTTATTAATTAATATTTATGCAATTAATATTTTATATTGTTAATTGTGTTAAAACATTTTATTAAATAGTTATTAATTAGATATTAATTATTGATAATTAATTGGTAAATATGTTAATTGTGTAATTGTTTTAGGAGCAGGTTGTGAGTTGATAGGGGAGTAGGGTGGGAAGTAATTTAATTTTAATATATTTTTAAATATTTTTTATATATAATATTTATTTAAAGTTATCTTATAGTGTTAATTGTGTGAAGTAATTTATTTTTGATTGTTTTTAAAATGCTTGTTAACTGTTATTAGTTAATTAATTAATTGTTAATTAATTATGTTAATTGTGTAATATTTAACAATATTGGTTGTGTCGTTTATAGGGGAATATGGTGGGAGGTAAATTATTTTGGAAAAATTAATTATTTGGTAATTTATATTAATTATTTTGCAGGAGTGGGAATATTAAATTATTCCCCTGCGATATCCAACACTTTCCCCACTGTTGTATTTGCTGGAGTGGGACTAGTAAATTATTCCCCTACACTATCTAACACTTTCCCTACTGTTATAATTGGTGGAGTGGGAATAGTAAATTATTCCCACCCGCTATCCAACACTTTCCCTACTGTTGCACTCGCTGCAGTAGGAATAGTAATTTTTAGTCACCCGCTATCCAATACTTTCCCTACTGTTGCACTCATTGGAGTGGGAATAGTAATTTTTACCCCCCGCTATCCAACACTTTCCCTACTGTTATATTCGTTGGAGTGGGAATAGTAATTTTTACCCACCCGCTATCCAACACTTTCCCTACTGTTGCACTCACTGGAGTGGGAATAGTAATTTTTATCCACCCGCTATCCAACACTTTCCCTACTGTTGCACTCATTGGAGTGGGAATAGTAATTTTTACCCACCGGCTATCCAACACTTTCCCTACTGTTGCACTCATTGGAGTGGGAATAGTAATTTTTACCCCCCCGCTATCCAACACTTTCCCTACTGGTGCACTTGCTGGAGTGGGAATAGTAATTTTTACCCACCCGCTATCCAACAATTTCCCTACTGTTACACTCTGTGGAGTGGGAATAGTAATTTTGACCCCCTGCTATCCGACACTTTCCCTACTGTTACACTCTGTGGAGTGGGAATAGTAATTTTTACCCACCCGCTATCCAACATTTTCCCTACTGTTACACTCTGTGGAGTGGGAATAGTAATTTTTACCCACCCGCTATCCAACACTTTCCCTACTGTTGCACTCACTGGAGTGGGAATAGTAATTTTTACCCCCCCCCGCTATCCAACACTTTCCCTACTGTTACACTCTGTGGAGTGGGAATAGTAATTTTTACCCACCCGCTATCCAACACTTTCCCTACTGTAGCACTCACTGGAGTGGGAATAGTAATTTTTATCCACCGGCTATCCAACACTTTCTCTACTGTTGCACTCACTGGAGTGGGAATAGTAATTTTACCCCCCCGCTATCCAACACTTTCCCTACTGTTACACTCTGTGGAGTGGGAATAGTAATTTTTACCCACCCGCTATCCAACACTTTCCCTACTGTTGCACTCACTGGAGTAGGAATAGTAATTTTTACCCCCCCCCGCTATCCAACACTTTCCCTACTGTTACACTCCGTGGAGTGGGAATAGTAAATTATTCCCCTCCGCTATCCAACACTTTCCCTACTGTTGCAATTGCTGGAGTGGGAATAGTAAATTATTCCCCTTCGCTATCCAACAATTTTCCTACTGTTGCACTCTCTGGAGTGGGAATAGTAATTCTATCCCCTATGCTATCCAACATTTTATTTACTGTTATAGTTAATATAGTGTAAAATATTTTTTTACAAATAATTATTAATTTAAATATTTCATTTATTATATATATATTTTATTTTTATATTTATATGACTGGTTTATGTATATATATATATGTATTTATAATTTTTATTATGTTTTTAACATTTTATAATTAAATAAAATCATTTATTAATAATATTAAGTTCATATATATATATAAAAAAAAATATGTATGTTTAATTTTTTTATTTTACATTTATTATTGATCATTTTTAACATTTTTGAATAATTCTAACTATGGGGCCTATTACGATGGCGGGCGGACATAGTCCGCCCGCCACCGTAACTGAGGGCGGGACCGCCCGCCGATGCTGCGGCGGTCCCGCCATGCACATTAGGATGCGCCCGCCACACTGGCGGGCGCATCCTGTGCCTTTTCCATTGCGGGTGGATCTGCTGGCTGCAGACCCGCCTGCAATGGAAAAGGACTGTGCACGGCACTGCCATGCACTACATGGCAGCACCACGTGGTGCCTGCCACGTAGTGTATGGCAATGAGGGGGGGCACCATAGGGACCCCCAATGTGCACCCCCCACCCCCCCTTCACCCTGGGGGCCCGCAACGGGCCCCCAAAAGCAAGGACCGTATGCCTTTCCATGGCGGCAACGCCGCCGTGTAAAGGCCATTGACCGCCAGCATCCTGATATGGATGGCGGTGTCTCGCAGACACCGCCACCATATGTAGGCACTTTTTCCGCCAGTCGACGATTCGACCGGCGGAAAAGCGGCAGACGGTCTTCCCATCCGCCGCGGACGCCCCAGCCATCATAATATGGCGGGGGGTCATTCTAGTGAGGATGGCGGGCGGATCGCCCCCGCCGGGCCGGCGGTGGCTACCGCCGGGCCGGCGGGAGCAATCCGCCCGCCATCCTAATGGGCCCCAAAGTTTTTATTAATTATATTTAGTTAATTTTATATTATTTTTAAGACATTTAAAAAAACAATATTTTATACAACGATATTTTAAACAACAATATTTTGGTTTCGATATTTTTGTACTTACCTTTCTGAAGATAGGATGTCGATATTCTGTCCATCGATATTCTAGACTCGATAATGTTGTAGGTCGATATTCAGCCTGTCGATATTTTGTCAGTGATCCCTTTTAAACTTTAATGCCAGAGGATTCAATTCCGGCAGAGAATCTTGGTTGGACGATAGAAGTCTTGGGACTCGATCTTGAGTATTGACTGAGATAGATGGTTCTTCAGCCCATTTTTTCTCTTTGTCTTTTGAGTCGATTTTAACTGAGCAGTCGAATTCTGCAAATGTTAATTTGCAAGATTTTTTCCTTGCAATTCTTCGGTTACCTCTGCTCTTTCTCTTAGTGTTCTTTGGTTTCGTATTAGTAGGGAAACTTTTTAATAAAGTTATCTTTTGTTTTAACTCCTCATCTGAGCCCTTCACTGTTAATGGGTCCATTATAATTTGGTCTAATTGAGGTGACTTTTTTTTTAATTGAAGATCGGAAAACTAGGAAGGGTTTTTTCAACTGATTTTTGGATTATTGTTGGCTGTTCTTCTTTTCCTATTGTTTCCTTAAATAGTTACCGCAGGGAGTACACTATCTCTGCCTTTTCCTTTTTCTTTTTCTTCTTGGCCACAAATTAGGATCAGGGGCAGAGAGTGAACCTATCCCTGGCCTCCTCTCTTACATCCCAAAAGATGGGTCAGTTGATGGAGTTATCTACTCAGAAACCTTCACTTCCCAACAGCAGGCTGGCTGTAGGCATGTCCTGCAACAGTTTGCTGGGCTCTTCTCCTTAACCCCTGGACAGGCACACTGGGGTACCCATGGTGTGGACACTGAAGACAGCTTGCCTGCCAAAACCAGGATCTATTGACAGTCTGACCAAGTTAAGGAGAGCATCAAAGCTGAAGTAAGCAAAATGCTGGAGTTTGGGGTTATTGAAAGTCCCTGGGCCAGCCTAGTGGTCTAAGTCCCCAAACCTCACCCCCAGGGTGGAAAAAGAGAGATGAGGTTCTGTGTGGACTATAGAGGGCTCAATGCTGTCACTAAGACAGATGCTCACCCCAAACCCAGGGCTGATGAGCTGATAGACAAGTTAGGGGCAGCCACATTTTTCAGCACCTTTGATTTAACTGCAAGGTACTGGCAGATTGGCATGGCCCCAGGAGCCAAAGAAAATACAGCATTCTCCAGACCTGAAGGGCATTATCAATTTACTGTTATGCCCTTTGGTTTACAAAATGCCCCTGCCACCTTCCGAAGGTTGGTGAATCAAGTCCTTGCTGGGTTGGGGCCCTTTAGTGCCGCATATCTTGATGATATTGCAGTCTTTAGCTCCTCCTGGCAGGATCACCTGGTCCACCTGGGGAAGGTCTTACAGGCCCTGCTGTCCACAGACCTGACTATGAAGGCATCCAAATGCCAGGTAGGGCAGGGTTCTGTTGTATACTTGAGCACCTTGTAGGTGGAGGCCAAGTGCAACCCTTACAGCTCAAGATCCATTCAATTCTGAACTGGGAGGCTCCCACAACCCAGACCCAAGTCAGGGCATTCCTTGGCTTGACTGGGTATTACAGGAGGTTTGTGAAGGGGTATGGATCCATTGTGGCACCCCTCACAGAACTTACCTCCAAGAAGATGCCAAAGAAAATTAACTGGACAGTTATTTGTCAAAAGGCTTTTGACACCCTCAAAGAGGCAATGTGCTCAGCACCTATTCTCAAAGCTCCAGACTACTCCAAGCAGTTCATTGTGCAGACTGATGCCTCTGAGCTAGGGCTAGGAGCTGTCCTATCCCAGACCAATGACGATGGCCAAGACCAACCTGTTGCTTTTATAAGCAGGAGGCTACTTCCCAGGGAACAGTGTTGGAGTGCCATTGAGAGGGAGGCCTTTGATGTGATTTGGTCCCTGAAGAACCTGACACCCAACCTGTTTGGGACTCACTTCCTAATCCAAACTGACCACAGACCTCTCAGTTGGCTAATGCAAATGAAAGGTGAAAATCCCAAACTGTTGAGGTGGTCCATTTCCTTACAGGTAATGGACTTTACATTGGAACACAGACCTGGGACTGCCCATGCCAATGCAGATGGACTTTCCAGGCTCTTCCACTTAGACAATGAAGTCTCTCTTGGGAAAGGTTAGTCTGATCCTCTTTCGTTTGGGGGTGTGTGTAGAAAAATGCTGCTTTTTGCATGGTTACCCCTTAACTTTTTGTCAGATACATGATGCCAACTTGACTGAGTGTGCACTGGGTCCTTGCCACTCAGGCTCACAGGGCCTGTGTTCTTTCCCTAAACTGTACTTTTTGTCTCCACAAATTGGCACACCTCTGGGCCACCTGTAAGTCCATTGTACCCCTGATACCATGGACCTTGTGACCAGAGAGGGCCACTGAGGGCTGCAGCATGTTTTATGCCACCCTCAGAGACCCCTCACCTTAACATGCACACACTGCCATTGCAGGTTGCGTGTTTTGGTGCAGACCAAACTGAAGAGTCGACATGACACACATCCCGGTGTGCCTGCCCACCACACTGCATGTGACTTGGGTAAGACACCACTCTAGCAGGCCTCACAGGCCTAAAGGCAGGGTGCCCCATACCACAGGTGAGGGCATCGTTGCATGAGCAATATGCGCCTACAGTGTGTGCCATTCACAGACGTTGTAAGTGCAGTGAAGCCACTTTTGAGTGCATGGGATGGGAGTTTGTCATCACAAACTCCACAGCTCCATGATGGCTTTACTGAAGACTGAGAAGTTTGGTATCAAACTTCTCAGCAAATAAATCCACACTGATGCCAGTGTTGGATTTATTATAAAATGCATTCAGAGGGCATCTTAGAGAATCCCCCTGAAAAAATGAACACCCTTTAGTCTATTGGTTGACTGGACCCTGCCAGCCAGCCACCACCAGACGGGTTTCTGACCTCATGGGGTGAGAGCCTTTGTGCTCTCAAAGGTCAGAAACAAAGCCTGCTCTGGGTGGAGGTGCTTCACACCTCCCCCTGGCAGGAACAGCAACACTTGGTAGTGAGCCCCAAAGGCTCCTACCTTGTGATATGCTGATTTGGGCAGCTCCAAATGGTGGAGCCCCGCCCCGTCGAGGCCCCACTTTTGGCAGCCGGACTGGTGGGAAAATTAGTAGGCAGAAGAGGAGTGTCCCCCTTGGCCTGGCACACCCCTAAGGTGGCCAGGAGCTGAGGTGAACCCCTTTCTGAAAAATTATCCATCTTGAATTGGAGGATTATGCCAATAGGAACAGGACTGTGCTCCTTTTCCCAAAGGGAGGGGGCACCTAGAAGGGTGTAGTCACCCTACAGGACAGTAGCCATTGGCTACTGCCCCTGACCTCATTAATGCCCTCAAATTTAGCATTTAAGGGCTCCCCTGAACCTTGCTCATTAGATTTGACAACCTAAGAAGAAGAAGGACCGAAGAGCCGTGCTGCAGATAAGCCGATGACGACAACTGCTTTTGTCCCAGCTCTACCAGCCTGTCTCCTGCTTCAGAAACCCTGCGAGCTGAAACTGGTTAGTCCTGCAGCCAGCAGCCTCCAACACCCTCGGAGACCTGCCCTCGAGAAAGACTAATCTCCCGTGGCATCTGGATTTTTCCATCAGCAATCTCAAGCCAAGACTCTGGATCCAGACGGAGCCACTGGTCTGCACCACTCTGCACTCCACGCCCACGGTCTGAGTCTGAGTGGCCCAACACCACAGTGAGGTCCCCCTGGCAATCCTGACCTGGCATCCTGTGTTGGATGACCTCCTCAGACCTCCACTACGACGCCTGCAGCCTCACTTTGAAAGGTCCCCTGACCGCGACTGGACCTGGTGAGAAAACCAGACACGAAAAGACACCCCTGCACGCACAGTCCCCTGGCCTTGGGGTGCCTGACCGATGGTGTTCCTGTGTCCAGCAGCCCTCCAACTTCACCCTCCACTCACTGGGGTCCTTCGCCAAGTCTCCTGCTTCGAGCCAGCAGCACTTCTTCCTGACCGATTACCTCCATTGGTCTCCTTTGGGAGCCCGACGCCACTTTGGACCTCTGCAACCAGCCGCCACTGTGTCACTAAGGGTGCACTCTTGGTGCCTACTTCTGGCCTCCTTTGTGCTGATCACTGATCCCTGAGCCTGAAATGGCAGCTGCCTACCTGTAACCAGTGCTCTTCGAAGTACCTCCTGTCTCCATAGCATTGCATTGGGCACTCGACCTCTCCTTTGACCTCTGCACTCGGCTGCCCCGGTGCCGCTGAGGGTGCACTCTTTGTACCTACCTGAGCCTTGTCCGGTGCCAGTGCTACAAACCTGAGACTGAACTCCTAACCCTAGTACTTACCCGTAAGTTACTAACCTTGTTTTCCTCCATAGGAGTGCATTGAACTCAAACCGATACATTGCATTGCCTATCTTTACATTGAAAAATCTAAACTGTAATTGTTCAGCATTTACAAAAGTTATAGCATACTGTAAAACAAATAACTGTGTTTTTCAAAACATTACTGCATCCTTGAAAAGTATTACTGCTATTAAAGTATTGTCAAGCGTACCTGCACTAAGAGATTCTTGCTTCTAGGATAAAATAACAAAGTAACAACTTTTTGTACAAACAATTGGTCTGGGTTCAGTCTTTGAATGTGTGACATCATTTCTTGCCTGAGTGTGTACAATAAATACTAAACACTACCCTCTGATAAGCCTAACTGCTCAGCCCAGCTACCACTAAATTAAGAGTAAAGTATTATCTACTACTACCTCTGCCATACCTTTGGGGACCCACTGGACTCTGTGCACACTATACCTCTTTTTGGCATATAATATGTACAGAGCCAGCTACCTACACTTCCTTGAACTCTATACATCAAAAACAGCACTGAAATTTACCAACATGTCAACGCACAACTCTCCTTAAAAGTCTCCTTCCTCTAGACATTCAGCACCTCAGACACTGTTTGTATCTCATCCAGAGTTGAATGTGCAGCATTTAATTGTAGTTTAACCCACCAAAATAGAATTTCTATTGTTTGTCAAGAACAACAAGCAACAACTAGTCCAAACCTGGCTCAACGACATGGAAAACAACTTCACCCTCAAGGCACACATCATGAACAAAAGCCATTCAAACCGTCCTACTCTTACATCTTGATGGGTTAAACACCCTGCTCTTCTGTCTCTCAGAATCCTTATAGGCCATTTGTGGGGCATCCTACACACTGCAGTTTGTTTCATCAAGTGACTCCCCCTCCAATAATACTCCACTGGCTAACCTTGCCAACACGCACCATTTTCAAAATCAGCTGCATCATCTACAAATTTGTCATGACCAGCACCCCACTTATCTTGCAGACAAACTCACCATCTATAGTGGTTCACAGCACACCCACTGCCAGGACACCATCATACTGGAGATGAAAACGTCTGCACAAGAGAAAATATCTGTGCACCTAGAATCTGGAAAGACATTACTGTATACACCAAGACTGTGCCAACCTTTCTCCAACTTCGGAAAGAGCTGAAGACACACCTTTTTAAAGAACACTACATCACAGTGCAGTTACAATCCACTTTTGGTTTACATACAAACAAACATACATACATATATACATACGTACAGAGGAGGGTTGCGTAATGGACTAGGGAATCAGGAAAGGAGATCAATAGGGCAGCGGAAAATGTTGGGGGAAGAACAGGTGCTTTGGAGAGAGCGCAGACTGAGAAAAGTGATAGGGAGGGAAGATGGGTGGCACAAATGTTAAACCGATAGAGCTAGAGTTTCAGGCAGAAGATGGTTCGGAGAGAAGCTTAATTAAGGGTATGAGCAAAGTAAGAGAGAGGTGAGGTTGGTATATTGAGAAAGTAGGGATCACTGGGAGAGTGTGGCGGGGCAAGAGAAGGGCTGAGAAGAGCTGGAAACTTAAAAAGCATAAACCACTTCAATGTTGTAACAACTGCAGAGTGTGCACTAGACAAATACCAATCACATAACATAAAGCGGTCAAGAGGGTAATGTTCTAATGCAGCTGGATAGAGTAGGGCAGGGTAGAAGAAAGGTCTGAGGAGAATATCTTCACATACATTCACAGTCTGGCGTGGTGGTCATGTTTCACACACCTATCCAGATACCTTCTAACCTGGGCAGCCATTTCCCCCAAGAGTCCAAACATTTGATGGGTGAGAATAGAGTGTCAGGTGTGGATGGATACATTTCACAATATACATTTTTTGGCTAGCAAGAGGAGTTAGTGGTGCACACCTAACACAGGTTTACCCAACAAATATGAATTTGTAAGAGCACACATACATTTATATGTTTAAACGGGTACTGAGCTTATACGGAGAGCAGCAACCCCAACGATTCCCAAGTTGGGACACTAAAGTTTCAAAGCATATTCAAACAATTGCTTCCACACCAAATCTAGTTGTGCAGTAATCCTTTGGTAAAAAGCTGATTCAAATTGAGTCCACAAAGAAGCTCAAGCAACCTTCTTTCTTTGTAAACTTTAAGTCAATAAATGAGTTTCAGCCAACACGTGTTTCGTCTATGGGTGATTATACAAACGACGTTGTCAGGGCTAGAAAAGACATACAAATCTTTTTTCAACTATATATTCACATGTTATGTTATGAATATTTGGAGAGGGCACATCTCACTCGGGAGGGTATCTAGGCATTAGATAAGAGGGGAGTTGGCTGACGGAGTCTGAGGTCTAGGTAAAGAGCCATTACCCCCTCATGGGTCCTCCCCGTCCCAGTCCTTACTACGTGAGGCAGTCCTGCCTCCACCCAGCCAATCACAACGACAGTATTTTAATATTACATAAGCCCCGCCCACCTACCGCCATGCCTGTTTTTTTTCTGCTCCGACGGACGGTCGGAACGCTGGTGCTCCCGGTTCCTGTTTCCTGGTCTGGATTTTCTTCAGGACGGTGCCGTGAGTGTTTGAAGTTGCAGTTTTGTGTTCTGCATTGTTTTTCTTGTTGCTCGGCGCGGCCGCTCCGGTATTCCGGTCGACCACGCTCCTGTTCTGGGGTCAGGGACGCTCCCCGTTCATGTGCTGGGCTGGGGCGGGGAGTTTTGTGGTTTCCTGGCCCCGGGTCGTTCCGGCGCTGGGGCTCTCGTGCAGCGTCCGGCCCCCGCGGCCATTGTCCTTTGATCTATGGCTGTGGGTGGAGACTACAGGGCTGCCCTTTTTTATTTCACTCACCTTTTGCGTGATTGGGTGATTGGGGGCAGTATTTATTGGAGGTTGCTGGGCACTTCCTTTGATTGTGTGGTGAGTTCCTGTTGGTTTGACACTGGATCTCTCGCCATGAGTGAAGGGGCTTCTTCACCTGTGCCTGCTAAGGCGATTTCGAAGCAGCATAATGTTCAGGATCTGCAGGAGGATGACGTCTTGCAGATTTCTAGGGCGGATTTACAGGACTTGATTGATTCTGCGGTCCAGTCTGCGCTGCTGGAGCCTGCAGCTAAGCGGGCTAAGGATGATGAGGACGACATGGACATTTCCCCTAAGGGAAAGTACGTCCGGGGCAAGGTTTTTTCTGACATGCTGGTCCATATTCGAGAGGTGCTTGGGTTTGACCCTAAATCCCTGGCTGAGGAGGGATTTTACGCTCAATATAGTTCCTCTGTGGTGGATGACCTCCCCTTCCATGATGTCCTGAAGGATATCCTCGCAAAGGAGTGGCTTGAGGTGGATAAGCAGGGTATTCCGCGATTCCTGGGGAAGCGGTATCGCTTGGCGGACTTTGATTCCCAGTTTCCTGCAATTCCAAAAGTTAATTCTCTTTTGTCCTCTATGGCTTCCGCCTCTTCTTCCTCTTTGTCCTCGGAGGAGGCTTCCCTTTCAGACCCGGTGGAGCGTAAGGTGGAGTCTGCTCTCAAGCGTTCTTACGCCGCTTCTCACTTTGGGATACGTGCTAGCACTTATGCGGCCTATGCTTCGCAGGTCCTGCTTAAGGATTTCGAGAAACTGTTTGACTGTCTTCAGGATCAGGGGGACCCTACTCCTGTGTTGGCTCAAATGGAGGTGTTGGCACAATTCCTCTCGGATGTCACTTTTGATTCTTTGTGGGCTTTCTCCTCGGCTGCTGGGGCAGCGGTGGCTGGAAGGAGGTCTCTGTGGACAAAACCTTGGCGTCTTGAGGCTGCACAGAAGGCCTTAGTCCATAAACTGCCTTTTGAGGGTCCCCGTCTTTTTGGGGATGCTTTGAATACGATGGTGCAGCGCTCAGCGGAGGAAAAGAAGTTGTTGAAGCCTTTTCAGCCTGCTCCTAAGAAAAGGTCTTTCTTTCAGAAGCAGGGGTTTCAAGGGGTTTTGTCTTCTCAGCCCTTTCGTGGTCGGGCCCGTGGTCGGGGGCCGCGTACCATTATAAATCCCGGCCTCAGCAACAACAGCAGCAGCAGCAACAACAGCCTCCCTCTGGTGCAGGACAGAAGTGACTATGCCGTTGTGGGGGCTCGTCTCCGTTTGTTTCTGGACCGTTGGTCAGCTCTGATTTCCGACCAGTGGGTCTTGTCTGTCATCGAGTGGGGTTACCAGATTCCCTTCCGGGGCCCTCCCCTCTGGATTGTTTCCTGGTTACCCCGTTGTCAAGAGACCCCGTGCGGCGCTCTGCCATGTTGTCCGGCGTCGCCATGTTGTTACGGAAAGGGGCTGTGGTGCCGGTTCCAGTGGAAGAAGTGGGCCTGGGGTTCTATTCCCATCTGTTTCTGGTTCCAAAGCCCGATGGTTCCTTCCGCCCCATATTGAATCTCCGTTCCCTGAACAAATTGGTGCGGTTGGATCATTTTCGGATGGTCACGTTGCAGTCCGTCATTCCCCTCATCCAGGAGGGCGATTTTTTGGCGTCTCTGGACTTAGAGGACGCTTATTTTCACGTTCCGGTCCATCCTGCCAGTCAGCGGTTCCTGAGGTTTGCTGTTCAAGGGAGGCATTTCCAGTTTCAGGTTCTGCCGTTCGGCCTCTCCACTGCTCCCAGGACTTTTACCAAGGTATTGGCTCCTGCTGTGGGGGTTTTGCAACGTCGGGGTTTCTCTGTGTTTCCCTATATTGATGATTGTTTGGTCTCTGCTTCCTCCTTTCCTAAGGCTCTTCTGGCGGTGGAGGCTACGCTGACCCTGTTCCAGGAGCTGGGTTTCAAGGTGAATCTGGCCAAGTCTCATCTGGATCCTGTTCAGAGGCTGCAGTTCATCGGGGGTCTGTTCGACACGTCTCTGGGGGCGGTGTTTCTCCCTCCTGTTCGGATCCTTTCCTTACAGACTCTGTTGCGGGATCTCTTAAGCCGTCCCTCTGCCCCGGCTCGTGTTTGGTTGCGGGTCCAGGGATTGATGGCTGCAACCACTGCTGTGGTTCCTTGGGCTCGCCTCCATCTCAAGCCCTTGGTAACTCATCTGTTGGCTCGGTGGGACCCCTCCCGGGCGGATTACGAGACTCTGGTTCCTCTTTCTCCTGCTCTGGTTCTGGACTTGGACTGGTGGCTTTGCACTCCCAATCTGGAGAAGGGGGTGCGGTTTTGTCTTCCCCTCCCCTTCTGTTGACTACGGATGCCAGTCTTTGGGGTTGGGGGCCACCTTGGGGTCCTTGGAAGCGAAGGGTCGGTGGTCTCGGGGGACAGCGCCCGTTCCTCGAACTGGCGGGAGTTGGCGG
The DNA here is from genome assembly GCA_963921515.1 of Calotriton arnoldi. Lineage (NCBI taxonomy): Eukaryota > Metazoa > Chordata > Amphibia > Caudata > Salamandridae > Calotriton > Calotriton arnoldi. The sequence goes on from CAWUFW010004390.1 coordinate 1,309,038, forward strand.
CCGTCTGGGAGGCTGTGCAGTTCTTTCAGGTTCATCTCCACGGGTCGAATCTGTTGGTTCGTACCGACAATCAGGTGGCTCGTTGTTACTTGAACCGTCAGGGGGACGAGGTGCGCGTCTCTGAACCTGTTGGCCTCCTTGATTTGTGCTTGGGCGGAATCTCATCTGTTGGCCTTGAGGGCGGTGTACATTCTGGGACAGTTGAATTTTCATGCGGACGCTTTGAGCCGCAACCTTCCATCCTCTGTTCTGTACCATCTCTCTCTTCCTCTGTTTCAGTCCCTTTGTCTTCGGTTCGGGACTCCCTGGATCGATCTCTTTGCCTCTCCTCACAACGCTCTTCTACCCCGGTTTTGTTCGGAGGTGCTGTGTCCTCAGGCTTGGGCGGTGAATGCTCTATCAATTCCCTGGCCTTCGGGCCTTCTGTATGCGTTCCCTCCTATTCCCCTCCTCCCGAGGGTGCTGCAGAAGATTCGGGGGGAGAGGGTTTCGGTCCTGTTGATTGCTCTTTTCTGGCCTCGCCGCATTTGGTTTCCTCTCCTGTGGCGGCTGGCGGAGGGTCGGTTTGTCCGGCTTCCTTTGTGCCCGGCTCCTCTTCAGTTTCCGCTCCTGTCTCTGTCTTGTCTTCGTCGTTTGCAGCTGACGGCTTGGCTCTTGAGCGGTTGACGTTGGAGTCTTTGGGCTGTTCCTCTGTGGTGGCTCGTGACATTCAGTTATCGCGGCGCCCTTCGACCCTTAAGTGCTATGGTCGACATTGGGGTTCTTTTGTCTCTTGGTGTTCTTCCCATGGGGTGGATCCTGTGCTGGGGGATCCTGCTTCTGTGTTGGATTTTCTCAGGGATGGTTTCTTGTTGGGCCTTTCCCCTTCCACTTTGTCTGCTCAGTGGGCGGCGGTCCGTGCTTGTAGGGGTCCTGGGGCCTCATTGGAGGTTCTTGCTCCATTGGTCAGTCGGCTTCTTCGGAGTTTTCGGCTTCGTCGGCCGGTCTCTCCTGTGCTCGTTCCTTCTTGGGATTTGCCTACTGTTTTGCGGGGTCTGCAGTTGCCCCCTTTTGAGCCTTTGCTGGAGGCGGATTTGTTGTGGCTGTCCGCTAAGGTGGCTTTTTGCTGGCCATAACCTCCGCTCGCAGGTTGGGTGAGTTGGGTGCCTTGCTCATTTCGTTTCCTTATTTGCAGTTCCTGCAGGATCGGGTCGTTTTGCGGCTTGATCCGGCTTTCCTGCCTAAGGTTTCTTCCAAATTTCATTTGCAACAGGAGGTGATTCTTCCTGATTTGCCTACTGTGGGGGATTCCCTTGTTCCCCCTTCCTTGGATGTTCGCAGGGCTCTCCAGATTTACCTCCAACGTTCCCTGGGGTTTCGGGTTTCTCCTTCCCTGTTTGTCTCCTGTGGGGGTGTGGCTAAGGGGAAGAAGGTTTCCACTTCCACGATCAGTCGGTGGGTGCGTTTGGCGGTCTGCCAATCTTATAGGTCTTTGGATCTGCCTCCTCCGTCTCAGGTGCAGGGCCGTTCGACGCGTTCTGTGTCTGCTTCCTGGGCTGAGGCGGCGGGGGTCTCTATCCAGGAGATTTGTAGGGCAGCCACCTGGCAGTCCCATCACACTTTTGTGCGGCATTATCGGCTTGATGTTTTACATGCCTCTGCTGACAGTTTTTCTGTTGGCGTCTTGAACGCTGCTGTTCGTTAATCATTTCTTGATTAAAGTTTTGTACTTTGCATGGATCCCTGGTGTCCTGCGTTTTTTGTTGGTTCTCTGCTTGTGAGTTCCTCACGTAGTAAGGACTGGGACGGGGAGGACCCATGAGGGGGTAATGTCTTGTTACTTACCGGTAATCTTCATTACCCCGATTAGGGTCCTCCCCGTCCCAGTCCTCTTCCCTCCCTCCCTCCCGCTGTGTTTGTGTCGGAGTCTTGTTGATAACAGGCATGGCGGTAGGTGGGCGGGGCTTATGTAATATTAAAATACTGGCGTTGTGATTGGCTGGGTGGAGGCAGGACTGCCTCACGTAGTAAGGACTGGGACGGGGAGGACCCTAATCGGGGTAATGAAGATTACCGGTAAGTAACAAGACATTTCTTCAGTCTCTAAGAGAAATCAAGGATTGAGGAAACGGCTCTGATGTGCACGGGGAGGTTGTTCCAGGCTTTGGGGGTGAGGTACGAGAAGGTGCAGCCGCCAGCTCTTTGGATGCAGAGCACGTAACCGAGCAGAAGGCCGTCCGAAAATATCTTTGTGGTCTGGGTATGGAAATTGATGTCTTTGGTTAAGGTAAGAGGGACCTAGATCGTGAAAAGCTTTATAAGCATGGGTGAGGAGCTTCAAGACTGTGTTTGTGGACGGGGAGACAGTGGAGCTCTTTGAGGTGCTGCTGTACCTGCAGGGTGGGAGCTGTGTATCATGAAGGTGTTAGTTGTGAGGTATGAGTGCAGCCTGAGTTTGCATGAGATATAACCTTTCCTTATTAAACTGACTGCTCCTGGAGCAGTGCAGCATGACTGATGCCAATGTTCTGCTTTACTAAGAACCTAAATGCACACTGTAGATGGCGCAGCTGACATCCAAACATAGGGAGACGCAGGAAAGTAATTTATTCAACAGTGTTGTGTACCATGGGCCTCGCATAAGGGAAAACTCTGTTTTATGAATGGTTTTTAGTTCACACTACTCTGGCGTTTACCAGGTGACAGTGATTGAAGCCTTCATATTTCAGCAAAGGTGGATTTGTTGTGTTTTGATCGTTCCCTGATGTTTTATCTGATCTTACCGGATTTAAATGTTCCCGTCTATTTCCGTTGTTGTTTTGGAATCCTGAAACTAGTGTAGTTTCAAAGGTGAATCAGACCCTAAAGCAAGCAATGAAAATTAACATGCCATTATCAAAAAAATGAACTATTGAAGCTTACCTCTTCTTGCAGCCGCTCTATTATTCACAGCAGGTAGATGCATCTATCGCCTGTGACCTCTTTCTATGTGTTTGCTGGAGGTGTAGGAGTGGCCCAGCCTCCTCACCTTGGTTGAAAGTTGACACTTGCATGCAGTCACACAGTGACGTTTCTTAACTGCCTTCATGGTTTCTATTCCTGGGAAACTGGAAGTTAGCAGCATATGAAACCAAGGGCCCGATCTCACGCAGGGCAGTGCTGAGGGCCTGTTTTTATGCGCATGCATTGTGTAAAGTGAATTGATTCCTGAGCTGTACTGGCTGCAAATAAAGAAATCACTTTAAGAAATATCGGATTATGTGAATTCATTTGACAGTGTCCCTCAGAACGGTCAATACATTGGTCATGTAATTTAAACTGTGTACCATAAAGGAAACAAGCATCTGCAATGCAATAGGTCTCACATTCACGCAAGTTTGAGCTTTTGGTATTGTAAATGACAATGCCTTTTATTTATGTTTTGATTTTAAAAAGATAGATAAAAGACATTGTCATTTACAATGCCAATAGCTTAAACTCTCGCTAATGCAAGACCTATTGCATTGCAAATGCTTTTTTTTAGGGTGCCCGGGCCTATTCTTGATCCCAATCCAACCCTGGGCATGTGTGGGAGGACGGGGTGTGTGGGTGTGAAGGGAGTTCGAATTTGTATGGCAGTATCGGGGTGCTACAATGTATTATTTTTAGTGTCATTGGTTATTTGTTTGCTTTATCTGCAATAAAAAGAGCTTTAAATAAAAAGAGAAAGAATGACGTGTCTTCTAGGACAAACTTCAGGGCTTCGGGAATATTTACATAATTTCTTTGCATTCTATAAAAAAAAGGGAAGTGACTAATACATAGTAAGTTTTGTTTTTATGAACGGCTACGATTTTTCTAGGGCGCAGGTTGGAAGTAGGGTAACCCGCAAGGAGTGTCTTTTGGTAGAGTCAATGCTCAGAGCTCCCACTGCTATTTTATTATTATTATTATTATTTTTTTTTGCACAGTTGAAATTTGGCAGAGCAAATAGAGTGCGTTGCATGAGCACCTGAACATTTTAACAATTCAAAGTCTTTTGGACATGGCGAGTTTAAATGTTTTGCCCAGAATCACAGGATGTTGATCCAATGCCAGGGCTAGAAGTTGGTTCCCCAGTAGTTCTTTAGTAGACAGCTCTAGGCGCACGGTCACATCTCCAATCTACTAACTGTAGTGACAGACATGATCAAATAAAAAAAGCAAAAGTTATGCACTCTGTGTAGTCCTTCTCGTGATGTGACCGCTGAGCAGGCAACGACGGTCCCCTGAATCGAGCCTGTGCAGCAATAATTGTTCTTGTGGGGGAGCAGAAACGCTTCCGTTATGAGATTACCTTACTAGTGAGTCGCGGAACCTTTGCAATGGAATGAGCTCGTGGCAGGGGTGAAACAGGAGCACGGGTCATAGATCCACCTCCCACAAATGGGGAACGAACGAGTGTGTGTACGCTGTGGAGGCGGCCTCAACAAAATACGCTAAGCTGAGCGGAGTGGACTGCTCGTCCGTTTTAAGGCACTCAGCCCTCTAAAAGGGAAGCGTTGGTGCTTATGTGGTGCCGGTGGTTGCAGCTGGTGGGCACAAGTGCCTATTTTGGCAACACGGACTTGCCTTACAGCAAGAGAGGGAAAGGCAGAATAGGGAAGATGAGGAGGAGGAAGAGAAAGCTGGAAACAATGACAAAGGAAAGCTAGGACAGCAAAGAACGCGCAAGAGTGAGGTCGAGAGACATGAAGTGTGGGTGGTGAGAGGTAAAAGCACGAGGGAGGATCACAAAACTATGCAAATTCGGTATTGGGAAACACAGGCTCTCCGCAGTACTCCTAAGAACAAGCACATCTCTCCCTGAGGCGTGGTGGATTAACAGTACAGACCATACTGGTAGGCAAGTTAAAAAGCGACACCTTCAGATTTTCCTACCCCAGACGAAGGAAAATAATAAAATAAACGAGTGCAGTCTCCCTGAAGCGGGTGCCGCGCTCGGTATTACATTTTAAGTTTGAAATTAAAAAAAAAAAAGAAAACGAAATGCAAATGAGGTTAGGAAGTGGTCGCCATTACCGAAGCTGGCACCCCTTGCCTGCTGTGTCCCTTAATGAAGTAAATAGTTCTCGGAGCTGGTAATAAAAGCACCCGAGTTAGGACACAGTAAAAGATCGAGTCCTCATGGGCTGTATGAAATGGAGACAGGGCGGTAACAAATGGAGACAGGGCGGTACCAAGGCGGGACTAACAAGCCTCACAATAAATCGGAAGCAAGCGTTTACCAAGGACAATGACACCAGCCAATGAAAAATATGGGAGGAGAGTGGGCGGGGCTTCCACAGCACTTCCACAGCATACCCTACTACAGCATGCCTCGCAGAGCGAGCAGTGCATGCGCGCTACCGCTAGGCTCGACCTAAAAAGAAAGTTACAAATTGGCAAAGGAATGGTGTATATGAGGCAGCAAAGGTTATAAGACCTAGGTGACTTGTTTTTGGTACGGACTTCATCACTCTGTCGCAATGTCGCAAACTGGAGATGGAATTAGGAACTGGGACCTAAGGAAGATGGATGGGAGGGGTGGTGACGGCAGGCCACGGCGGCCAGGGAAGAAGTGTCTGTGCACAGACGGGTAGGCAAATGGAGTAATGTACGTGAAGTTGGGGGGTGAGAACAGTGGATGGGCTCTAGCGTTAGAACCTCAAGTGTATGTGGAGTGCTTGGAGGGAGCAATTATGGGGGAAGGTCATAATTCCTCAGTGCCCTGCGTGAGGGGGGAGGCCCATTGTGGGGAGATAGGTCGCTTGCTTAGATGACGAATCTCCTCGTAGCGAAGAGCGTCTTCCTTAGCTGCGACCCATTTGCGCACTGCTCTGTGCCATACTGCTTCCGGTGGGGCCGTGGGGGATAGCCATTGGAGAGTGAGCGCACGTTTGACAGGAAGGAGCGCCAAGACTGCAAAGCGAGTGCATACCTTGTGTTGTTTCCTACATTTAAAAATGCCGAAGGAGCTCACCTCCCACGTGTGAATATCTGGCAACTCTGTGACTGCAGTAGAGTGTTGTGTACTGATTGCCAGTAACTCTGCAGGTCGAGGCAGGACCACAACATGTGCATGAGATCCGCAACCGGGGCTTGGCAGTGCAGGCAGCTCTACTGTGCCCCGAGGAAATAGCGATTCAATTGAGCAGGAGTAAGATATGCTCTGTGTGGTAGAAAGCATTTGATGGTTTAAAATGGGAACTACAGGAGACCAATAGAGGGAATTCGAGCTCCTGTTCCCATTCCTTGTCATGTAGCACTCTACCAATGTCGTCCTCCCACGTTTTTCACAGCGCAGTGAGAAGGGCAACAGCCAATTCACAGATGGCTTTATATAGCCAGGTGATAAGGTGACGACCGTCGCCCATGGTAAGGATAGCGTGCAATACTGAATGCCTGGTGGGTTCTCCCTTCGAGATGTCCCAAAGGGCACGACATATGTGGCTAAGGAGTCTATGTAGGAGGAACTGCCACAGTGGAAGGGTGTGCTCAGTGGCTAACTGTTCAAATGAAAGGGGGCAGCCATCAGAGAAGAGGCCCCCCAGCATGAGTAACAAGTGTTCGGTCGAGCCCTCATGTCTCTGAAGAAAAAAAAACCCGGGAAGCGGGGGAGACTGGCGAGGGGTAATGTCGGAGCGTATATCAGGATCCTGAGCTATTGCTACTTGCATGAACCAGGGAGCAGGACCCATGGAAAGAGGAAGCCGCGTATTGTGGACACCAGTATAAGTCCCAATTCAGTACATGTCTCTCCCATGTAGCGCCCAGCCATCCAGCGGGATAGCCATTGGTGCTGTGCTGCTAGAAAGTACGCCGCGAAGGAGGGGGCACTCAGGCCGCCCCGGTCTACCAGCAGCTGTAGATTTGCAAGGGCAACGCGACAGCATTTAGTGCCCCAGATGAGTGTACATAAGAGGGTGTTGAGCTCTCTAAAAAAGGAATGTGATTGGATGACCGGAAGATTAGTAAATTAATATAAAACACGGGGTAAAATCACCCTTTTCGCTAATGCTATCTTGCCTATGGGGGCCAGGATCAGAGACTGCCAGAAGTGTACTTGAGATCTGATGCCTGCCAAGGCTGTGTGGAGGTTTTCCTCATATAGGTCCAGAGGAGTGTGGTAGAGGCGGATCCCTAGGTAACAGAGTGGTTCCCCTTGCCAGCGAAGGTGTACTACTTGTGGCAACTGATTGGGACAGAGTGGGAAAATGGCCGATTTTGCCCAGTTGACCTGGAGCCCCGCAGCAGAGGCGAACTCGGCTAGGGTGTCCCAGAGCAGAGAGAGCTCCGATGTTATATCCTGCAGGTACAGGAGCGGGTCGTCCGCATATAATGATACAGCATGCATTCTGTCCTCGAGGGGGACACCACACTGCTGGCCATGCACATTTGAATGGTCCGTGGCTCCTTCACAAGCGTGAAGAGCAAGGGGGAGATCGGGCACCCTTGTCTGGTCCCATAGACAACCGGGAAGGAGATAGAGACGAGTCGGCCAAAATGAATCCGAGAGGTCGGTTTGGTGTAGAGGAGGCAGGTGTAAACAAGGAGCCTTGACCCGACTCCCATGCAGGTCAAGACTGTAAAAATATAATGCCATTTAACGTTGTTAAATGCCTGTCTAGATCTAGTATGAGACAGGCTGCCTGAGGGAACCGTCCCCTACGCAGTCCTGCACGTGAAAAAGGTGATGGATGTTCTGGGAGGTGCTGCATTCTGGAACACACCCATTCTGGTCAGAGTGGATAAGCTACAGTTGGGATCTGGTCAAATCTATCAGCTATGATCTTTCATATGATTTTATAGTCAGCTCCAAGAATGACGATGGGTCTATAGCATGTAAGTTGTGCAGGGTCCCTGTCTGGATTAGGGAGGGAGACCAGGAGGGACTCCAGGGTCGAGTGTGTTAGCTTGTTGGTGTGCAAGTTCGCTTCGTACATTTCTGCAAGGCGGGCACCAGGGACTGGGAAAAGGTACAATAATATTCTAAGGACAGAATGCCCAACCGCAGCATTTTGTGCCGGGCAAGATCCCGAATTACCTGAGCCACTTCTGCAGTTCTGATTGAGTGTCTAAGGAAAACCTAGTGAAGGTGGGGCTGCATCGGAGGGTAATGTTTGCTAAGAATGTATTTGAGTGCTCCTCTGAGGTGTCCGGTGGTGCCTGGTAAATAGAGGAGTAATATTCATGAAAGGCTTGCAATATGTCACCTTGAGTGCCCGAGAGAGTAACCACCTTCTTGATAGGGTGGGTTGTGGACTCTTGTCTGATCAGCAAGACCAGGAGTCTGCCTGATTTGTCACCCTCCCTGTGGACTTTAGCATCATGGGTTGTAAAACTGTAGCACTGCAGGCCCTCCAGAAGGCAGGTGTAGGTAGTTTTCGCCTCTGCGAGTTCTGAGGTAAGTGTGGGATCGCGGTTCGTTGCTTTACCCAATCTAGCAAAGCGCTTATCGGTGTCTACTATATCCCTATCCAGGGTCCAGTGAACACCCACTATAATCTGAATGCCCCTTGTCAACACCGCAATGGTGTCCCACTCCAGCGCCCTGGTAGAGGCCGTGTTGTGGTTCTCAGAGAAGTACCACTGAATATGGTCCCCATGTTCGTCTCGGAAGTCTGGGTCCTCCAAGCAGTCTCACAGGTGCCTTCACATGGGTGTCGGTGGAAGCGAAGCGCCCACCGGAGCCCCTTACGTGGGCATCGTGATCGGATACAATAAGTCCCAGATAATCTAAGTGGTGGACAAGGAAGTGGTTGAGGAGCACGTAGAGGTTATGGGGTACAGAGTGAAAAGTGTAGAGCCGGGCCTTAGGGTGCTGAGACCTCAATGCGTCCGTGAGTGACTAGTGACGTGCCCAGTTCTGGAAACGGTCTGCCTGCGTGAATGGGGGCAGTGGTGCAGGGGAGGATGTGATCTGCCAAAAGCAAGGTAGGGCACACAGTTGTAGTCGCCTCCCAACACCAATGGCATTTCTGGCTTACGGTGGAGAGTGTGTCCCAAAAGGCTCCCTGATCTGCATTGGGGCGTAGATGCCTCCCATTAGTCATGGTCGGCTGTCAAGGCGGCCCTCTAGGAGTGCATACCGCCCTTCTTTATCTATTGTCGTGCCTATTTCCAGGAATAGAACTCTGGGTCGAACCCAAATCATGGAGCCCCACGTATAGTGCCGTATGTGTGAGAGATAGCGGGACCCTTCTGGTCCCTGACGGACTCCATAGTGATGTAAGTGATTGGGGGTGGTTAAGAAATTCATGACGTGGTACAGGCAGCCAACGGTTATACTCTGATAAATACAGAAGTGTAATACCGAGCTCTATGTCTGACTTGATTATTTGCATGCTCCCGGGCTGGAAAGGTTGCTACAACTGGCTATGAGTAGGGGATTACATAAACCACGCAATCTGAAGAACTGAGGGTGCTCTCCCGGAGAGATTGCCATGGTCCAGCAAACTGCTCATGCATCCCATGTGTGCCTCAGTTGAAGTGAAAATCGACAGTTGGCGCATGTCGAGTCAAAGCACCACTCCAGCTAATGCAAGGCCTGTGAAGAAGGAGAAGACCTTTGTCGTTGGCTAGAAATTTGCTGGTAAAGTCAAGACAAACTACTGTGCCACAGCATCATGCAGAGCTATCATTCATATGATACGGCAATGCTAAAGGCTGGAACCACCAGGTACAGAGAAGCGCTAAAGCCGTGATAGCTGAATGCCAAGAAGCGCTAGAAACTGAAATACTTCTGACATAAAGAAACGCTAAGGGGAGTGGCAACCAAGTACAATGCACAGATTTGAGAGTGGTGAAGACCCTGTGCAAGGCTCAAAACTGCTACTCACCCCCAAAGAAGAAGACAGCGCCTCACAACCAGAGAGCGGTAGCCAACGGCTCAAATACAAGTACACGACTACTGCGTAATGAAGGTCCAAGCGGGCAGTAAATATCACCGGAGCGGGTCCCGCTCTCAACGTCAGTAGGTTCCGTAGCAGGGTATGACGCTGCCGCATTCCTAAAACCACCTCCTCCCTGTGATACCCCCAGAATATTGGCGACAGATGGACTGCCTGGAGCGAAACTTTAGATGATTTCAATGATGCGCTGGAAGAAGCAAATGAGAAAAAGATCATTAAATATTTAAAGAACTTGATAGGTGAAGGAGTAAAAGAAGCGATTAAGAAAATACCACACGGTGATGAAGTGACGTACCATCAAATCAAAGTGGCGTTAAACACCAAGTTTAATCCAATGCCACATGTTGACGTTAAAAAGTACATTTTCAACAAAGAAAGGCAAAAAGATGGTGAAACGTTGGATTAGTTCGTAGAAAGATTTGATTCGTTCATCAAGCTATGCAAGTTCAACAAGTTCAATGATTAAGAGGTCATGTGTCTCAGAATAATAGATGGTTGTTGTAGGAAAGTGTTTTTTTTTTACATGGTCACCTCCAATTTTTGCCCTAGTACTGATGCTTTTTGACTGAAAGTGCATTCGGTCCCTGCTAACCCAAGCCCCAGTGCCACTGCTCTTTCCCTTAAAACAAAGTAAATGCCTAATTGTAACCCAATTGGCAAGGACTTTAGCACCCCTGTAAGTCCCAAGTAAATGGTACCCCTGGTACCTAGGGTATGGGTACTAAAGAGGGTCCATTTATTATGCCACCCAAAGGGACCCACATACAAACAGCATGCTGACTGCCATTGCAGGCTGCGTGAAATGGTGCAAACCATTTTGAAAACATGACATGGCACGTTCACTGTGAGCCATGTCCATGTACACTGCATATACTATATGTAGTTCACCCCTCCAGCAGGCCTTGAATCCCTAAGGCAGGGTGCAGTATGTTATATGTGCGGACATATCTGCATTAGCAGATATGGCCCTGTGATGTCTAGTTCCACTGCTAGATATTGCAATTGATCAGACAGTCATCTTAAGGACATGTACTGGGCACTAATCAGCATGAGTTACCCAGCTACATGATGGCTGCACTGAAACTAATGGTGTTTGGTATCAAACACCTTGTCTTAATAACTCTGTACTGATGCCAGTACCAGTTTTAGTATGACATGCACCCAGGGGGCTCCTTAGAGGTGCCCCCTGAAACCTCTAGTCCTCTAGTGTGGTGGCTTACTGGTATCTTCCAGCCTACCACCACAGACGAGTTTCTGACCCCCCTGCAGGTGAGAGGCCTGTGCTCTTAGAGGTCAGAAACAATGCCTGCTCTGGAGAAAGGTGACCACACCTCCTCCAGCAGGATGGCTTGTGAATAAGCATGTCAAGGCCAGAGGCTTTAAAGCCTCTGTCGCCTTTGATATACGACAGCAGCTTCCCCCCAGACCTGGCGAAAGCCACCTTCTGCACTGAGACCCATTTGGCACCAGAAGAGGCTAGAAATTAGAAATTAGTCAGTATGCAATTTCCAATCTGAGGATAGCCACACCCTTCAGGTGGGCTACCTGAAGTGGACAGCCAAGAAAGGGTTTCACCATCTTGAATTTGGTGAAAACAGGAACTCTGTGTCAGGATTATGCCCACTCTACACAGGAAGTGGTCATATAGGGGGTGTAGTCACCCCAGGGGTAAGTAGGCCATTGGCCTCTACCCTACACTTTCTTTAACAGCCCTAAATTCAGTATTTAGGGGTCCCCCTGACACCAGGAACTCAGATTCATCTACCTGGGAGCAGAAGAAGGACAAAGAAGAGCCAACATCACAAGAACAGAGGACCTGCTACGAAATTGGCACCAAACTATGCCTTGCTTCTGGTATCTCAACAGTTGCAAAGACTCAGCCGTCCAAAAGCTGTGCATCCTCTTAAAGCCCTGAAGAACTGTCCAGAACTTCAAAAACCCAGCAGCATCTCCCTTGGGGTGGTGGAGCCTCTCCCCTGCAGCTGCAGGCACAGACTGCACTTGTCTGGTACACAGTCTTGCTGACCCCTGGGTCCCCCATGGAAGATTATTACCAGGAAGAGGATATCATGGTTTTCGGAGGTCAACCCCATCTCTCCAGTGAGTTTCGATACGCTAGACTCTCCAGGAGCCCCACAGCACCAATACTGTGGGTACTGGAGCACTTGCAGCAACCAAGGCTTGTTGTGTGTCCAGTCTGGACACCACCAATGGCAACTGACAAACTGCCGACAAAGGACTTCAGGACTAATGAGAGCCCCATTGACAGTGGCCCTCCAGTCTTGTTTTTCTTCCCCTCTCCAGGTCAACCCAAGAAGAAATGAGAGCCTCTAACTCAAGAGACACGCAGGCCAAAACACCTCTGCAGCTGAGCCCCACAGTCCGAGTTCAAGTAAAATAATGGTGGTCTCTTGCCTCAGAGACCCTCAAGAGCTGAGCCCACCATTGGGTACACTAGACACTCCAGGAGCCCCACAGCACCAATACCCTGGGTACTGGAGCACCTGCAGCAACGAAGGCTTGTTGTGTGTCCAGTCCGGACACCACCAATGCCAAACGAAAAACTGCAGACGAAGGACTTCAGGACCAATGAGAGCCCCATCGAGAGTGGCCCTTCAGTCTTGTTTTTCTCCCCCTCTCCATGTCAAACCCAAGAAGAAATGAGAGCCTCTAACTCAAGAGACCCGCCGGCCAAAACACCTCTGCACCCGAGCCCCACAGCCCAAGTTCAAGTAAAATAATGGTGTCCTCTTGCCTCAAAGACCCTCAGGAGCTGAGCCCACCATTGGGTTCCTCCAGACTTGTCCCCAAGTCCCTGAATGCAGCCTTTCTTTTACAGGTACTTGCCCATATACTTTAATGTGTAGTGCTCGAGGCTACCAACGCGACCAGCACCACTGCGCTCGGACACCAGGGCAGGTGGCTTCTTGGACCTTGGCCCCTAAGCACCTTAAGTCCCAAAAGGTACCCTAAAGAACTGATTTCAAGTAAATGTATGCAGTATATGTTTCTCTCATAGGATAACATTACGGCGTTCAAGGCTCATACCTCCAAAAACATTATTTAAGTATTTTATCGTATTATTTTAAAAATCCATATCTCTTAAAGTACTTAACTGATTCCAATGATTTTGGTGTCTAAAATTATATAAAAATCTGTGGTTTCTTACTAAATTAGTCTCGGATTTCTTATTGAGTGTGTCTCATTTATTGATTCTGTGTGTACAACAAATGCTTAACACTCCCCTCTGATAAGGCTAAGCTGCTCTACCACACTACCATAAATAGAATACTTGGGACTATTAAAGTAAGCCCTGTAAACCAATGAGGGTCGTCTGGACTTTTTGCATGGTGTACCCCTACATTGGTACACTACATGAAAAGCCAGTTTCCTACAGTTGTCTCTCCAATTACTATAGATGACGCATGCTGAATGAAACACTCAGTTTGAAGCGAGTACTCACGGCTGCTAGAGCAGAATAATGAGCTGACAGACAAGCCGCTAACATGGAGGCTGGAATGGCCCAAATGGAATCAGTGCTGATTGTGAAAAGTAAGCCGGAACACAAGGTAGAAGGCCACAAAGCAATGTCTCCAAAGTAAAAGAAATTGTGGGGCATATTATCAAGAAACGGCGTTAAAATTATCGCCGGTTTAGCGGCAGATAACTGCCGCTAAAGCGGCGATAATGGGCTTGATAATATGCCCTTGAGAATTCCAATAGAAGCCCATGTTCTGGTGTCAACATGGGCTTCTATTGGAATTCTCAAGGGCATATTATCAAGCCCATTATCGCCGCTTTAGCGGCAGTTTTCTGCCGCTAAACCGGCGATAATTTTAACGCCGTTCTTGATAATATGCCCCTGTGTTTTTGATGTGGATTTTCCTTTCCACATGAGGGTAAATGTCCCGCCTTTGGACAGATAGGCAAAAGCTTCAGGAAAGCGAGGTATTTTGTAACAGTTTGCAAAGTGATGGAAAGATCAAGTGTGTCACGTCGAGAAAATAAATTGGATGCCAGAAGATTCCAGAGACATTCCACCCACACCCACAAGGCTAAGTGGCAACATCAGTTGAGGCAGATAGAAACTGAACGATGTCGATTGTCTTCAAATTCCTCATCTAAAAGTTTGTCACCATCATTGGCAAGCAGCAGTGAGGAAGATGGATGTGTAATGTCAATGTTGATTACTGGCCAGCGTGCAAATGTAGCATTAGCTTCTTGCAAGGAAAAATGTCGATCTAAGCGAAATCGACAAATGAAAGCACAAAATTCATTTGGACACTGTCCAAAAATCACCCTGAAAGTGAATGATTTGATTTGATTTGAGTTTTTATAAAGCACAAACAAATACCCTGAGGCATCTTGCCACTAAGTAATAAGGCAATAAAAAGACCACAGCTATTTTTTAATGAAAAGCCAAGTTTTTAGAGATTTACAGAGGCTCAGAAGGGAGGAAGCAACTTTTTATTTCCAAATGAAGCAAGTTCCAGTTCCGAGTGGCACAAAGCTCCTACCCCCTCAAGAGGAAAGTTTATAAGATGGCACCACCACATTTCTAGCTGAGCTAGAACAATGAGTCCTCTCAGGGACATATCTTCTGAGTTTTTCTCTTAAAAAGCTGGACCTAGTCCCTAAAGTGCATTGTAAGTAATACAGAGCTTTGAACATTATCCTCTTGTGAACAAGGAGCCAGTGCAGACTCACTAACGCTTGGGAGGCAGAATGGATCTCGGAATTTTCATCAACATCCTAGCCTGTGAGTTTTGAGGAATCTGAAGTTTATTCAGGGGAACCTTTGGCAAATTTAGATACAATCCATTGCAATAGTCCAATCTGGACATTACAATGGCCAGAACAACTGTTTTCAACCGATTAGGAGGAAGAAACTGAGCTATTTCCCTGATAATATGGAGCAAAAAAAAAGGAGGTGGAAATAACCTTATTTACTTGATCCTTATAAGTAAGCCTATTGTCGATCAGTATTCCCAGATTTTTCACCTTTTTTCTGGCACTTGAAGCAAACCTAATTCATCTGGCCACCATGAGGAGTTCCAGAAAGAGATGTTTCCAAATAAGATAACCTCAGTTTTTGAGGAGCTCAACTTGAGGCAGTTGTTATCCATCCATAAGCTTACCTCCCCCATACAATTATGGAAGATCTCACTCGGATCAGGGCCTTTCCTGAAAAGAGAGACAACAATCTGGGTGTCATCAGAATATGATACTAGCAACAACCCAAAAGATTTCACCAGAGCTGCTAGTGGTGCTTCATTAATGTTGAAAAGGGTTGGACTTAATGATGAACCCTGGGGAACACCGCACAGTAAAGAAAAGGATTGGGAAGTAAATTTCCCCAGGGACACCATATGGACTCTCTCAGTCAAGAAGGATCTAAATAGAGACAGAGCCACGCCTTCTATCCCCAGGCCTTCCAATCAGTCAATCAGAAGATCATGGTTGACCGTGTCGAAGGCCGCGGTCAAGTCGAGTTAGATAAAGGCTGCATTGCCCCCTCCATCAACAGTAGCCCTGATCAGCTCAGTGGCCACAATATGAGCTGATTGCATAGAGTGCCCTTTGTGGAGCCCAAATTAGGAATCATCCAGCAGATGATTATTGTCCAAAAAAGGTGTTAACTGAGAGTTCATTTCCTTCTCAATCAGTTTGGCTGGAAACGGCAGCCTAGAGATTGGTCTATAGCTGTATATTCAGATTGGATTTCTTAAGCAATGGAAGAATTGACGCAGATTACCAAACTCTGGGGAAAACACCAGTCCTAAACACAGCATTGAAAATAGTTGTAAGTTGAGAGGCAGCCAAGTCGGGAATGAGCTGCAAAATTTTGGGAGGACAAGGATTCAAAGGGGGCTAGACTTGGTGGTGAGAACCAGTTGTTTAACTTGATCCTCTGAAAAGGATTTGAACTCAGAGAAAAAAAAACTTGTTTTTTTCCCTGAGCTGGGTGTCCTTGATGATATGAGGCTTGGATATATTAGAAGAAAATTTATTGAAAATAATCGCTACATTGTTTTGAAAAAATGACACTAAGGAATCACAGAAATCCCGATTGTAACTTTCCGTGATCTTTATTTTTTATAAATGATTTTTTATTGATTTTGACAAAGTAACATCATCATTAGCATCTGCATGACGACATAATCCAACATTGACATTGCAATGGCAATAATTTGAATGGCGTAGGCGGGATCCCAGGGGAATCCCAATCAGTAAGCAAGAAAGTTCACTTTGTTAGTCGTGCCGCCGCACATTTCTGTGGCATAGTACATTTACGAACAGTTGCATAAGTCATAAGAACCAAAGGAAAACCCGTCATTATTACACAGAGCAATTCCATCATGAAATCGTATATGAGTAACAAAGTAAAATAACTTGAAAAAGAATTAAAGATTGATCTCCATATGTAGATACAGGTCAGAGTGTACCTGTCGGTGAAATATATTAGTGGGCAACACATGTGTAGCTGATTGGGTGCGGTGGTCCGCCTGGTGTAAAATGTGCCAGGGGGGGGGGTCGGGGGAAGGGGAGGGCCGGGGACAGAGGGGAGGCGAGAGGAGAAGGAGGCAGGGGCCCAGCACACCTGACAGCCAGGGGCATGTATGTATGTATGCAGATGTGGGTCCCGTGAAGCTGAGCGAGCCAAGGGTCCCATGCTAATGACCGGGGCCAAGCAGGGAGGGCGCGCTGCGGTTAACTTGGCCTCGATCAATGTCAGGTAGTCTTGCCATTGAGTGGGATTTGGTCGCGGGGGCGCTGACGCTCGCGCTGCATTCGCTAGCTGGTTCGTATGCTCCGACACCAGTACCCTGCGAAGATCAAGCAACCACGAATATATGTTGGGACCCAGTGGCGCTTTCCATGCCATGGCTATTTTACGTTTGGCGAGGCCCAGGTCTAGGTCTAGAAATTTATTCAGGCCCTTACGAGAAGCGCTGTGTTTCATGACACCCAATAGGAAATGAGTAGGCTTCGCCTCCACCTGGGTGTCCGCTGCCTCTGTGAGTATAGTGGCTACATCAGTGCAGTACGCTTGAATACTGGTACAGGTCCATACCATGTGTGTAAATGTGGCCCCCGGGTCTCGACACCTGGGGCATATCAGCAGTAGTGGGCTACATGCGTGCCAGCCTATTGGGTGTGAGGTACGTATGATGTAAGTAGTTGAATTGGGTGTATTTCAACCTGGAGTTGGTCGAAATAGTTTTTGGGTGGCTGAGACATTGCATCCATTGCTTATCAGAGATGGTGATGGACAGCTCGGTATCCCAGTACACACGTAATATTGTCAGTGCGGGTGGATCGTCCAATCTAAGAGAGGCGTAAATGGCCGTTACGGCATGCCTACCCCATCCATGCGTTAGCAGCGTTTGCAGAAGGTGTGATGTGGGAGGTTCAGCGTGGACGTTATCCCATGCTCGTAGGGAGTGGCGTGTAAGCAAGGCGTGTAACAGGAAGGAGCCCTGCGGAACCTCGTAGGCGTCCACTAACTCCTTGAATGTTTGTAGTTGTGAGTCTACATACATGTCTCCCCATGTGTCCAAACCCCTCTCCCTCTAGGGCCCCAGTTCCGGGCATCCGTGACAAGCGAACGTGCCCGGGAGTACCTCTTGGACAGGCCTGGGACATATGGAGCGGGCCGACCCCTGGGCAGCACGTCTCTGGACCAGCTCCGCCTAGCTGCTGCCATTAGGATGTTGCCTTGATGTTTCTGGGTCAAAGTAGTTGTGCCTGACATCCACTCCAGTAATACCGGGTGGTCCCAGGACAGGGCCGCCTTGACCAACTCAGTGAGGTTACTCTTAGCCAGCCATCTCATTGGCCATTACAGTTGTGCTGCGGCATAGTATCGCTCATAGTTTGGGGCACCTAGGCCGCCATCCGATAGCGACAGATGTAGTTTATGGAGCGCCACCCTGGCCATAGAATTCTCCCATATCAGGGACTCTAAAAAGGATTCCGGCTCCTTAAAAAATTCCGGGGCAGGTGGTGGGGGAGTGTATAAAAGAAGCACAAAAGACGCGGGAGGACCAGCATCTTGGAGATGGCCACCCGTCCCATGGGAGACAAGGGGAGGCCCAGCCAGAACGGAAGAGTCGAGCGGGCCCTGGTAATGGCCCGACCCAGGTTGCAGTCAATAGTATCCGCCCCTGAATGGTAGACCTGGACCCCCAAGTATTTCAAAGTGTCAAACGCCCATGTCAGCGGTGCGCTCGGTGCTGCTTGTCTTTGGGCTGGTGACATAGGTGTCATCGGAAATACCACCGATTTAGACCAATTGACTCGGAGTCCGTAGACCCGTGCATGCTCATTTAAGAGGTCCATTATCAACTGCAGTACCTCAGTCTGGCCACGCAGGTAGATTAACACGTCGTCCGCGTACAGCGACACTATGTGCCACCGACGATCCACATGTAGGCCCCATTCGGTGATCAGTTGCCGCAGTCTACATGCCAATGGCTCCATGGCCAAGGCAAAGAGAATCGGTGACAGGGGGCAACCTTGACGTATGCCGCGCGCTATCGGGAAAGGTGAGGAGAATGTGCGACCCATCTTCACCCTAGCCTGTGGTTTGTAGTAAAGCAATCGTATTCACCGTATAAAGTTGGGGCAGATGCCGAACCCTGTCAGCACTGCCAGCAGATAATCCCAGCTCAAAGTGTCGAACGTCTTTTCGATGTCTAAGGATGCTATCCAGGACATCTCCACCTCTCCCCTCGTCCACTCCAACAGTGCAAACAGACAACGCAGATTCAGGCCAGTGCTTCGCCCTGGTATAAAGCCGTTCTGGTCTTCATGGACCATTAGGGGGACAGCCGCGATCAACCTATTCACCAGTAATTTCCCGAGGATCTTGTAGTCGACGTTTAACATCGACAAAGGGTGATATGAGGCCATTTGGAGAGGGTCACGGCCTGGTTTTGGTAGGATCACTAGTGTCGCCTCCCTCAGAGTGGGCGAGAGTTCACCCTTCTCAAAGGCTTCAGCGTACATACTGGCCAACCGAGGTGTTAGTTGTTCTGAGTAGGTAGAGTAAAACTCTGACGGCCACACGTCTGTTCCCGGCGTCTTACCAGTCGCTAGCTGTCCGATTGCCTCCGTGATCTCATCTACCGCAATGGGGTCTTCTAGGAAATCGCAATGTGCTGGTGTAATTTGCGGTAGTTGTATCCCTGCAAGGAAGCCCTGTATGAGAGCAGGGTCATGCATGGCAGGGGCCCCATACAGCGCTGTGTAATATTCATAAAAGGATTGATTAATGGCTTCCTGTGTGTTCACAAGATTGCCGGCAGAGGTGTGTACGACAGTGATGGGGGGTTGGGAAGTATCGGACTTCAGTAGCCATGCGAGCAGCTTGCCTGCTTTTTCTCCCTCCTTGTGTCTGCGTGCTAAGTATGTCTTGTAATCTAACGCACAGAGGTCGTCCATTGGCGGGCCTGGGCCGAGAGGGACCAACCCGAGGGTCAGTACGAATGAGCTGCTCGCATCTCTCTATCTCTGACTCATGAGTCTGGAGCGTGTCGGTCAGTGGGCCCGTACGTGGTTTTGATGGCATGTCCACGAAGGACAGCCTTAAAGGCATCCCATTCCACCCCAGCTGACGAAGCAGTGCCAGCATTCGTCAAGAAATACAAGTCGATGGAGTCCGAAAGGGTGGCACGGTAGGATGACTCAGCAAGCGCAGCGCACGGCGGTCGCCAGGTCGAGATCTCAGGTCGTCTCGCACCCCAGGATAAACTTGATTGTAGCGGGCTATGATCTGAAAGCGCACACGTCAAATAGTCTGCCTGCAGTATACTGTTTAGGGCATTGTCCGAGCAGTATATAATGTCTATCCGAGTGTATAAGTCATGTAATGCCGAGTAGTGTGAATAAGTGCGCGTCAGGGAATGCTTGCTGCGCCATGCATCATGCACCTGCATGTTAGATACCCACTCCGTCATGTGTTGTGCCAGACTGATGGACTGTGCTCCCAGAAAGGGGGGGGCGGTCCAGGTCAAGGTCCTGTACCCCATTAAAATCACCGCCCCAGTACATGGGGACCGTGGGGTCCGCGAGTAAGGACTGCGTGAGTGAATGCAGGAAGGAGGATTGGCCTGAGTTCGGGGCATACAGAGACACCAATGCCAATGGGGACCCATTCAGGAGGCCTTCCATGGTAACAAAACAGCCTTGTGCATCTACTCTAGAGTGTGTGACCTGCAGCGTGGTTCCCGGTGCCACCCAAATGAGCGCGCCCCTGGATATCCCGAGTACGTAGTGCCCAGAATCGTACCCCTCCAGCACTTGCGGAGTGATGCAAGTGTTTGTGCGGTGAGATGTGTCTCCGGTAATAATGTGAAAATGTTGATACACTTTGTGTCGTTTAGCACAGCCCGCCAAGCCCCTCACATTCCAGGTCAACAAAACATAATCTCCAGCTACCATTTATCCAGTTGTGAGGAGGATGTCCAATGCAGAACAGGCCTCAAGTATCCAGCCTCCACCCGCCCCGCAGCCCACCCCCGCGCATAGTGGTAAAAGTGTACAAACAGCCCACACTCCCCAGTTTACATGGACAAATAAAGAGATCGATACAATAAATAAGATTCCCCAAAATCCCACCCCAGGCCTGTTGCCAACGAGCAAATGGCCATTCGCACTAAAATGCAGGCCAAATAGACAAAGAAATAACATAAAACAAATAGAAACAATATTAGTGGTATATCAGCTACTTATCACTCGCTAAAGAGGGCGCAGCGGAACTAGTTGACATTGCCTGGGTGCCACCTCTCATGGCTCGGCCTGGCACCAAGCTTGCGTGCTCGTAACGTACAGTCTTTGCAGTGGGAGCCCTAGTAGGATTCTGGAATGTTCAGCCCAGTGCGTCTGCGGTATGCGGGGTGAGGGCCGGCCCACCCCCTCGACAGCGCCTCGAGCTGTGAGGCTGTGATGGGCAGTGCCCGATCCACTGCCGTGTCCGAGTCCGAAGCCAGTCTCTGGGAGGATGTAGGGCTACCTATGTGTTCTGCCGTTTTGATGGCCTGTGCACGTTCCTGGGCCAACTGGGCCTTTATTGGACGGCGTATCCGACCTCTACCACGGCCCCTATGGGGCTCCACTAGTTTCCAGGCCTGGGAAGAGTCTGTCGATATTGTGGGTGGTCCGTGTGCAAGGCCTTGCTGGCCAATCCAGTTCCACGCCTCCTCATGTGTGTTGCAGAATACTTTACCCTCCTTATAGCGAATGTGGAGGCGTGCCAGGTATTGCAGGGAGTATTGGATGTCGTGGTCCCTCAGTCATTTTTTGACCTCCAGGTAGGAGGAGCGGCGGCGTTGTACTGATTAAGTGTAGTCCTGGTATATATGGACTGTGGAGTTGTTAACTTGCCATGGGCCCGAGCCCGAGTGACCTGCAATATGTGGTCCCTGTCGTGGTAATTGAACAGCCTCGCCACCACCGGTCTGGGGAAAGCTCCCGGGCATGGGGGGCACCCCGGCACCCTGTGCACACGTTCTATCGAAAAGAACTTTGAGATCTTGCCTTGCAGGATGTCTTGAGAAAACCATTCCTCCAGGTAGAGTTCCATATTGGGGCCCTCTGCTCACTCGGGGAGACCCACGATGCGCACGTTGTTCCGGCGGGAGTGCCCCTTCTGGTCCTCCACGTGTGCTCTCAGAAAGTCAGCCTCCTGTTGGAGGGATTGCAGCTGGGTGGCTGTCGCGGTCACCGTGGGGCGTAGTGACGCCAATGTAGATTCGGACTCTTCCACCCTGCCCTTCAGCTTCTTGTGATCCTCCCGGAGGTACCCCATATCGATGCTCAGGGAGTCGATCTTTGTGCCTAGGGTGGTTTTAATGTCGAGTATCGCCGCCAGTAGTTCATCGAATCTGTGCGAATGGTCATTACGGTCCCCTAGGGTGGAGGACCCCGGGTGTTCTGCACTCTCCGTGCTCAGGGGTGCCGGCTCCACCTCCAGGGGCTGTGCCTGGGGCTTCTTTGCTCTGTGCTGCCCCATCGTGTCGTCACCAGGAGGCAGAGGGCCGGCAGCGGTGGAGGGTTCCGGGGCGAGAGATTGCAGGACAAATCCGTGGGCCCTTAACAGTGCGTCAGTAGCCTCTGGGCCTCAGCACAAGCCCACGTGTGAGAAGCGTGCCCAAGCCGGCTCACGTGGAGGTGTAGGGGCAGGAGGGCAAAGTATCGCAGTCAGCCTGGTGAGGAATATGCTCTATGGCTATGCTGCAAACTTTTCAAGGGGTGCCCCGCGCTTGGGGCCACCCAGGTGTCCATGGCAGCAGTGGTTCTTCAGGGGGCCCTCCTTCAGTCGGCGCCGGTGGCAGGCCCAGAGCCACGAGGCCCAAGAGTTGGCAGGATTACGGGCCCAAGGCCCCGCCGGTTCCCCGCCCCCACCACGCGTGTGTCCCAAGTGTGCTCTTAAGTTCCGTTGTACCAACACCCCAGCTGCTCCCTAAGAGGTGTGGGCGCCTCGCATGGTGCTGGCAGACGTGAAGACCAGGCGGATCGCCAGTGCGCACCTGTTGAAGAGCGGAGGTCTAGGCCCAGGTCGCTCTGCACAGTGTGAAAGGAGGAAGGGCCGAGGTCCGTACAGTGCCCCCGCTGCCTCTACAGGGGGGGGGTCTCAGTATCCCACCAGGCTCGCGCCGCCTCGGAGGCTCCCCCGCCTCAAGACAGTCTATTGCGGTAGCAGGCCGCATGGTCCAGTGTGCCTGTGTTCCAGAGTAGTTTCGCCAGCGTTGCAGTGTGCCTCCGAGGCAGGATCGAGTGTGGCACAGCCCGGGTCCTTGATATTGCAGTAGCAGGGTCGGGAGCCACCAGGGCCCCCAATCGCCAATGATGGCTGCCGTGCGTGCGCAGGCCGAGTAGGCGGGGACCTGCGCCAAATCGCTGCGTCTCCATCCGGGATTGCCGGGCCTCGTGGGCACAGCGCTGGAGCAGTCAGAATTCGGGCCCACAGCGGCCCACAGGTCGCTCAACAGCGCCGGTGAGCATGGAAGATGGTGTGGGGAGACTTCCGCCGCCGATATTGCAAGGGATATTCAGTCAGGCAAGGTTAGGACAGGATTTTGCCGGCGGGCTCAGAGCGGAGCTCAAGGCAGTGCGACTGCTCTCGCTGCCATCTTTGCCACGCCCCCAACTTTCAGTGATCTTAACAACGGGTGAGGAAAGTTTTGTGACAGCTTGGAAAAAGGCTTTAGTAGAACAGCTAGCTAATTCAGTGGAACTAATGTAATATTCAGATTTTTCCCTAAGAATTAGTTTTTTATAGTCTGTAAGCAAAGTTTTGTATTTTTCTTTTTCAATAGTATCGTAATTTTTCCTCCAAATGAGTTCTTGTCTATGACATTCTTGCTTGGCTGCCTGAAGCGTTTCGCCATACCAGGGAGATTTATGTTTAAGTCTCCTAGATAGTTTCTGTTTGACCAGAGCTAATTTATCTACTGCTGCATTCAGCCAGGTGGAATAGTTGGACATCATTTTATCCAGGTCACTCATCTCAATCGGCTGGGAGTTGACCAAAACCGAATTGAGTTACTGCACTTTTATCCAGTGCCAAGCTTGGAAAAAGGTTAGTTTCCCTGAAACCTTCAAAGGGGCAATTTTCTTTAGCAATGCGATTTCCCAGCTGACTACACTGGGATATGACCACGTTACTGGAAGTTGTAACAGGTTAGAAATGGATGAGCAGTTGGAAAAAATACCATAAAGGGTAGGTCTTGCAAGATGAGTTGGACCAACGACACGCTGTTCCAACTGAATGGGTGCTCCATACCTTTTATCATAGACTGTGGCACATCAATAAACATTATGCCAGCGAAAAAGTACAATGAACTGTCTCCAGTGTCCCATTGAACTCCTTTGAAAACCAAAGTGTATATGTGGGCTGCTTCTACGACACTGCAAAGTCAAGGTTCATTTGTAGTAACTATAAAGCATAAAAAGACGGAGCTACAAGCATCAATTAATGTCTTGCACGGCACTTCATCGAGTGTCTGTTTACTCAGTATCAGTACCGCTGCTGACATGGGGCTATAACCTCAATGCCTATCATGAAATAGTGAATTAGTTTACAGCCTTGTTTCATGATGGACTTCGTAGACCTGTGACGTAAGTGTCAGAGCGTAGTGAAGTGAATGCAGGTTTAGAATTTTGAGTTTGCATTTACATGCTGATAAATAAAGACGTGTAAAACTAATCTCCGTGTGTGCCATAGTCGTTGGTGAGTGCCCAAGCTGGAGAGGACGCTACACACATTAATGAGGACACCTGTGTTTTCCCGCCTCAATTTGAACAGAGGGTAACACCAACTCAAACTAGAAGAGAACTGCAGGTACATTACTACATTTTCAACTCATGTTGGTTTTTTAGATATAAAAGATTACATTTCGGAGTGTCATCAGCTGCTGAACTCTTTCAGGATGTCATTCGTCGCATATTACAGTCAGTCATAAATGCGTTCAATTACAGTGATGACGTACTGGTTTTTGAGGTCACACGAAAGTAACATGATAGAGCTCTCACACAGGTGTGTTGTATACTTGCTGATGCAGTTCTCTCTAAATGCAAATAAGTGTGAGTTTCACAAACCAAAACTCAAATTCTTCAGTCATATCCTTTCTAATGGGGGAATGACTCCAGATCCAAATAAAGTACAGGCTTGGTCATCCACTTCTCTCCTACAGTCAATCAATCAAGTATTTATAAAGTGCGGCAAATCACCCTCAAAGGGTCTCAAGGCGCTGGAGTTGCTAGCTGCTTTGTGGTAATCTGCTCATTCGAACAGCCAGGTCTTGAGCTCTTTCCTGAAGAGCTAGAATGATGAGACGGTCCTGAGGTGCAGGGGAAGGTCGTTCCAAGCTTTGGCCAACAGGTGTGAGAAGGAGCGGCCTTCGCTGTTGCCTCGGCAGATCCAGAGAGTGTCTGCAAGGAAGAGGGAGGCGGATCATGGGTGTCTGGTCGGTTGGTGGAAGGTCATACCTTTGCTGATGTCTGCTGATCCTTCGTTGTGCAGGGCTTTGTATGCCTGGGCCAAAATCTTGAACTAGCATCTCTTCTGGATGCGGAGCCAGTGAAGTTTCTTGAGGTGGGATTTGATGTGGGTCCGTCTGGGGAGGTCAAGGATGAGTCTTGCCGCTGAGTTTTGAGTTGTCTGTAGTCTCTTCAGGAGGCGTGCGGTGATTCCTACAGAGTGTTTGTTCCCGTAGTCCAGCCTGCTGGTGACAAGAGCCTGCGTAACGGTCCTTCTGATGTTGACTAAGAGCCACCTGAAAATCTTGTGGAACATGCATAGGGTGTGGAAGCTGGCAGATATGACTGCTTTGACCTGTTTCTTCATGGGTAGCTTGCTGTCCAAAATGATGCTGAGGTTGCGGGCATGGTAAGTCGGGGTGGAGCAAGGACCGAGTTCAGCAGGCCACCATGCGTCATTCCATGGCGAGGTGTTGTTCCCACAAGATGTAACTATGCTGCAATCCTTTCTTTGTATGGCCAGTTAATGTTCAAGGTATATTCATGACTTTGCCACTGTAAGTTCCCCATTTAGAGACTTAACTAAACAAAATGTTCCATTTCGATGGCCACGTGAATGTGAACAAAGCTTCAACAAACTCAAGCTTGCAATTGAGAAGGCCACTGAAATGGCATACTTTGATCTGAAACTACAAACAGAGATTATTGTTGATACCAGCCCAGTGGGTTTAGGTGCCATACTTGCCCAGCACAATGGACATCCAAATGCACCAAGACACTTTGTGGCTCATGCTAGCAGGAGTTTGTCATCGATGGAAGGTGCTTACTGACAACTTGAAAAAAAAAGCCTTGCTGTGGTGTGGGCTTGTGAACATTTTCATGTGTTCCTGTATGGAGAACACTTCACGGTTGTTACCCACCATCAAGCCTTACTCACCATTTTTGACAATCCTAAAGACAAGATGCTCCCTCACATTGAGAGATAGGGGTGGGTACTGCAGGAGTATGATTATAAGATTGTGCATCGTCTAGGAAAAGATCAAAACCCTGGTCACTACTTCTCACATGCACCAATACCCTGTCATGATACACCTTCTAAAGAGGCTGAAGCTTATGTTAACTTCATCGTGAAATTCAGTACTCCTGCTGCCATGTCACTAGAAAAAATCATTAATGCTATGAGAAATGATCGAGATTTGCTAATACTCAGAGACATTATTACACATCAATCCAGGAGAAAACATACTCGACCTCTTGATGATGACATTGAATACCAGAAGTTAAAAAATGTGCTGGAAGAACTTTCAGTGACACAAGAAGGCCTTATATTATGAGGTTCTAGAATTGTCATACCTGAGAGTCTGAGACAACGAGTCATTGAGCTGGCACATGAGGGACATCACAAAATTGTTGCTACTAAACAAGCTCTATAGGACCGTGTGTGGTTCTCTCGTCTTGATGAGAGAGTTGAAAAGAAATTAAGGGCATGCCATTTGTGCAACTGCTTGTGATCCAAAACAACCCCACATTGTTCTTCCAAAGCATGCCTGGGAGAAGATTGCAATTGACGTCTTTGGGTCTCTTGACAATGGACATCCTCTAGTAGTAATTGTTGATGAATACTCCAGTTTTCCCTTGTGGAATATTTGTCGTCAGCTACTCATGACAGAGTCATTGAGAGGTTGGAAAGCATTTTTGCAACATGGGGTGCTCGTTTGATTTTGAAATCTGACAATGGCCCACCATTCAATAGTCGAGAATTTGAAGACTTTCTCACTCATCTTAATGTCAAGCATCAGAAAAGCACACCTCTCTGGCCACAGGTGAATGGTGTCATTGAGCGATTTATGAGCACCCTTAAGAAGATCGTTCAGCGCGCTGCGCTGGAAAAGCTTGAACTCAAATCAGTTCTTCCGTCTAGTCTTTGGGCCTACTGGTCGACTCCCCATTCTACCCCAGGCGAAAGCCCTGCCACCTTAATGTTTGAGAGAGCCATGGGAATCAAATTGCCACAGCTGACCACTGAAAGATCTGTTGACACTGATAAGCTTTGCATTACTGATTCGTCTCACAAACGCAAAATGTACTCATCTCCTGAACTGACTTGTCTGTCCACAAATGAATGGAAGCATGAGTTTGTTGTCTTTTGCATTGACAAAATGAGTCCATCTGAACCTCCTTGAAACAAACTTTTTATGGATTTTAATTTTAATTTTGGTGTACCACCTGAAGGACTGACGCAATTTATCCTGAATATCCTCGTCAATGAAGCTGATCTGCGTGCTTTTCCGCATTTGAACTGAGTCATTGAACCGTGCCTTGATATTTTGTATCAAAAACCTTTGCTGAAATGCTCAAACCACATGCTGCTATTACGTCAATTAGTTAAATGGTCTGAATTTCGAAAAGCCATGGAATCTAACACTGAAATCTCTCTCAGATGTAAACGTATATATACCTGACTCATTTCTATTATTGCTTTAATATTAGTTGCATTGCGTATTATTTTAAATTTGACACATTAAGTACCTGTAGAAGATACTAAGCTTATAATTTCATCTGAAACTACAAAAATTAATAGCACCGGTTCTATTGCTTTAGATGATGACTCTTTACATCATGATCTTTCGAATGCTGATTTTGCATCAAATGTGAACATCAGATTACTAAATGAATGTACAGATACAATCGATGTTGGTGAATGTTACATATGTAAGCAAATACCTTTATCAGTTGCCAAGTGTGTCACCTACCATAGTTTGCCTTTAAAGTATGAAATTTCTTGCAGTGTAATAACCAGCTTGTTTTATGGTACTTATCAGTTGATGTATTATTATTCAAAGCAAGATTAGATCTTTTCTGAACTTCCTGTGCTAAAACGCTTAAATCACATCTTGAAGCTTCTCAAGGTGAGACTACGGGTTATCTATTTAGACCAATTCTATGTTTAGACATGGCTTATGCACATAGATATAATCTGATCTAAAATAGGGCGTGCCGAAAGAAAATCATAGACTTAGTAGAAAGTAGACAAGGAAATGCAACAATGAATGCTTTATACTGGCAACATAAAGGAAAGCTTTGCATATATAAAAAGAGATCAAATATTAATACTAAATTTGTAGGTTTATGTGAATGTGAGCATACCTTTGATGTTTATGAAAACTGGGGAATATATTTAGAAGGAGTTGATCCTGTCTTTCCTGGAGTGTATTATATTTTTGCAAAGAATGCATTTTATAAATTACCAAGAGGATTGCATGGAAGTTGTAACATGGGAATTGTGTTTCCAAAAATGTATCATATGAAACAAATTGGAGGAGAATTAAAAGATGAGAACGGGAGAATGAAGAGAGGTGTGAGCGCAAGTGTAATTGTAGGTAATAATTTTGGAGTTTTAATACCCTTCTGTAGGAGTAGCAATAAACTCATAAAAAATTAGAAAACTTTCCACTGTAATTGAAAAATTAGCCACCAGTACAACTGGGGGGGTGTCTTTCTGTTATAGATGAATACATTATATCAATAAGACAATGGTGATACAAAATCGACTTGCCTTTGAAATCCTTCTGGTGAAGGAGGGCGGAGTCTGTTGATTATTAAAAGTCCAACATTGCTGTACTTATATCCCAGATAAGAGTAATGATTTAGAAAGCTATATTAAAAATATTACTGACTTAAACAAGGATTTGAAAGATTTTAAAACTGATGGTGCCTAGGAAATGATAGATAAAGGATTGTCAACCGTTAGTAATTGGTTAAGCAACTTAGGTAATGGATTAGTGATTCTTATTTTAAGGCCCTTAGTGGAGATCGCATTGTGCATAATGCTTGTGAAATTAGCTGTCAAATTTTGTAGGTACAAGATCTGATCTTGAATTAAAAGGCAAGCAATGTAAATACTATGACGAAATTAACATTTTAGAGGAGTCTAGAAGAAAGAGGTTAAAGACAACAAACCCATAACTTGTGATGATCTGATGTGGAGAAAGTGTGATGGCTTGAGTCGCCATCAAAGGGGGGCTGATGCAGCGGAAAAGGCTGCTTATACATTATATGACACATTTACTGGCTATAGACACAGACACCTTAAACATGCATACTGCACACATTGAGAGAAATGATAAAGAAAACACAGAAACCAAATTAAAGCACTGTAAAAGCATGCTCAGATACATAGAGGTAGAGAATATACTAATTAATTGATTGTTTTAACAGAAATAATTTTGAAATATATGATGACTTAACATTTTACTGTTTTCCATTTCCAGTGCATCATGAAGAGAAATTGGTTCAAAAATAGTTTGATAAAAGATAGACAAATGATAATTGCAGTATTAATACTAGACATTATTAGGAACTTGGTGAACCAAAAATGATTTTACTAAAAGGATTTTTAAGAATAAATTACATGTACACTCTTAGGGAAATTGTAGAAGTAGGCCATTCCTAGGATTAGATATTACTATGCAATATTTATTAACAACATTACAATTATTTTTTTAATGAAATGTTTGATTTATTTCATGATGTTTGTAACTAATTATGAGTTTAATAATACTAAACAAAGAATTGCTGATTTTAAAATTCTTATTTCATTTCTTTTACTGAAGCTTCATTATTTCATAGCTTAGCCCCTGAACTCTTGAGATGTTCACCAATTGTTGATATCTTTGTTCTGCACATGTAACCATTTTTTATGAGGAAACATTTTCTTTGTGTTAATTGTGGAGTGATTGGTAAGCCTGGGCGGAGTTCGCGTAGCAGCGCTACGCAGAATTCCACAAAGTTGTAAAAAAAGTCTGCAAGCTACGCGGAGTTCCGCGAGCGGAGTTGCTTGTTGCTTGTTCTGCCCGTTCGCGATGCGTGTTTGACGTTTGAGAATGCGTATTGCGTGTTCGGAAACGCGTATTGCGCGGCCATCTTGTTTTTCATGTTTGCTATGGTTCTGAGCCTGTTTTTCTTTCTTCCCTATATCGTTTCAAGCCTTTGTTTCTAAAACCTTTTTTCTGATCTTTTTTATTTATTATCTATCCCTCTCTATTCCTGAGTGTATATTTTGCGTTTGTTTCTACTTTTTGTGTGTTTTTTAGTGCATTTTTGAAAGTATTTCTATTACTTTCTTTTTATTTTTTTTACTTCCTTTCTTTACTTCCTACATTTTCTTTTCCGCCCCCCAAGAACCATGGTGAAGAAGACTAGTAAGCAGGGGAAGAGGAGGAGCGAGAACCACGGCCGCCTTCCTTGCGGAAGGCGTCGTCCGGAAGGCCCGGGCTTTGTTTTCCGAGGTGGCCGCACTCGTTTTTTTGTCCAGTGCCACCTCCCCTTAACCCTGGCAGCAGGCGGCAGGCCTGGATCCGGATACGGGCTCCAGGAGCGTCACCGGCGGTGGGTGAGGGTGTGCCAGGCAGTGTTTCGCTGATCTGGGGTCCGGCGCACCCATAACCAACTGACGCACCGGTGGTCCGACATCCTGGACCAGGAGCAGGACCTGCTGGACCTGCTAGGTGTTGAGGACCTGGGGCTTGGTGAGTAGCTAATTATATTACTATTGTGTTCTTCTTTTCTGTGTTATTGCGAATATTATTTTTCTCCCAAATAGCAAGAATGCTGCTGCTGCTTACCTGCAGGTATCTTATGTTTAAAAATCTTATATTATGTGATTGTTATTCTTCCAGACAGGTGCTCGGCGCTACTAATCGTACTTGTTTGCAACTTTGCACTCGCTTCGGCTGGTTATGTAAGAGAGGTTAGAGAATTTAAGTTAGGTAATGCAGATAGGAGAGACTCCAGTCCTTTTCTTTGTCCTGTCAGGATGTCCTGTCACTAAGATAGTGGTAGTAGTTAGTTAATTACTTAGTATTATTTGGTCATTTAGCAGCCTGCATGACACATCCTCTCACGTGACTTCAGTCCTAGTAGAACCTTTTGTAGTTCGTATAGTGAGTGAATAGCAACCAACCAATTTGGTGTATGCAATATGCATGCGTCCATCTATGCATTTAAGAAGACTAAATGCAGACTTAGTGAATTAGCCCATCAAAAGGGGTTGAGACTTAGAGATGATTGCGAATGAGATCGGAACTTAGAAGCAAATATCATTTTTTTGCAATTCATTCCAAAGTCTTTGGAATAGGCGGGCTAGTAGGTTTAGGATTCAGGAATCCGAATGGAACTGTGGAATAGTAAAGATAGGACAGTCCGCGACATCGATAGATACTAATCTACGACTAGTCGATCAGATTTAGGATAGGTCAATGTGATTGCAATTTCTTTTTCCTGTCTAAAAATCTTTTTGGAGCAATTATTTAATATGTATTTTTTTAACACCAATCATTTTTTGTCTATTTAATTATGTCTTACATGATCAGCATCCAGGGGCAACAACAAGAAGAAGACTGGGTCTGCTGAGGCAGGTGCGGGAGCCAGCAGGCCCTCCCAGAGGCAAGAAGCAGCCTCAGATGCAGATGGCTCTGCTGGCCCCAGTAAGTCCTCCTGGTGTTATATAAATATATATTTCCCTAACTTTTACCGCTCTATTATTTCCGTTTCCTAATTTAAATTTTTCCCAAATCCTCTTTGATCTATCTGTTTCTAAATTCTTGTTATTGCTCCATTACCTACTAACATTGTTATTTATATTTCTAGTGTCTGGTTTTTTTTTTTTTACATCAAATCAAACTGCCTCTGACTCTGTATTAGTATGTCTGTAGCTTGCTTTCTTCTAGTTTTCCACTCAGCTTCCCCTCTCCCCTTATATATTTTGTGGATTGCCTAGTGGTGGTACTGTAAGACTCAGAGAACCTATTGGTCCTACTACTAATACTAGTAGTAGTAAGGACTCCTTACTACTACTAGTACTAGTAGCACTAATCTGCTGTGCAGATTGCATGCCCAAGTAAGGTATTCTACGCAGGTTTGTTGAGATGAGAAGGCTTTCTTTTACTGTCTCATGCTTAATCAGTAAATGATGGTCACTCACGTTGGACACCCCAAAGTGGTGTATTTTACTTTTTCTAGTCTAGGCCTAGTACTTTTTTATTAGCAGCAGTTGATGGTGAACACTGAACAACTGATTACCGTGCACCATGGCTGGAAGGAAGTATGAGGAGGAGGACAGCACCATTATTTTCCAACCAAGAGAGACCTCATGTCCGCCCAGTTGGCCACTCTTTCTTCTTTTCAAAAAATGAGATGCACCAATAGCTCTAGCCACTGAGTTCAGTCCTTTGGGTTGTCCTCTTCTTGAGAGGCTTTTCAAAAAATTGCCACCAATAACATGCCCAACCGGATATTTTGTTATTTCTGATAGGACATACTGTCTACTCTACTCTAATACCTGAATTGTAGATAGTGATGTGTGTGGTGTATGTATTATTATGTATTTTCAATCTTGCTAATGAAAAAAATAAATAGGTGAGGCGTATATGACATCTAAAAGTTGTGAAATGTTTTTTCCAGGCATACCGACCACCAATGCAGGTGCCAACGGCGAGGGCCACGCCACTCCGGAGGTAGCAGATGCCGCAGCTGCAGAGGGTGAGCCAGCAGCAGTGGCGGGCGGTGGTAGTTCATATTCCTTACTTATTGAGAATGATGAATACACTCGCTGCAAGGGTGTACACTGTACTGCTGTTGAGACTAAGTTGTTGTGAACAGTTGAAGATGACACCCTTTACTTAACATTAGCATTAGTGGCGGTTGAGTAACTAATGGCCAATTCTATTCTATCTTTAACTCAGCAGAGAACGTTTTATGACGAAGACAAAGAGTCAGACGACATGTAATATATGACTGGCAGAGAAGGATGTGTGGGTGAAGGAAGGGGTCCGGGATGCATATAGGTGGCTGATAGGATGCATGGGGGTTGAAGGATGGGTGAAAGGTGAAAGAAAGCAGAAAGGATGCCTGCCTGGGTGTGTGAAACTGTATGGGTGAAAGGAATCCTCCAGGGGGTTTGATGGGTCAAACTCAAAGGCAAGCAAGGACGCATGGGTGGTGGTTAAATGACAAATGTATGTTGTTGGTGAAAGGTTTGTTGAGATTAAGAATGATAGCCATGTTTGGATGGATGGATGCCTGGATGGTATCATAGTAGGTGAAGAGTCAGACTGGATGAAGAGAATATAAAAGAAAATTAAACCGTGCCAGAGTACCAAAGCCAAGGGTGAAGAATAAAATAATGCTAGAAGAGCAATGAAATGATAAATGAAAAAACCCTGGGAAGAATAAACGAGAACTGTTTTTTTCCAAGGTTTTTGATTCAAAGGTTTGAGGTTGTATTTCAGAATGGAATACTCCCTTGACTCACAGTAGTTTGCAAGCACAATATATATATTGTGCATGACTATGTATATGTACCCTACCCACCCATCATCAATCGCCTCCCTCCGACTCAGAGGCCCACTCCTGCTCCCTACCCATGTCATTTCGACCGTACCAGCCATGGGTGGCCTATTGGCTGCATGGTTAACTACTTACAATCAAACAATAGTACTATGTCATGTCATCATCACGTGACATGACGTTGTGCCGTATATCATCATCATTCATATTAAGCATATATCATGTGCCTTGTTGTAGTAGTCAGGGTGAAAGTGAAATTGAGCATTTGCCATTGATTTAACAGAGTATGGGTGTAATGGAAAAATAGATAATTGTGTAGTACAGCTGCCCTACCTGCAGACAGTTGTAAAGTAACGTGAGTCTGCGACACGAGTATGTCTGTCTAGGGCACAAGCTGACTGAGCTGGCATGCCTACAAGGTTAATTGTGCTAAACAAGAGCGAGAAGAAGAATACTCGTCTACTCCATAGTGCCTAATGCCGGAAAGTCTAATCGTCATCACTTCCAAATCTTAGGGGCCGAGGAAGTGAGGATACCACAAATGTTATGTACTGCTAGTACTACTGTGCCACTATAATTTTATGTGTATAATTTTGTATTACTGTTTTGCTAAGAGTTTTGGTTACAATTGTCTTTTTTCTTTCTTGTTATAGCTACTCCTTCCCAACCCAACAGGCAGGAGTTAGCAGCATGGACACGGCAACGGAAGCTGGAGGCCGGGCCGAATATCGCCAGCTGGTTGTCCTGGCGGAGGAGGAGGAGGAGGTGGCAGCTACAGCTTCCTCCAATGCCCCGGGCCCCAGCCAGGCCCCCGTGCCTCCAGTGGTACAGCGCCGTGTTCTGGCAGCTGCCCACCGCAACTTATCCTCAACCACTGCTGCCCACCTCTGTTGTTCCTGCAGGAACTTTCGGCACTGCATGCTCCTCCGGATGGCACGCCTAGAGGCCAGGCTGGGGGAGGTCCTGGAGCGCACTAGCCAGCACGCTCGCTGCTAGACCTCAGTCTTCTTGACCCTTGCCCCTTTTTTAATCTTTTTTTTGGGGGGGTGGGATGTTGGGAGTTGGGGAAAATGTGGGTGTTGTTCCTTTTTTATGGACATTTGGACTTGGAGTGACAATTGGACTTGGAGTGGACAATCATGGACATTTACTGGACATTGGTTGGGGTTAGGGAGAGGGGTGGGTCAGGTGTTGTGGATTTCTTCTAGTTTATTTGTTAGGGTAATAAATTATTTATAGTTTTACAATACATATGATATAAATCTTTTCTGGGGGTGTTACTCTTTTACGTCGCCTTGTTTCTTCCTTTGCTGCAGGGCCGCAGCCAGTTTTTGAAATCTGCCTATAGTGTAACACACACCAACAGATAGATGCGGTACCCTCACTTGTCCTACTACTGTCAGTCTCTCCTCCTAGTCTATGCAGTCTGCAACTAAAACTCCTATGTACTCGGAAGGATGTGGATGTGTGAATTAATTAATTTCCATAGTATATACATTATTGCCTCCCCCACACTTCTTCTCTTACCTGTGATTGATATTTAGGTGAAGCGATGGCTGCATGGTGATGGTTTGGTTTCCCAAGTTGCCATGATGGGTGGTGGTAGCAGTAGTAGACAGTAGCATTTGCAAAAAAAGAAAATGAGACAGTCAGTCACCTGAGGGAGACTAGGGAACGAGTAGTAGAAATACAGTACACAAGAAGAAGACTGCCAAACAAGAAACCATGATGATGATAATCAATGCTAAAGTAAAATAAAACATTATGGTGGCAGGGAAAGCCTAGTACAAACTGAAGTTGACTTGACCTATGAAGTGGGCAAGCGTAATCTTTAGTGCTGGGAGGATGAAAAATCGATGCCAGCAATTAATTATGATGGAATATGTTCCTCTGGAAAAAAAATTGAATAGCGAATAATGAGCATGGGTGGGCAATCTAATCTATATGTTGCCAGTGTGGGCTATATATATATATATATATATATATATATATATATATATATATAATATATATATATATATATTATATATATATATATATATATATATATATATATATATATTATCTACTGGCGGTCGCCAGTAGATAGTTATAGTTACAACCTATTATCCATAGGAAATCCGCGACATTCTATTTGAAATAACTCTCTTGCCGGTTGACGTATCTTCGCAAAATTTTCAAACTTTGTGGCCCGCTCCGGTCCGCTCCTACCCTGAAAGTCTCGGAGGGATTCGTCAAGCGGGGGCCGAGAAAAAAGGGGGTCCCAAAACGCGTTTTCCCCATGCAATTTTCCATAGGAAACTTTAGACACGGCTACAGCCTCGACTGTTGAACGGAATTACACCAAATTTGGCAAAGAGGTAGTTCTTGGTTCAGAAAGAACCCTTTTTGTTAAATGGTGTAAATCCGTTCAGTAGTTGCTGAGAAAATCAAAAGTAAAAAGATAGTGATATCTATGGCCGAGTAGGGTCCGCGTACCCTCCCGATCACGAGCTGCATGTTAATTGGTTGTCAGCTGGCTGTCAACATTCCGATTCAGGAAATGTTGGCAGTTATTTTGTCCCTCGGTAGAACCGAGGGACAGAAACAAGTGCGCAAAGCGCACAAAGGGGGCAGGGTAGAAACACCCTGACCCCCTAGGTTTGCTCAGGGGGTCCCACAAGGACCCTCTGGGCAAAAAAAAAAAAAAATATTTTTTTTGTAAAGAATCGGGCAGGATGCGCCTCAGGGTGCGCGAATCCTGGCCCCGGGTGGGCCAAGTCCCGGGGGCATGCTGGGGGGGGTGTTAATTTTATGTGTGGGGGCCTCTAAGGGGCCCCCAAGCCCCGGGGACCACCACCCCCCTGGGCTTTATGTAGACATGGTGCGGAGGGCTCTGAGCCTCCCGCAGCCCCGGGGACCACCACCTCCCTGGGGCTTCTTTTTTTTAAATTAAAAACCTGTGTGGGGGGGCTCCAGCCCCCCCACACGCCCCGGGGACCACCACCTCCCCGGGGCTTTCAAAATGTAGGGAGGGGGCCGCGCGGCCCCCCTCCTGGAGCCTGTGGTGGCCCTGGGGACCGCCACCCCCAGGGTCGGCTCCTGCAGTGTCCCGGGTGCCTACCCCGGGACACTGCTGTTTGCAATGACAGGACGGAGCCTCGCGGCTCCGTCCTGTCATTGTAAACTTGCTTTGGATATTGGAAGAGAGAGCAGGGAAACCTGCTCTCTCTTCCAATATCCAAAGCCGATTGCTTTCCACATGGGGAGCAGCATGTTAGCTGCTCCCCATGTGTAAAGCAATGCCGGCTCCCGTAGGACACGGGGAGCCGGCGGGACTGTGGGGGCTTGGGGACCCCCCCACAGTCCCCAACGAGAGGCCAGGCCCCGGGGGATGGGGTCCCCGGGGCCATAGTGGCCACGGAGGGGGCCACGCAGCCCCCTCCCCAAAGTAAAAAAAGGCAAAAAATTTAAAAAAAGTGCAAGGCCGGCCCGGGGGATGGGGTCCCCGGGGCCTTAAATGGCCTGAGGAGGGGGGCCACGCAGCCCCCCTCCAAATAAAAAAAAAAGAGGCCATGCCCCGGGGCATGGGGTCCCCGGGGCCAATACAGGCCCAGGGAAGGGGGGCCACGCGGCCCCCTTCCCGTTTTTTTAATTTATTTTAATTTGATAAAAGGGGTAAGGCCCTGGGGGATGGGGTCCCCAGGGCCTAAAAATAGGAAAAGGAAGGGGGGCCACACAGCCCCCCTTCAGGGAAAAAAAAAAAAACGATCGGGCCCGTAGGCCCCGCCCCTTCCTTCACCACTCTGCAAACGCGCCCTGGCGCGTTTGCAGAGGGGGAACGAATCCCCTTGAATACTGGGGTCCCTGGGGCCAACTAGCCCACCAGGAACCTCCAGTATGCGCCAGGGGCTGCCTTGCAGAGAGGTGTACAGAGGCCACGCCCCTTTTACACCTCTCTGCAACGCAGCTCTATGGCGCTTTTGGAGGTATATGGTGGGCTAGTTGCACCCCAGGGACCCTCAGGATTCAAGGGGAGTTAATCCCCCGACTTAAAACGCGCCACGGGCGCGTTTGCACAGTGGTGAAGGGAGGGGGCGGGGCTTCAGGTGACATGTGTGCAAACAGGCCCCGTGGCGCGTTTTAAGATGGGGAATTAAATCCTCTTCAATCCTGAGGGTCCCTGGGGGCCAACTAGCCCAACAGGTACGTCCAGAAAGCGCCACAGAGCTGCGTTGCAGAGAGGTGTAAAAGGGGTGTGGCCTCTGTACATGTCTCTGCAACGCAGCCCCTGGCGCATACTGGAGGTTCCTGGTGGGCTAGTTGGCCCGTAGGGACCCTCATGATTCAAGGGGACTTAATCCCCCAACTTAAAACGCGCCACGGGGCGCGTTTGCACAGATGTCACCTCAGGCCCCGCCCCTCCCTTCACCATTGTGCAAATATTCCTCTAAAATCAGCCGAAATACGAATTCTGATTTACTCACCTGTTATCAGGAGAGACCTCAGTGCTGCATCTTTCAGCCCAGTACTAATCCTGAAAAGTAATTTTAACCGTACTTACCAGTAACTTGAATTTCCTTCCATAGGCTAACATTGACTGGTTTCACTTGGAAATTCTTCTAAGTGTGGAGTTTTGGAACTTTAAAATATTCCTCTAAAATCAGCCGAAATACGAATTCCGATTTACTCACCTGTTATCAGGAGAGACCTCAGTGCTGCATCTTTCAGCCCAGTACTGATCCTGAAAAGTAATTTTAACCGTACTTACCGGTAACTTGAATTTCCTTCATAGGCTAACATTGACTGGTTTCACTTGGAAATTCTTCTAAGTGTGGAGTTTTGGAACTTTAAAATATTCCTCTAAAATCAGCCGAAATACGAATTCCGATTTACTCACCTGTTATCAGGAGAGACCTCAGTGCTGCATCTTTCAGCCCAGTACTGATCCTCAAAAGTAATTTTAACCGTACTTACCAGTAACTTGAATTTCCTTCCATAGGCTAACATTGACTGGTTTCACTTGGAAATTCTTCTAAGTGTGGAGTTTTGGAACTTTAAAATATTCCTCTAAAATCAGCCGAAATACGAATTCCGATTTACTCACCTGTTATCAGGAGAGACCTCAGTGCTGCATCTTTCAGCCCAGTACTGGTCCTGAAAAGTAATTTTAACCGTACTTACCGGTAACTTGAATTTCCTTCATAGGCTAACATTGACTGGTTTCACTTGGAAATTCTTCTAAGTGTGGAGTTTTGGAACTTTAAAATATTCCTCTAAAATCAGCCGAAATACGAATTCCGATTTACTCACCTGTTATCAGGAGAGACCTCAGTGCTGCATCTTTCAGCCCAGTACTGATCCTCAAAAGTAATTTTAACCGTACTTACCAGTAACTTGAATTTCCTTCCATAGGCTATCATTGCCTGCGTTTCACTTGAAAAGTCTTCTAAGTGTTGATTTTTGAAACATTACAAATATTCCTCTAAAATCAGCCGAAATACGAATTCCGATTTACTCACCTGTTATCAGGAGAGACCTCAGTGCTGTATCTTTCAGCCCAGTACTGGTCCTGAAAAGTAAATTTAACCGTACTTACCGGTAACTTGAATTTCCTTCCATAGGCTAACATTGACTGGTTTCACTTGGAAATTCTTCTAAGTGTGGAGTTTTGGAACTTTAAAATATTCCTCTAAAATCAGCCGAAATACGAATTCCGATTTACTCACCTGTTATCAGGAGAGACCTCAGTGCTGCATCTTTCAGCCCAGTACTGAACCTGAAAAGTAATTTTAACCGTACTTACCGGTAACTTGAATTTCCTTCATAGGCTAACATTGACTGGTTTCACTTGGAAATTCTTCTAAGTGTGGAGTTTTGGAACTTTAAAATATTCCTCTAAAATCAGCCGAAATACGAATTCCGATTTACTCACCTGTTATCAGGAGAGACCTCAGTGCTGCATCTTTCAGCCCAGTACTGATCCTGAAAAGTAATTTTAACCGTACTTACCGGTAACTTGAATTTCCTTCATAGGCTAACATTGACTGGTTTCACTTGGAAATTCTTCTAAGTGTGGAGTTTTGGAACTTTAAAATATTCCTCTAAAATCAGCCGAAATACGAATTCCGATTTACTCACCTGTTATCAGGAGAGACCTCAGTGCTGCATCTTTCAGCCCAGTACTGATCCTCAAAAGTAATTTTAACCGTACTTACCAGTAACTTGAATTTTCTTCCATAGGATATCATTGCCTGCTTTTTGCTGAAAAAGTTTCTAAGTGTTGATTTTTGAAACATACAAATATTCCTCTAAAATCAGCCGAAATACGAATTCCGATTTACTCACCTGTTATCAGGAGAGACCTCAGTGCTGTATCTTTCAGCCCAGTACTGGTCCTGAAAAGTAATTTTAACCGTACTTACCGGTAACTTGAATTTCCTTCCATAGGCTAACATTGACTGGTTTCACTTGGAAATTCTTCTAAGTGTGGAGTTTTGGAACTTTAAAATATTCCTCTAAAATCAGCCGAAATACGAATTCCGATTTACTCACCTGTTATCAGGAGAGACCTCAGTGCTGCATCTTTCAGCCCAGTACTGATCCTGAAAAGTAATTTTAACCGTACTTACCGGTAACTTGAATTTCCTTCCATAGGCTAACATTGACTGGTTTCACTTGGAAATTCTTCTAAGTGTGGAGTTTTGGAACTTTAAAATATTCATCTAAAATCAGCCGAAATACGAATTCCGATTTACTCATCTGTTATCAGGAGAGACCTCAGTGCTGCATCTTTCAGCCCAGTACTGATCCTCAAAAGTAATTTTAACCGTACTTACCAGTAACTTGAATTTCCTTCCATAGGATATCATTGCCTGCTTTTTGCTGAAAAAGTTTCTAAGTGTTGATTTTTGAAACATACAAATATTCCTCTAAAATCAGCCGAAATACGAATTCCGATTTACTCACCTGTTATAAGGAGAGACCTCAGTGCTGTATCTTTCAGCCCAGTACTGGTCCTGAAAAGTAATTTTAACCGTACTTACCAGTAACTTATATTTTCTTCCATAGGAATCCATTGTCTGGTTTTCAGCAGAAAAGTTTCAAAGTGTCGATTTTCACAAACTACAAATATTCCTTAAAAATCGCCTGTATGACTTAAACGCATTCTTTCAACTGTTTACAGGAGATGCACCAGTGCTGGATCCAGGATCCAACACTGAGTAAGAAAAAGTAACGATAACAGTTTTTACCTGCTAAGTGAATTTCCTTCCATAGGATAACATTGGTGATTCTATGAGAAAAAGTTTCTAAGTGTCAACTTTTAAAATACAATAATATTCCTTAAAAATCACGACTGTAACCAAAACGCTTTTACTCAACTGTTTACAGGAGATGTACCAGGACTGAATCTAGGATCCAGTCCTGTGGTTAGAAAAGTAATCCATAAAGTAACTAATTGCATTTAACTAGAAATTCACATTGAGCTGAATGTTGCATTGTGTATGAAAATGTGTTGCCCATTGCAACAACTGTAACTACTGTACTTAAAAGTCTATTGCCTATGTGCAAAGTATTTAAACTAAAGTAATTCATTCTGAGAAAGTATTTTTTGTAATGTAATGTATAATGTAATTACAATGTAATTTAAAAAATAAAATATGTAAAAGAAATTGTTTCTAAAAATGTAGTAAATCAGTGTGAAAAAAATTAATATAAAAATTAATACATTTAAAAATTGTCATTTAAAAAACCTTTGAAATTCACTGAAAAAATCGTAGGTTTCAGGCACGTTATAGTTACAAATTAGCATTTTAAAAACCTTTGAAATTCACTGAAAAAACCATAGGTTTCAGACACGTTATAGTTAGAAATTAGCATTTAAAAAACCTTTGAAATTCACTGAAAAAACCATAGGTTTTAGGGACAGTTATAGTTAGTTGGACATTGCACTCGTACAAAACCCGTGAAATTCCCCCGTTATAGTTAGTTCAGCTAACTATAACTCGCGCCCCCGCAATGCACTGCTGATGACGTCACATATTACATCACTCATGACATGGTCAGTGACATCACTGATGACATCACTGATGACATCTCAAATGACATCACTGATGACATCATCCACGTGATAATCTGATGCAGCTCCTCACACCCTAATATAACCTTTGATACACCCAATCTAAATTACAGAGTGCCATTCGCAAAACCATAGACACTCCAACACCAATAACTACATACCCACTCACTGATTCTTAGGTCTACACACACACATCCACTCACTCACCCGTACAGTCACTCATACTTATGGTCACTCAGTACAGGACTATCATATGCACTCTTACTCCTATATAGACACTCAAACACCGCCACTCATCCATAGAGGTACTCACACACCTAGTCAGTCATGCAAATAATTAAACACACTGCCATTTACTCACCTATACAGTTATACACACACCAGCTCACTTAATCATACAAATACTAGCACATTGTTACGCTCTTATACAATCACTGATACAAGCACACACTCATCCATACAGCCACTATCACAATCACTCACTCTCGCTTATAGCTATTTATATACTCCAATACACATATATACTGCCTTTCACATATGTAGTTACTCACACATGTACCACTGGGACATACATTCACTCACTAACACACTCTTACACACACTTACCCACCCATACAGTCTATCACAGATGCACTCTTGAAACCATCCACCCAGTGAATCACCCACTCACACATCTATGCACAGTCGCACACACCCCATCCACACAAACACTCAGGCACCCATACAGATACTCATAGAACCAATCAATAACCCATATAGACACTCATGTAGCTATTCGCAAATCCATGCATCCACTTACACACCAACAGACGGATACAGACATTCACACAGTTTAGTCACTAACCCATGCATTCAGTAAGATACGTTTAATCACTCACTTGTAGAGTCAGTCACGCACGTACTAAATCATCCATTCAGACACTTATACACCCACTCATTCTTCAATACGCCTTTCCCTATATATATTAAACATATTTAAACTTTACAGAAACACACAGTCACTGGATGATGTCATCAGTGATGTCATTTGAGATGTCATCAGTGATGTCATCAGTGATGTCACTGACCATGTCATGAGTGATGTAATATGTGACGTCATCAGCAGTGCATTGCGGGCGCGAGTTATAGTTAGCTGAACTAACTATAACGGGGGAATTTCACGGGTTTTGTATGAGTGCAATGTCCAACTAACTATAACTGCCCCTAAAACCTATGGTTTCAGTGAATATATATATATATACATGTGTATATATATATATATATATATATATATATATATATATATATATATATATAACCTACTGGCGGTCGCCAGTAGGTAGTTATAGTTAGGACCTTGATTCTATTCAAAAAGCGTTTTTTCTTTTGCCAATATCTTTGGCGCCGTTTGACGAATCTTCACAAAATTTTCAAAACGAATGGTTCACTCAGGTCAGCTCCTATCTCGAACGTTTCGGGGTGATTC
Source organism: Calotriton arnoldi (assembly GCA_963921515.1). Classification (NCBI taxonomy): domain Eukaryota; kingdom Metazoa; phylum Chordata; class Amphibia; order Caudata; family Salamandridae; genus Calotriton; species Calotriton arnoldi. Next base: position 1,351,783 of record CAWUFW010004390.1, read on the forward strand.
GTCAAGCGGAGGCCGAGAAAAAAGGGGGGTCCCAAAACATGTTTCCCTATGTTAATTTCCATAGGAAATTTTGGAACAGGCTACAGCCCGAAATGCTGAACGGAATTACACCAATTTTGGCAAAAAGCTAGCTCTTGGTTCAGAAAGCACCCTTTTTTTTAAATGGTGTATATTCATTCAGTAGTCCCTGAGAAATCCCAAAAATAAAAATGTATATATCTGAGCACCGAGGAGGAGTCGCGACTCCAAAGCAGAATGTGTTGGCAGCCATCTTGTGACTCGGTAACCGAGTCACAAGAAAAAGGGGGGTAAAAGTGAAAAATGAAGAAAAGGGGGCAGGGTAGAAACACCCTGACCCCTTAGGCCTGCTCAGGGGGTCCCACAAGGACCCCCAGGGCCAAAAAAATGATTTTTTTAATCGTCCGAATTCGCGATGGGTTCGCAAATCCGGACGACTCCCGCGCTTCGTTTGTTTTAAGCCCCCAGGTGGGCCAGGTCCCGGGGGCAATTTAAAATTATGGTGTGGGGGCCCGTGGGGGCCCACACAGCCCCGGGGACCACCACCTCCCTGTGGCTTTCCTCATAATGTGTGGGGGCACAAAGCCTGGGGGGGAGCCTGCCCTCCCACGCTGCCCCAGGGACCTCCACCTCTCCGGGGCACAAATTATGTTAATATGGGCGTCCGTTATGGACCCACAGCCCCGGGGACCACCACCTCCCTGGGGCTATGTGAAATGTTGGGAGGGGGGCCACGCGGCCCCCCTCCTGGAGCCCTCGATAGCCCTGAGGACCGCCACCCCCCAGGGCCGGCTCCTGCAATGTCCCGGGGTGCCCACCCCCGGGACATTGCCATTTGCTATGGCAGGGCGGGAGCACGGCTCCCGCCCTGCCATAGCAAACTCTGCTCTCGCTTCCAAAAAGCAAAGCAGAATTGCTTTTGGGCAAGGGGATCTGCATGTTAGCAGCTCCCCTTGCCCAAAAGCAATGCCGGCTCCCACAGGAGGCGGAGAGCCAGCTGGGACCGTGGGGGCATTGGGGCTCCCCCCACGGTCCCCAACATGAGGCCAGGCCCCGGGGAATTGGGTCCCTGTGGCCATAATTGGCCTCTGGAGGGGGGGCCATAAGGCCCCGCTCCAAAAAAAAGGAGGAAAATTTACGGAAGCCCCCCTGACGCAGCCGTGAAGGAGTTCGCCGGTGTAGGGGCTATCGCAGGCTGAGTTGGATGACTCGCCCGGGAAAACTTCAAACTGATGAGTGAATCAGCCGTGGCGCAGGTGGGGAGGTTATAGGCACGGGAGAATCAACACGCCACTTGTGTTAGAAGTTAAACAACATGGGCGGCATGCAACACGATATTAGCATGTCGGATGAAACAATGCGGGAGAGAGAAGCTGCGGCGGAGGAGCTATTTAGTAATTTGCCCAGTGTGCACACAAAAAACAAGCCTCAGGAAGCAAGTGCAAGTAATAAGGATACAAATGTAAAAACCCTGCTTAAAACACTAGAGAAATGCATGAAAACTCAAACAACAAAATGGTGGGAACAGAAGTCGTTTCAGAAATATGAAGAGGCGGGAAGAGTTCCCCGTGGACTGCGTATACTTCTGGCCCCTAGTTTCGAAGACCCTAATCCCGAAATGCTAAAAGAATGGGGTGAGAATAATCTGATGGCATCGATGAATTTAGTCCGCATTCGAATCAAATATGCGAAAATTGATGGAGAAGCCTTGTTGAAAGAGATTGAACGAATTAATCAAGAACTCGCCAAAAGTGTTGCACAAGAGTATATCACAAAAGCAAAAAAAGAAATTCAAGAGAGAATTAAAAAGCAGGAGGATAAAATCAAGTATCGGAAAGCTCATAAATTTGCAAGAGACAAAACTGATTATGAGCAAGGTCAAATTTTTACATTTGCACGGAAATACGATAGTGTGAAAAGAATAAGAATGAACAAGTTGTCCACAAGCACAAGCATAGCAAGAGAAGAGGTCATGGAAGAAACAACCTCAAATTCAGACCTAAGCTCTGCTATTAGTGAAACCAGTTCTGAGTGTAGCTCGACCTCACTAAATGTGCAAGGCACCATGAGCAAATTGAGCCTTGCAGAAGAAGTTGATGGGGCATATTAGCAAGGGCACTATCGCCGCTTTAGCTGCACCTTTTGCCGCTAAAGCGGCGATATTTATATCGCCCTATCAGCAAACTGTCTCTAACAGCAGTTAGCGTACAGTTTGCGGGCATTAGCGCCCGTTTTTACCGCTTTGCATGTCAGCGATATTTATCGCTAATGACATGCAAAGTGGGCGTTCCCGAGGAACAAACCTGGGAAACACTCGCTAACAGGCCTATCGCCTATTAGCAAGGTGGCCATGGCCCCAGTTAGCGTACGTGAAAAGTCGCGCTAACCGGGGTCATCGCCATTTATTTAACACCTGCAATTAGCAGGTGTTAGCCATACCTAACATGGGGGTGGATTATGCTGATACGACCACAGGGTCGTATCAGCAATGTGTTCTCCTTTCTTCCATGCAACATCGCTGGTTTTTCAGCGATGTTGGCTCATTTCCCCCGCTATCGCTGGAATATTCATCGCCATAGCGCTAATCGCTGCTAATACAGCGTTAGCGTGGCGATATATTCCAGCGATAGCCGGCGATAAAAAAAATCGCGCTAAGCAGGGTTAGCGATGATTATCGCCTCTTCTTGCTAATATGCCCCTTGATTTTTTTGTTCTAGACAGGAGACAGACCCTAAGACTGCGGAATCCGACAAAAACAACAGAGAACGCAGGAATAAAAGAAGGCGAGCGAGGAGGAAACTCAGAAAGAGGAAGAAACAAGAAACCTCAATGGCGCAAGATTTGGGGCAACAAAACACAGTAGTGAATCTGTCTAATACAGTTCTAAGTAAAGCAGAGACGCAATTACTAACATTGGGTTTATAATTCTGCCCTGAGACGAGTTTTGACTATGCCAATACAAGAGAGGATGTATTCCAATTTATTAGGAAGCTAAAATTAAAAAGTTTTTTACTATCAAGGAAGGTAATACTCAATCACAAACTATGGAAAATACTAACATGTCCAATGACAATCTTCCAGCATCCGATGCCTCCACACTTGTAACACTCTATGAATTGAGTAAAGAAAGCGATGTGGACAAACAAATACAATCTGAATTTGAGGTAGAATCCACACAGGAGCAACTAGAATCACTTAATTTGATCAAATCAAGTGCAGGAAAAAGTCCATTCAGACCAAAATCAACTTTCATGCCCATGATGCCCAAAGATGCCGTGGACATTTTTCATGACAGAGTTATAGAGGATCTCAAAAATCTCAACTATAAAATGAAACGAAATAGAGGAAAAATTAAATATCATGATGTTCAATACAACAAACTAATGCGAAAGCTAAAAATGAATAATGAGTTGGTAATTAATAAATCGGATAAAGGCGGTAACGTCGTAATCTGGACGAAAAAGGAGTATATTCAAGAGGCACTTCACCAACTCAACAATGTGGATTGCTCCGAAAAAACTGAGATGAAAAAATACAATAAAGCAAAGGAAGGTCTCAAAAAAGACCTCATGCAATGGAAAAGAAAAGGTTTAATTTCAAAAGATGAATTTAAATTTATGCACAACGAGTGGCCAGTGCTTCCAACTATGTATTTAATTCCGAAAATACACAAAGAACGTGTACCTGTTCCAGGACTGCCAATTATTTCAGCAATCAAAGGCATTAGTGAAAATATTGCACAATATATCGATTATTTCCTCCAAGATCATGTTAGAAATCTGCCTACTTACATCAAGGACACAGGTGACTTTTTATCAAAACTTAAAAACATCACATGGACAGAGGGGATGCTACTTATAACTTTGGACATAGAGTCCCTTTATACAAGCATTGATCATGACGTGGGACTAGCGGCAGTTCAACACTATTTGAACACCAAATCTTTAATGAATTACAGTCACAATGTTATGGTGGTTGAATTGATCAGATGGTGTTTATTTAATAACTTTTTTATGTTTGGCAGAGAACTGTATCGACAAAAACGCGGTGTGGCCATGGGAGCCTGCTTCTCCCCCAGCTATGCTTGCTTGCATGTTGGCTGGTGGGAGGAGCGGGTTCCCAAGGTTACCCATGCCTCACAATACAATGCCCATGTGATACACTGGCTTAGATTCATTGACGACATTTTTATTATTTGGAGAGGGAGTGAGCTCAGTGCCACAAATTTCATAAAAGACATTAATGAAAACAATGTCAATCTCAAATTTACGTCAAATGTCAGTAGTCAATCAGTAGAATTCCTAGATGTGAGGGTATACATTTCTAACATGAAGATTGAGACAACTCTCCACCGAAAAAGTACTGCAGGTAACACCACATTACATGCACACAGTGCCCATCCGAAGCATTTGATAGCTAGTATCCCCTTTGGGGAATTCCTAAGACTGAAAAGAATTTGTAGTACGGAAACAGAACTAGCTAAAAACATGGAGGAGGCCACGAGGAGATTTAAAGCAAGGGGCTATAACAACAAAGTTTTGAAAGATGCAGCCAATAATAAGTCTAGGACAAGAACAAGGGAATCACTGCTACAACAATACAGTGAAGAGAATATAAATACAACAGAGACATCAATAGCAAATAAAAATGAAGATAACAATTTAGCAAGGCTTATCACTAGATTTAGTGGCCAACAAAGACAAATTAAAGCCATTGTGAAGAAAAACTGGCCCATTGTACTAACTGACCCGGTGCTGACTTCAAGGTTACCTGCTGTTCCATCCATTACATTTAGAAGGGCCCCTTCTATGAGAACACAGTTAGTGAAAGCCAGCCCTGAACTAAGTTCTACTACCACATGGCTCAAACCACGGAATGGCTTTTTTAAGTGCTCGTCATGTAGAGCCTGTAGATTTGGGGTTAATACTACACATTACGAAACAGATTTTGACACCAAGAAAATAGCCATTCAAGGCAATTTCAACTGTAGAACGGACTTTGCTGTATATGTTCTCTCGTGCACTTGTGGCTTGAAATATATTGGAAGTACCAAGCTGCAAGTGCACGTGAGAATTCTGCAGCACTTAAGGGCTATTGTTAATAAGGATGTTACATTCCCCGTGGCCAGACACTTTAAGGCTGTACATAATAATAACCTTGAATGTCTAAAATACTTTGTTATCAATGCAGTGCCCAGTTTAAGATGGGGAGGCAATAGAGAAAAACTCTTACACCAGCTTGAAACGCATATGATACTTGAGCTGGACAGTAAGACTCCCAATGGTCTTAACAATAATGAAGATATGCACAACTACTTATAACTAAGCTTCCCATGATTGTCAAGCTTTTTGACATTGGGACAAGTTACTTTGTATTTACTCCTCCGCCCATTTTAGCCTAAAAATGTTAAAAAATTTAAAAACATTTTAAAAACAATAAGAAACTTCGGTTTTTTGAAAAATTAATAAAAAGAAAGACAACACAAATCGAAATTCCACCCGAACGTGACACACTATTTGCACTATTTTTTTGCACTTTTTTCACAATTATTTTATGATAGGCACTTTATTAAAGAGAGCACACTAGCACTTTAAGAACTTTTTCGATTGCTGCTATTAGATAATGTGTTTATTAGCATTTTTCCAATTCAAAAAATGAAACTATATACACTAGAATGGCATTAATGTATGTATAGACTGTTTTATTACAATGCACAATGACTACATCAAAATACATTGTTTTACGCATTTACGCGGATATAATCTATCAATTAATCTCGGTTCCATAGAGATGAAAATGCTATGATTTGAGTTTTAAATATGAATTATAAATGGTTAAACAATAATGTTTTAACTTAACTTAATTTATCATATTTAATTAACTTTTTAAATAATGAGAAATATATATTTATTTATTTATATATTTTATACTAACATCTGCATTAACAAATTTCTCATGTGTAAATATATTTAATGAATTGGTTTTTGGATCAAGAGCCCTAAAATGTGGAGTCATGCGTATAATTATACAAGTCAGCAATTGTTGAATAGGCTGTTTACTATGTCTATTATGTGAGGTCACAGCCGAGAGGTGGTATTTAAGTTAGGTGGAAATGCATTGAAATCATGTGATCAAGGTAACGGCTGTTACCGAAACGCGTAATGACTGCATGATTGTGTAAATCAAAGAATTTTGCGTACCTGAATTGGAGTTCGTGCCCTTCCATTGCGACCGCAGTGAGGAGAAGGCGAAGGAGGGGCAAACTTTGGTGTTGTGGATATATATATATATATTCACTGAAAAAACCATAGGTTTCAGGCACGTTATAGTTAGAAATTAGCATTTAAAAAACCTTACAAATTCACTGAAAAAACCATAGGTTTTAGGGACAGTTATAGTTAGTTGGACATTGCACTCGTACAAAACCCGTGAAATTCCCCGTTATAGTTAGTTCAGGTAACTATAACTCGCGCCCCGCAATGCACTGCTGATGACGTCACATATTTCATCACTCATGACATGGTCAGTGACATCACTGATGACATCACTGATGACATCACTGATGACATCATCCATGTGATAATTTCATGCATCTTCTCACACCCTAATATAACTTTTGATACACCCACTCTAAATTACAGACTGCCATTCTCAAAACCATACACACTCCAATACCAATAACTACATACCCACTCACTGATTCTTAGGTCTACACACACACACATCTACTCACTCACCCGTACAGTCACTCATACTTACAGTCACTCAGTACAGGACTATCATATGCACTCATACACCTATATAAACACTCACACACCGCCACTCATCCATAGAGGTACTCACACACCTAGTCAGTCATGCAAAAAATTAATCACACACCCATTTACTCACCTATACAGTTATACACACACCAGCTCACTTACTCATACAAATACTAGCACATTCTTACGCTCTTATACAATAACTGATACAAGCACACACGCATCCATACAGCCACTCTCACAATCACACACTCACTTATAGCCATTTAAATACTCTAACACACATATATACTGCCTTTTACATATGTAGTTACTCGCACATGTACCACTGAGATATACATTCACTCACTAACACACCCATACACACACTCACCCACCCAAGCAGTCCATCACAGATGCACTCTTGAAATCATGCACCCAGTGAATCACCCACTCACACATCTATGTACAGAGTCACACACACCCCACCCACACAACACTCAGGCAGCCATACAGATACTCAGAGAACCAATGAATAACCCATATAGACACTCATGTAGCTATTCGCAAATCCATGCATCCACTTACACACCAACAAACAGACGGATACAGACATTCACACAGTTCACTAACCCATGTATTCAGTAAGATACGTTTAATCACTCACTTGTAGAGTCAGTCACGCACGTACTAAATAATCCATTCAGACACTTATACACCCACTCATTCTTCAATACGCCTTTCTCTATATATATTAAACATATTTAAACTTTACAGAAACACACAGTCACTGGATGATGTCATCAGTGATGTCATCAGTGATGTCATTTGAGATGTCATGAGTGATGTCATCAGTGATGTCACTGACCATGTCATGAGTGATGTAATATGTGACGTCATCAGCAGTGCATTATGGGGCGCGAATTATAGTTACCTGAACTAACTATAACGGGGAATTTCACGGGTTTTGTACGAGTGCAATGTCCAACTAACTATAACTGTCCCTAAAACCTATGGTTTTTTCAGTGAATTGTAAGGTTTTTAAATGCTAATTTCTAACTATAACGTGCCTGAAACCTATGGTTTTTTTCAGTGAATTTCAAAGGTTTTTTAAATGCTAATTCCTAACTATAACATGTCTGAAACCTATGGTTTTTTTCAGTATATATATATGTATATATATATTCACTGAAAAAACCATAGGTTTTAGGGAAAGTTATAGTTAGTTGGACATTGCACTCGTACAAAACCCGTGAAATTCCCTCGTTACAGTTAGTTCAGCTAACTAAAACTCGCGCCCCCGCAATGCACTGCTGATGACTTCACATATTACATCACTCATGACATGGTCAGTGACATCACTGATGACATCATGCAATGACTGTGTGTTTCTGTAAAGTTTAAATATGTTTAATATATATAGGCAAAGGTGTATTGAAGAATGAGTGGGTGTATAAGTGTCTCAATGGATGATTGAGTAGGTGCGTGACTGACTCTACCAGTGAGTGATTAAACGTATCTTACTGAATGCATGGGTTACTGACTAAACTGTGTGAATGTCTGTATCCGTCTGTCTGTTGGTGTGTAAGTGGATACATGGATTTGCGAATAGCTACATGAGTGTTTATATGGGTTATTGATTGGTTCTCTGAGTATCTGTATGGGTGGCTGAGTGTTTGTGTGGGTGGGGTGTGTGTGACTCTGTACATAGATGTGTGAGTGGGTGATTCACTGGGTGCATGATTTGAAGAGTGAATCTGTGATGGACGGTATGGGTGGGTGAGTGTGTGTATTGGTGTGTTAGTGATTGAATGTATATCTCAGTGGTACATGTGTGAGTAACTACATATGTGAAAGGCAGTATATATGTGTGTTGGAGTATATAAATGCCTATAAGTGAGAGTGTGTGATTGTGAGAGTGGCTATATGGATGAGTGTGTGCTTGCATCAGTGATTGCATAGCAGCGTAAGAATGTGCTAGTATTTGTATGAATAAGTGAGCTGGTGTGTATAACTGTATAGGTGAGTAAATGGGAGTGTGATTAATTATTTGCATGACTGACTAGGTGTATGAGTACCTCTATGGATGAGTGGCGGTGTGTGAGTGTTTATATAGGTGTATGAGTGCATATGATAGTCCTGTACTGAGTGACTGTAATTATGAGTGACTGTACGGGTGAGTGAGTAGATGTGTGTGTGTAGACCTAAGAATCAGTGAGTGGGTATGTAGTTATTGGTATTGGAGTGTGTATGGTTTTGAGAATGGCAGTCTGTAATTTAGAGTGGGTGTATCAAAAGTTATATTAGGGTGTGAGAAGATGCATTAAATTCTCACATGGATGATGTCATCAGTGATGTCATTTGAGATGTCATCAGTGATGTCATCAGTGATGTCACTGACCATGTCATGAGTGATGTAATATGTGACGTCATCAGCAGTGCATTGCGGGGCGCGAAGTTATAGTTAGCTGAACTAACTGTAGCGGGGAATTTCACGGGTTTTGCACTTGAGTGCAATGTCCAACTAACTATAACTTTTCCTAAAACCTATGGTTTTTTCAGTGAATTTCAAAGGTTTTTTAAATGCTAATTTCTAACTATAACGTGTCTGAAACCCTTGGCTTTTTCAGTGAATTTCAAAGGTTTTTTAAATGCTAATTTCTAACTATAACTGTCCCTAAAACCTATGGTTTTTTCAGTGAATTTCAAAGGTTTTTTAAATGCTAATTCCTAACTATAACATATCTGAAACCTATGGTTTTTTTCAGTGAATTTCAAAGGTTTTGTAAATGACAATTTTTAAATGTATTAATTGTTATATTTATTTTTTTGATACTGATTTACTAAATTTTTTTAAACTATTTATTTTTAGATATTTTATTTTTTAATTACATTGTAATTACATTACAAAATATACTTTCTCAGAATGAATTACTTTAGTTTAAATACTTTGCAAATAGGCAATAGACTTTTAAGTACAGTAGTTACAGTTGTTGCAATGGGCAACACAATTTCAAACACAATGCAACATTGAGCTCAATGTGAATTTCTAGTTAAATGCAATTAGTTACTTTATGGATTACTTTTCTAACCACAGGACTGGATCCTAGATTCAGTCCTGGGACACCTCCTGTACACAGTTGAGTAAAAGCGTTTTGGTTACAGTAGGGATTTTTAAGGAATATTATTGTATTTTAAAAGTTGACACTTAGAAACTTTTTCACATAGAATCACCAATGTTATCCTAAGGGAGGAAATTCACTTAGCAGGTAAGTAGTGTTATAGTTACTTTTTCTTACTCAGTGGTGGATCCTGGATCCAGCACTGGTGCATCTCCTGTAAACAGTTGAAAGAATCCGTTTAAGTCATACACGCGATTTTTAAGGAATATTTGTAGTTTGTGAAAATCGACACTTTGAAACTTTTCTGCTGAAAACCAGACAATGGATTCCTATGGAAGGAAATACAAGTTACTGGTAAATACGGTTAGAATTACTTTTCAGGGTCAGTGCTAGGCTAAAAGATGCAGCACTGGGTTCTCTCCTGATAACAGGTGAGTAAATCGGAATTCGTAGTTCGGCTGATTTTAGAGGAATATTATAAAGTTCCAAAACTCCACACTTAGAAGAATTTCCAAGTGAAACCAGTCAATGTTAGCCTATGGAAGGAAATTCAAGTTACTGGTAAGTACGGTTAAAATTACTTTTCAGGATCAGTACTGGGCTCAAAGGTGCAGCACTGAGGTCTCTCCTGATAACAGGTGAGTAAATCGGAATTCGTAGTTCTGCTGATTTTAGAGGAATATTTGTATGTTTCAAAAATCGACATAGAAACTTTTTCAGCAAAAAGCAGGCAATGATATCCTATGGAAGGAAATTCAATTTACTGGTAAGTACGGTTAGAATTACTTTTCAAGGTCAGTGCTGGGCTAAAAGATGCAGCACTGGGTTCTCTCCTGATAACAGGTGAGTAAATCGGAATTCGTAGTTCGGCTGATTTTAGAGGAATATTATAAAGTTTCTAAAACTCCACACTTAGAAGAATTTCCAAGTGAAACCAGTCAATGTTAGCCTATGGAAGGAAATTCAAGTTACTGGTAAGTACGGTTAAAATTACTTTTCAGGATCAGTATTGGGCTCAAAGATGCAGCATTGAGGTCTCTCCTGATAACAGGTGAGTAAATTGGAATTCGTAGTTCGGCTGATTTTAGAGGAATATTTGTATGTTACAAAACTCGACACTAGAAGACTTTTTCAGCAAAAGCAGGCAATGATATCCTATGGAAGGAAATTCAAGTTACTGGTAAGTACGGTTAAAATTACTTTTCAGGATCAGTACTGGGCTGAAAGATGCAGCACTGAGGTCTCTCCTGATAACAGGTGAGTAAATCGGAATTCGTAGTTCTGCTGATTTTAGAGGAATATTTGTATGTTTCAAAATCGACACTTAGAAACTTTTCAGCAAAAGCAGGCAATGATATCCTATGGAAGGAAATTCAATTTACTGGTAAGTACGGTTAGAATTACTTTTCAAGGTCAGTGCTGGGCTAAAAGATGCAGCACTGGGTTCTCTCCTGATAACAGGTGAGTAAATCGGAATTCGTAGTTCGGCTGATTTTAGAGGAATATTTGCACAATGGTGAAGGGAGGGGGCGGGGCCTGAGGGTGACATCTGTGCAGAAGCGCAGCCCCGTGGCGCGTTTTAGTTGGGGGATTAAGTCCCCTTGAATCATGGAGGGTCCCTCAGGGTCCAACTAGCCCACCCTGTACCTCCAGTATGCGCCAGGGAGCTGCGTTGCAGAGAGGTGTTCAGAGGCCACGCCCCTTTTTGCACCTCCTGCAACGCAGCTCTGTGGTGCTTTCTGGACGTACCTGGTGGGCTAGTTGGCCCCCAGGGACTCTCAGGATTGAAGGGGATTTAATTCCCCATCTTAAAACGCGCCAGGGGGCGCATTTGCAGAGTGCTGACAAGGAGGGGGCGTGGCCTCCGGCGCGATAGCGGATTTTTTTGTTTGTTGATTTTTTTAAAAAAAGGAGTTGCGACTCCTCCCGAGCACAAGCTGACTTCTGAGGGGCTGCCAACACTCCAAAGCAGAATGTGTTGGCAGCCATCTTGTGACTCGGTAACCGAGTCACAAGAAAAAGGGGAAAAAGTGAAAAATGAAGAACAGGGCAGGGTAGAAACACCCTGACCCCCTAGGCCTGCTCAGGGGGTCCCACAAGGACCCCAGGGCCAAAAAAAGCATTTTTTTGTTTTTTTAAATGTCCGAATTCGCGATGGGTTCGCAAATCCGGACGACTCCCGCGCTTCGTTTGTTTTAAGCCCCCAGGTGGGCCAGGTCCCGGGGGCAATTTAAAATTATGGTGTGTGGGCCCGTGGGGGCCCCCACAGCCCCGGGGACCGCCACCTCCCCGGGGCTTTCCTCATAATGTGCGGGGGCACCCAGCCCCCCCGCAGCCCTGGGACTGCCACCTCCCCGGGGCTTTTTTCAAAAAAATGCATGGGGGGCGCCTGCCTCCCATGCTGCCCCGGGGACCACCACCCCGGGGCACAAATTATGTTAGTATGGGGGTCCGTTATGGACCCCCGGCCCCGGGGTCCACCACCTACCCAGGGCTATGTGAAATGTTGGGAGGGGGGCCGCGCGGCCCCCCTCCTGGAGCCCTCGAGGGCCCTGAGGACCGCCACCCCCAGGGGCCGGCTCCTGCAATGTCCCGGGTGACCACCCCGGGACATTGCCATTTGCTATGGCAGGGCGGGAGCACGGCTCCGCCCTGCCATAGCTAAACTTCTGCTTTGTTCTTTGGAAGCGAGAGCAGGAAGCGTGCTCTCGCTTCCAAAAAGCAAGCAGACATGCTTTAGGCAGGGGAGCTGCATGTTAGCAGCTCACCTTGCCCAAAGTCAATGCCGGCTCCCGCAGGAGGCGGAGAGCCGGCTGGGACTGTGGGGGCATTGGGGCTCCCCCCAAGGTCTCCAACATGAGGCCAGGCCCCGGGGAATCGGGTCCCCGGGGCCATAATTGGCCTCTGGAGGGGGGCCATAAGGCCCCCTTCCAAAAAAAAAAAAAAAATCAACAAGGCTGGCCAGGCCCCGTGGAATGGGGTCTCCGGGGCCATAATTGGCCTCAGGAGGGGGGCCACACGGCCCCCTCCCAAATTTTTTTTTACATTTGTAAAGGCTGGCCAGGCCCCGGGGGATGGGGTCCCCGGTGCCAGAAGTGGCCCAGGGAAGGGGGGCCACGCGGCCCCCCTCCCATAAAATATAAAAAGAGAAAAAAGAAACTGGCAACTCGCCAGAGGCCCCGCCCCCTCCCTGCATGACTCTGCAAACGCGCCCCCGGCGCGTTCTAAGTTGGGGGATTAAGTCCCCTTCATTCCTGAGGGTCCCTGGGGGCCAACTAGCCCACCAGTTACCTCCAGTAAGCCCCACACAGTGGGATTGCTGAGAGGTGGTCTGAGGCCACGCCCCTTTTTACACCACTCTGCAAACGCGCCTCTTGTCGCATTGCTGGTGGGGCGATGAGGTCCTCTTGTGTCCTGAGGACCGCAGGACACAAGTGGATTTCATCCCCCGAGCAGCAGTGCGCCAGGAGGCGCGTTTGCAGAGTGGTGTAAAAAGGGGACATGGCCTCGGACCACTCTCAGCAATCCAGCTGTATGGGGCTTACTGGAGGTAACAGGAGGGCTAGTTGGCCCCCAGGGACCCTCAGGAGGAAAGGGGACTTCATCCCCCAACCAAGAGCGCGCCAGGAGGCGCGTTTGCAGATTGGTGGAGAAAGGGGGCGTGGCTTGCTATGAGAACTTAGCAATCCTGCTGTGTGGGACTTACTGGAGGTAATAGGAGGGGTAGTTGGCCCCCAAGGATGTCCTTGGGAGCCAACTACCCCTCTTGTTACCTCCAGTAAGTCCCACACAGTAGGATTGTTAAGACGTCTTCGGAGGCCATGCCCCCCTTTCTCCACCACTCTGCGAACGCGCCTCCTGGCAGACTACGGGATGGGGGATGAAGTCCAATTTACTCCTGAGGGACTTTGGGGGCTAAGAAGCCCTCCTGGTACCTCCTGTAAGTCCTACGCAGTGGAATTCCTGAGCGCTGGTCAGAGGCCCAGCACCCTTTCTCCACCACTCTGCAAACGCAACTACTAGTTAAAGAAGTGTTTGCAATGTAATAGGTTTCACATTTGCGAGAGTTAGAGCTATTGGCGTTGTAAATGTAAAAGTTTTTTACTAATGTTTTTTGGAGTGGAGTGGATGTATGTTGTGTGTAGTGGAATTCTGTGTGGTATGTTGTGCAGTGAAATTATGTGGATAGAAAGTATGTGGTATTTAGTGTATAGGAATTTTGTAGAGTGGGTTTATGTGTTTTGGAGAGTAATTATGTGGTATGGTAGTCTGTGTTGTGGAGTGGTAACCTCAAGTTTAGCCTTCCTCATTTCCATAGAAGCTCAACTATGAACTCAGTGAGACAAAAAAAGAAGGGATCACTGAGGAGCACTTGTGGACCTAGTCAGAGGTATGAGCAGGGCTACTGGAATTATGCGACTGTTTGGCTGCACCGACTTTCGCACAATTATACATTTTCTGCATTAGCCACATAATTCAACATCTGCTCCCTAATCTGCAGATTTGAACAAAAAAAGCATTGTTTCTAGCTCAAACTGCTCAAACGTTACCAAAAATGCAGCGACAAGTGTTACAGCATGGTGGAAGGCCCTTTGCAAACCTAGAATGGTCACCTGTTACTTATTGTTAAATGTGGGTGTTAAATTGGTACTAATGGTGTGCAAGCCACTCTTGCTTCCTTCTGCGCCTCTCTTGCCTCTTTCTGCATTTCTGTTGCTTCTTTCTGCACATTTCTTTCTTTTTACTGCACTTCTCTTGCCTCTTTCTGCAAATCTCTTCTACTTTCTGCACCTCTCTTCCCTCTTTCTGCACGTCTGTTGCCTCTTTCTGCACCTCATTTGCTTCTTTCTGTACCCCTCTTGCCTCTTTCTGCACCCTTCTTCCCTCTTTCTGCACCTCTATTGCCTTTTTCTGTACCCCTCTTACGTCTTTCTGCAACCTTTTTGCCTCTTTCTGCACCTCTGTTCCTTCTTTCTGCACTTCTTTTGTTTCTTTCTGCATCTGCCTTGCTTCTTTCTGTACCCGCTTGCCTCTCTCTCTACCCCTCTTCCCTCTTTCTGCACTTCTGTTGCTTCTTTCTGCACTTCTGTTGCTTCTTTCTGCACCCCTCCTGCCTCTTTCTGTACCCCTCTTGCCTCTTTGTGCACCTCTCCTACCCCTTTCTGCACCCCTCTTGCCTCTTTTTCCACCTCTGTTGGTTCTTTCTGCACCTCTTTTGCTTCGTTCTGCACTTCACTTGCCTTTTTCTGTACCACTCTTGCCTCTTTCTGCACCTCTGTTTGTTCTTTCTGCACTGCTCTGGCTTCTTCGTGCACCTCTGTTCCAAATTTCTGCATCCCTCCTGCCTTTTTCTGCACCCCTCTTCCCTCTTTCTGTACCTCTCTTGCCTCAGTCTGCCCACCTGTTCCCTCTTTCTTCACCCCGTTTTCCTGTTTCTGGAACTCTCTTGCCTCTTTCTGTAGTTCTCTTGCCTCCTTCTGCACCTCACTTGCCTTTTTTTGCACCTCTGTAGGTTTTTTTGCATTGATCTTGCTTCTTTCTGAACCTCTCTTGCTAATTTCTGCACCCCTCTTGCCTCTTTCTGTACCCCTTTTACATGTTTCTGCACCTCTCTTGCCTCTGTCTGCACCTCTGTTCTCTCTTTCTGTACCTCTTGTGCCTGTTTCTGCAACTCTCTTATCACTTTCTGCAGTTCTCTTGCCTTCTTCTGCACCTCTGTTGCTTCTTTCTGCACTTCTCTTGCCTCTTTCTGCACCCCTGTTGCTTCATTCTGCAGTTTCCATGCTTCTTTCTGCATCTGTCGTGCTTCTTTCTGCACCCCTGTTGTCTCTTTCTGCACTCGTCTTCCCTCTTTCTGTACCTTTCTTGCCTGTTTCTGCATCTAGTTTGCCTCTTTCTGCACTACTCTTGCTTCTTTCTACACCTCTGTTGCTTCTTTCAGCAATTCTATTGCCTCTTTCTGCACTTCTCTTGCCTGTTTCTGCATCCCTCTTGCCTCTTTCTGCACCGACTTCCCTCTTTGTGCAACTCTCTTGCCTCAATCTGTACCTCTGTTGCTTCTTTCTGCACCCTTCACGCCTCTTTCAGCACCTCTGTTGCTTCTTTCTGCACTGCTCTTGCTTTTTTCTGCACCTCACTTGCCTCTTTCTGCACCTCTTTTGCTTCTTTCTGCACTTCTCTCTCCTCTTTCTGCACCTCTCTTGCCTCTTTCTGCATCTTTCTTGCTTCTTTCTGTAGCTGACTTGTCTCTTTCAGCACCTCTGTTGTCTCTTTCTGCACTCGTTTTCCCTCTTTCTGTACCTTTCTTGCCTGTTTCTGCATCTCACTTGCCTCATTCTGCACTTTCCATGCTTCTTTCTGCACCTGTCTTGCTTCTTTCAGCACCCCTGTTGTCTCTTTCTGCACTCGTCTTCCCTCTTTCTGTACCTTTCTTACCTGTTTGTGCATCTCACTTGCCTCTTTCTGCACTTTTTTTGCTTCTTTCTACACCTCTGTTGTTCTTTCACCAATTCTCTTGCCCCTTTCTGCATCTCTCTTGCCTCTTTCTGCACCTCACCTGCTTCTTTCTGCACTTCTATTTCCTCTTTCTGCACCCCTGTTGCTTCATTCTGCACTTTCCATGCTTCTTTCTGCACCTGTCTTGCTTCTTTCTACACTCCTGTTGTCACTTTATGTACCTCTTTTGCCTGTTTCTGCAACTCTCTTTCTGCAGTTCTCCTGCCTCCTTCTGTACCTCTGTTGCTTCTTTCTGCACTTCTCTTGCCTCTTTCTGCACCCGTCTTCTCTCTTTGTGCAACTCTCTTGCCTCTTTCTGTACCTCTGTTGCTTCTTTCTGCACTTCTTTTGCTCTTTCTGCATCCTTCACGCCTCTTTCAGCACCTCTGTTGGTTCTTTCTGCACTGCTCTTGCTTTTTTCTGCACCTCACTTGCCTCTTTCTGCACCTCTTTTGCTTCTTTCTGCATCTCACTTGACTCTTTCAGCACCTCTGTTGCTTTTTTCTGCAGATCGCTTGCCTCTTTCTGCACCTCACTTGCCTCTTTCAGCACCTCTGTTGCTTTTTTCTGCAGATCTCTTGCCTCTTACTGCACCCCTCTTTTCTCTTTCTGCACCTCTCTTGCCTCTCTCTGCACCCCTGTTCCCTGTTTCTGCACCTTTCCTGCCTGTTTCTGCACCTCTCTTACCTCTTTCTGTACCTCTGTTGCCTTTTTCTACACTTCCCTTGCTCTTTCTCCACCCTTCACGCCTCTTTCAGCACCTCTGTTGGTTCTTTCTGCACTGCTCTTGCTTTTTTCTGCACCTCACTTGCCTCTTTCTGCACTTCTCTTGCTTCTTTCTACACCTCTATTGCTTCTTTCAGCAATTCTCTTGCCTCTTTCTTCACTTCTCTTCCTTCTTTCTGCACCCCTCCTGCCTCTTTCTGTACCTCTCTTGCCTCTTTGTGCACCTCTCCTACCTTTTTCTGCACCACTCTTGCCTCTTTCAGCACCTCTGTTGGTTCTTTCTGCACTGCTCTTGCTTTTTTCTGCACCTCACTTGCCTCTTTCTGCACTTCTCTTGCTTCTTTCTACACCTCTGTTGCTTCTTTCAGCAATTCTCTTACCACTTTCTGCAGTTCTCTTGCCTCCTTCTGCACCTCTGTTGCTTCTTTCTGCACTTCTCTTGCCTCTTTCTGCACCCCTGTTGCTTCATTCTGCAGTTTCCATGCTTCTTTCTGCATCTGTTGTGCTTCTTTCTGCACCCCTGTTGTCTCTTTCTGCACTCGTCTTCCCTCTTTCTGTACCTTTCTCGCCTGTTTCTGCATCTAGTTTGCCTCTTCCTGCACTTTTCTTGCTTCTTTCTACACTTCTGTTGCTTCTTTCAGCAATTCTATTGCCTCTTTCTGCACTTCTCTTGCCTGTTTCTGCATCCCTCTTGCCTCTTTCTGCACCGTCTTCCCTCTTTCTGCAACTCTCTTGCCTCTTTCTGTACCTCTGTTGCTTCTTTCTGCACTTCTCTTGCTCTTTCTGCACCCTTCACGCCTCTTTCAGCACCTCTGTTGCTTCTTTCTGCACTGCTCTTGCTTTTTTCTGCACCTCACTTGCCTCTTTCTGCACCTCTTTTGCTTCTTTCTGCACTTCTCTCTCCTCTTTCTGCACCTCTCTTGCCTCTTTCTGCATCTTTCTTGCTTCTTTCTGTAGCTGACTTGCCTCTTTCAGCACCTCTGTTGTCTCTTTCTGCACTCGTTTTCCCTCTTTCTGTACCTTTCTTGCCTGTTTCTGCATCTCACTTGCCTCATTCTGCACTTTCCATGCTTCTTTCTGCACCTGTCTTGCTTCTTTCAGCACCCCTGTTGTCTCTTTCTGCACTCGTCTTCCCTCTTTCTGTACCTTTCTTACCTGTTTCTGCATCTCACTTGCCTCTTTCTGCACTTTTTTTGCTTCTTTCTACACCTCTGTTGCTTCTTTCACCAATTCTCTTGCCCCTTTCTGCATCTCTCTTACCTCTTTCTGCACCTCACCTGCTTCTTTCTGCACTTCTATTTCCTCTTTCTGCACCCCTGTTGCTTCATTCTGCACTTTCCATGCTTCTTTCTGCACCTGTCTTGCTTCTTTCTACACTCCTGTTGTCACTTTATGTACCTCTTTTGCCTGTTTCTGCAACTCTCTTGCCTCTTTCTGCAGTTCTCCTGCCTCCTTCTGTACCTCTGTTGCTTCTTTCTGCACTTCTCTTGCCTCGTTCTGCACCCCTGTTGCTTCATTCTGCAGTTTCCATGCTTCTTTCTGCATCTGTCTTGCTTTTTTCTGCACCCCTGTTGTCTCTTTCTGCACTCGTCTTCCTTCTTTCTGTACGTTTCTTGCCTGTTTCTGCACTTTTCTTGCTTCTTTCTACACCTCTGTTGCTTCTTTCAGCAATTCTCTTGCCTCTTTCTGCACTTCTCTTGCCTGTTTCTGCACCCCTCTTGCCTCTTTCTGCACCCGTCTTCTCTCTTTGTGCAACTCTCTTGCCTCTTTCTGTACCTCTGTTGCTTCTTTCTGCACTTCTTTTGCTCTTTCTGCATCCTTCATGCCTCTTTCAGCACCTCTGTTGGTTCTTTCTGCACTGCTCTTGCTTTTTTCTGCACCCCACTTGCTTCTTTCTGCACCTCTTTTGCTTCTTTCTGCATCTCACTTGACTCTTTCAGCACCTCTGTTGCTTTTTTCTGCAGATCTCTTGCCTCTTTCTGCACCTCACTTGCCTCTTTCAGCACCTCTGTTGCTTTTTTCTGCAGATCTCTTGCCTCTTAATGCACCCCTCTTTTCTCTTTCTGCACCTCTCTTGCCTCTCTCTGCACCCCTGTTCCCTGTTTCTGCACCTTTCCTGCCTGTTTCTGCACCTCTCTTACCTCTTTCTGTACCTCTGTTGCCTTTTTCTACACTTCCCTAGCTCTTTCTCCACCCTTCACGCCTCTTTCAGCACCTCTGTTGGCTCTTTCTGCACTGCTCTTGCTTTTTTCTGCACCTCACTTGCCTCTTTCTGCACTTCTCTTGCTTCTTTCTACACCTCTATTGCTTCTTTCAGCAATTCTCTTGCCTCTTTCTGCACTTCTCTTCCTTCTTTCTGCACCCCTCCTGCCTCTTTCTATACCTCTCTTACCTCTTTGTGCACCTCTCCTACCTTTTTCTGCACCCCTCTTGCCTCTTTCAGCACCTCTGTTGGCTCTTTCTGCACTGCTCTTGCTTTTTTCTGCACCTCACTTGCCTCTTTCTGCACTTCTCTTGCTTCTTTCTACACCTCTGTTGCTTCTTTCAGCAATTCTCTTGACTCTTTCTGCACTTCTCTTGCCTGTTTCTGCATCCCTCTTGCCTCTTTCTGCACCGTCTTCCCTCTTTCTGCAACTCTCTTGCCTCTTTCTGTACCTCTGTTGCTTCTTTCTGCACTTCTCTTGCTCTTTCTGCACCCTTCACGCCTCTTGCAGCACGCTTCTTTCTGCACTGCTCTTGCTTTTTTCTGCACCTCACTTGCCTCTTTCTGCACCTCTTTTGCTTCTTTCTGCACTTCTCTCTCCTCTTTCTGCACCTCTCTTGCCTCTTTCTGCATCTTTCTTGCTTCTTTCTGTAGCTGACTTGCCTCTTTCAGCACCTCTGTTGTCTCTTTCTGCACTCGTTTTCCCTCTTTCTGTACCTTTCTTGCCTGTTTCTGCATCTCACTTGCCTCATTCTGCACTTTCCATGCTTCTTTCTGCACCTGTCTTGCTTCTTTCAGCACCCCTGTTGTCTCTTTCTGCACTCGTCTTCCCTCTTTCTGTACCTTTCTTACCTGTTTCTGCATCTCACTTGCCTCTTTCTGCACTTTTTTGCTTCTTTCTACACCTCTGTTGCTTCTTTCACCAATTCTCTTGCCCCTTTCTGCATCTCTCTTACCTCTTTCTGCACCTCACCTGCTTCTTTCTGCACTTCTATTTCCTCTTTCTGCACCCCTGTTGCTTCATTCTGCACTTTCCATGCTTCTTTCTGCACCTGTCTTGCTTCTTTCTACACTCCTGTTGTCACTTTATGTACCTCTTTTGCCTGTTTCTGCAACTCTCTTGCCTCTTTCTGCAGTTCTCCTGCCTCCTTCTGTACCTCTGTTGCTTCTTTCTGCACTTCTCTTGCCTCGTTCTGCACCCCTGTTGCTTCATTCTGCAGTTTCCATGCTTCTTTCTGCATCTGTCTTGCTTTTTTCTGCACCCCTGTTGTCTCTTTCTGCACTCGTCTTCCTTCTTTCTGTACGTTTCTTGCCTGTTTCTGCACTTTTCTTGCTTCTTTCTACACCTCTGTTGCTTCTTTCAGCAATTCTCTTGCCTCTTTCTGCACTTCTCTTGCCTGTTTCTGCACCCCTCTTGCCTCTTTCTGCACTCGTCTTCTCTTTGTGCAACTCTCTTGCCTCTTTCTGTACCTCTGTTGCTTCTTTCTGCACTTCTTTTGCTCTTTCTGCATCCTTCATGCCTCTTTCAGCACCTCTGTTGGTTCTTTCTGCACTGCTCTTGCTTTTTCTGCACCCCACTTGCTTCTTTCTGCACCTCTTTTGCTTCTTTCTGCATCTCACTTGACTCTTTCAGCACCTCTGTTGCTTTTTTCTGCAGATCTCTTGCCTCTTTCTGCACCTCTCTTGCCTCTCTCTGCACCCCCTGTTCCCTGTTTCTGCACCTTTCCTGCCTGTTTCTGCACCTCTCTTACCTCTTTCTGTACCTCTGTTGCCTTTTCTACACTTCCCTAGCTCTTTCTCCACCCTTCACGCCTCTTTCAGCACCTCTGTTGGCTCTTTCTGCACTGCTCTTGCTTTTCTCTGCACCTCACTTGCCTCTTTCTGCACTTCTCTTTGCTTCTTTCTACACCTCTATTGCTTCTTTCAGCAATTCTCTTGCCTCTTTCTGCACTTCTCTTCCTTCTTTCTGCACCCTCCTGCCTCTTTCTATACCTCTCTTACCTCTTTGTGCACCTCTCCTACCTTTTTCTGCACCCCTCTTGCCTCTTTCAGCACCTCTGTTGGCTCTTTCTGCACTGCTCTTGCTTTTTTCTGCACCTCACTTGCCTCTTTCTGCACTTCTCTTGCTTCTTTCTACACCTCTGTTGCTTCTTTCAGCAATTCTCTTGACTCTTTCTGCACTTCTCTTCTTTCTGCACCCCTCCTGCCTCTTTCTGTACTTCTCTTGCCTCTTTGTGCACCCCTCTTGCCTCTTTCTGCACTTCACTTGCTTCTTTCTGCGCTTCTCTTGCCTCTTTCTGCACCTCTAAGTTAGAGGTTGTTATAATCCCCCTGCCCTATTATGTACTAGGGCCTTACAGGGGAGGTCATGCCAATCACAGGGGTGCCCCAACCCATAGTGTACCCTAGTGTATATAGGTGTTTTCACTGTATTCCAAGTGTCTTTCAGCATAGCACTGGTTCCGGGCCTGGTTAGTCAGAGTCAGTTTCCACCAGTACCAGTCAGCAAAAAGTTGGGGGCACAGGATGACTTTGTAACAAGGCCTCTTTCTGCACCTCTGTTGGTTCTTTCTGCATATCTCTTGCTTCTTTCTGCACTTTTCTTCGCCTTTCTGGACTTCTGTTGCCTCTTTCTGCATTTCTCTTGCTTCTTTCTGCGCCTATCTTCCTCTTTCTGCACATGTCCTACCTCTGTAGGCATAGTTAGAAATTAGCATTTAAAAACCTTTGAAATTCACTGAAAAAACCATAGGTTTCAGGGACGTTATAGTTAGAAATTAGCATTTAAAAACCTTTGAAATTCACTGGAAAAAACATACGTTTCAGGGACCTTATAGTTAGAAATTAGCATTTAAAAAACCTTTGAAATTCACTGAAAAAACCATAGGTTTCAGGGACGTTATAGTTAGAAATTAGCATTTAAAAAAACATAGAAATTCACTGAAAAAACCACAGGTTTTAGGGACTTATAGTTAGTTGGACAATTCACTCGTACAAAACCAGAGAAATTCGGCCGTTATAGTTTGTTGAGCTAAGTATACCTCGCGCCCCTGCAATGCACTGCTGATGACATCACATATTACATCACTCATGACATGGTCAGTGACATCACTGATGACATCACTGATGGCATCTCAAATGACATCACTGATGACATCATCCATGTGATCCTCTGATGTACCTCCTCACAGCCCAATTTAGCCTTTGATACACCCTCTCTAAAATACAGACTGCCATTCTTGAAACCATAGACACACCAATACCAGTTACTACATACTCACTCACTGATTCCTAGGTCTACACACACTTCCACTCACTCACCTATACAGTCACTCATACATGCAGTCACTCAAATACAGCCACTATCATATGAACTCATGAACGTTTAATCACTCACTTATACAGTCAGTCACACACCTACTAAATCATCCATTCAGACAGTCATACACCCACTCATTCTTCAATACACCTTGGCCTATATATATATAAAACATATTTAAACTTTACAGAAACACACAGTCACTGGATGATGTCATCAGTGATGTCATTTGAGATGTCATCAGTGATGTCATCAGTGATGTCACTGACTATGTCATGAGTGATGTAATATGTGATGTCATCAGCAGTGCATTGCGGGGGAGCGAGTTATACTCAGCTCAACTAACTATAACAGCCGAATTTCTCTGGTTTTGTACGAGTGAATTGTCCAACGAACTATAACGTCCCTGAAGCCTGTGGTTTTTTCACTGAATTTCTATGGTTTTTTAAATGCTAAGTTCTAACTATAACGTCCCTGAAACCTATGATTTTTTCAGTGAATTTCAAAGGTTTTTTAAATGCTAATTTCTAACTATAACGTCCAAGAAACCTATGGTTTTTCAGTGAATATATATATACTTAGAGCAGAAAAAGATCTTCGCCCTGCCTTGAGTTAGTGTTGCTTTCACCACATCCGTCCCAGCAAGTTTGTGATCAATATCGGTGTAAATTTTATTTAGTCACACCTCAATATAAATCACACAGCCCGGGGGAGAGGGTTAGGGTTGGATGAATGTTTGGGAAGGGGGATTTGGGGAAAGGTTTGACAAAGACAAACACTACACATGGACAACACACAATCTTGGCAGATGACCATCATAAATCTGTTACGGGAGAAAAATGAAATGCATTCATGATGATGACTTGATGAGTAGTACTAGACTAGTAGTACAGGGCAGCAGTATATTATTAATTCTTATTATTATGCAATTGCCTTGCCTGTCTGCCCCCAGAGAGACCTAAGTTACATACATTTTATGTTCTGTTGTACTGGGCTTCCTTTAAAGCTAGCAAAGAAAATCAAAAAATATCTGTAGGAGTCAAATATAAGCAAACATAATAAACAACAACACACACAGTCGTAATGATTGAAGAGAAAAAATTAATCAGATGAAATGATGATACTATAACTATGTTATGGTCAAATTGGTAGTTGCATCTTGGCATTTCTCTTGGTCCTTCCATGGACGCTCCATCCGTCAATCTTGGGTGCCTGCCTGGCGGATGCGGTTTTGGTAAGGTAAGTGTGAGTTGTTTTTCCCAATATAGCACAGAGTAAAGGCCGGCCTGTAAGTGTAGATGGAAAAACAAAAAGGATATTGAAAAATCAAGCAGAAAAGTTAAGTTAAACTGCATAAATTAAGGAGGAGTGCAACAAGAAAACTTTCAGAGGCGGCATGGCTAAATCATGTCTACTCTGTTTCCAGCATTAACCTACAACAACAACAGGAGCAGGCCCGCCCACCTAACCTCCACTTAGCTTAGATTTTGAGTCAGACAGCACTGAGCACATATAAACAGCAACATAGAAGCATTTTCCAAATTAAGTAACTAAATCAATGCACCGCTCTCAGTAATACCACTACACTCGCCTCCACCACTACACAGACATGTAGGTCTGGTATTGTTGTTGTTGTTTACCTTTTAGGCCATTTCATGAAACGCCCCAAGTTATTCCATCAATCATGTCCGATCCTACTGACTGACTGCGAGTATGGTATGGTCATCATGGTGTCCAACTCTGTAGTGTACCGAGTGAGTCCAGAATCAAAAATGCAATGGATCGGCCTGCAGTAGTACAATTTTGTTATTGAAAAACAAGAAGGGAAACATTGACTTGAGTCACTTTTTAGTGTGTAGATTAAATACTAGTAGTCATCATGCACAACAACACAAACACCAATCACTCAGAGTTAGTGTGCAATGCATGCCATCATTTACCTGTTCCTAAGGTGCAGTCCCTCTAGGCTCGGAAAGGAGGATAGATATAGTCAGGTTCTTTGGAGGGACTCGACAAGGCAGGCACACATTTCACATTTGTTGTACGATTCTCCATCCAATGTCTGGCTTGAGGGAAATGGATTAGGGCGAGTCAGGACTGGAGCAGGACCCGGAGAAGTGGACTTACTTTTTCACAGACTGCACACAGTTGCAACTCCAATCCAGCAATAAAAGAGTAAGACGGTGGTGATGAATTTGTTGTGCTTCAAACCAGAAAGACCGTGACACACACAAATAATGAAAGTAAATAATATTCCTTAGCTGTATCTTTTTGGGGGTGTCAAAGCAAGAACGAAAGTAACAAGTCGAAAGCCCAGTTGTCAGGGAAGTAGAGCTCGTCCTCAAACTCTGGTGGTTTACCCAGAAGTAGGTCATCTAACACACTACTTGCTGACTTCACGTGTGAAGAGCTTCAAAGGAAGTAGCATCTCTGTCAGGCATTTAACTAGGCCCCATTGGTCCATCTCAATGATCATGCCTTTCACAGTAGCATCCCCTCTTCGCATGACATATTCATTGATTGGTCTGTACTGCTCAAACAGATGTACAAGCAAGTAATAAGTTGAGTTCCAACGTTTTGGCACCTCCTGGATGAGTGTTTTCACTGGCATTCTATTATCACATTGAATGATCCTCAGCTGCTTCCGGGCTTTAAATGAATGGCTGAAATGTGTGTAGATTCTTATGCAGGTCGTCAGTAAGTTGCTGACTTGGTCTTCTTTTTTCAGAAAGTCTTGAACAATGATGTTAATGCAGTGCGCCAAACACAGGACCCTGAAATAGCCATCATCGGCCATGGCCTTAACTATATTACTGCCATTGTCCGTGGCAACAAAACCAATGTTAAGCCCTCTTGGTCGCAGTCATTCAAAGACCTTGCTGTCAAATTGTTCCTAAATGTTTGCAGCAGTATGAGATTTCTCCATGGCGAACATGGCTACAGTTGCATGTTTCCGAGTGGCATTAAAAATCTCAGCAGTGTCAGCAACACCTGCTGCAGATATCTTTTCTCTGACCCCCACAAAAGAGATCCAGTGTGCAGTGATGCACATGTAATCAGTGGCTTGGCAACTGGTCCACATGTCTGTTGTCAGGTGGATAGTGTGAACAGCACTCTGCTGTAAAGCTTGTCCAAGCAATTCCAGCACGTCGTGATGTAGTGCTGGAAGAGCAACTCTGGCGAAATAGGACTGGCTGGGAACCTTCCATTTTGGGAAGATGGCTGTCACAAATTCAATAAAACCCACCCCTTCCACAAACGAAAAAGGGAGGAGGTCCAGCGCTAACATTTTAGCCAGCTTCGCGTTGTACAAGCGTGCCATTGGGTGGTTGCGTTCGTACTGCCCCTCCGACCTAAACATGCTGAGAATGGTAGCCTGAATTTTTTTCTTTTCTGGTGCCACTGATGCAGGTGACTTCTTGACGCCAGATGTTAGGCTCAACGTACGTTTTTTCGTTGCGGTACTCTCTTGCCTGCGACCCCTTGGTGTCTCAGCCTGACTCTTGTGCCACTGCGATGTTACTGATAATGATGTGGGCGATACCACTCCACTGCTGGGGTCAGGGCTGCTTTGTGTAACAGAGAAAATGTCTCCCTCTTGTTCACCTTCCACCGTGATCGGATCATCTTCTTCATCCCCTCCACCAACAACATGTGCAGTTGTTTGGCCGCTAAGGTGCGCCTCCCACTGGATCAAGTGGTGTTTTCTCAGATGGGTTGTTTGGCCTCCGGTACCATAGTTTGTACCAAGCTTACCCTGACTAACACCTTGTCCACAAATGGAGCATATAGCAATGTTCACCTGCTTCCTGCTAACCGAAAAGAAGCCCCACACTGGGGAGGTCAACTTTCTGGCGCTGCTGGTGCCACTTGCAATGTCCGATGAACTGGTAGGTGGGTGTGAAGTTTGACTCTCTGCAGTACCTACTTCTACTGAGGTGGTTGTGGTGGATGTAGGTCGCTGCCGGCGAAATATGGAAGCTGGAGGTGGTGTTGGTGGTATCATCTGTGTTGGTAGTATCCGTGCCACATACCTCAAAGCAATTTGGGATGGGGTAATGTCGGTCTCCACTTGGGCGGGAAAATGTCCATGATGACTGGCTCATCATCATCCTCCTCTTCTACATCTACCTCCATAACTCTAAGGCTTTCTGGAACCTTCCTTTTCCCTAGCCTTGTCTCGTGGGCGTGGCGTGTCTCCAACTCAGACGGGGCGGGATCCAAGTGGTGTCTAGATCATCAGAAGGTGGGCTTGGAGAAGAAGTTGATGAACTAACCCTCCTTTTCCTTGCAGGGGATCTGGAAGACAATGGATCTTCTGAAAGAGTGGCTTGCTCTTCTTCTTCCTCTGCAGGAAGCTTGATCTCCTGACCTGCCCCCACTTCAGGAGGAATAACTACTATTGGGGGTGGTTGCGGCTGTTGTTGCTCACTTATCTGAGTTTTCTACACTGATTGGGTACTACTTTGCGATAACGATAAGTCAATTTCAACATCACTGCTCGTCGGCGTTGGACTTGTGATTAGACTGGCTGCCTCTGCAACAGACATGGGCTTGGGCCTAGGTTGGTGGGGTGAGTCCACTGATGTGGGGGTGCTGCTCCCAGCTTGCTCCCCGACACAGCTGCTGCAGGCGCAATTTTTGGTTTCCCAAAAAAGGTCTTGAACGACATACCGGTCTTGGTGAGTTTCAGTGCCTTCTTCTAACTGGCAACCTACTTGGTACTGGACCTGGTACCTTTCTTTGGGGCCAACTTGAAGATGTCAGCACTCAGCAGCACGCAGTGGCACAAGTTGAAGAGATGTCTGTGGTCACACGTCACATGACGTTGTGCGCAGCAGGACGCCTGTCTGGCAGTACAATGGATGATGACGTCTCCTCCTCTTTTGTGCACCTAAAAGCAAAGAATCAAGAAGAACATCAGTTAAATGTGGCATTCATTGTTGTGGTTCAATTACTACTAGTACAAACAAACAAATATAATATATAACTTAGTGTGTGGTCACACTTGTTAGTGTTATTAATATTATTAAATTTATTACCTCAGTTATTAAAAAACATAACAATACAGTGTAGACATTTGTGAGACTTTGACAAACACAAGGGCTTTCATGGTTGGTGTACTAGTGTACAGTACACTCAGGAAGGATAGGAAAGAAGAAGAACAACAACAAAAATACAAATGTAACTGACCCGGTTTGGCATTGTGCATCACGTGGGATTCAGCATTCAGGGACCTGCAGCTGACAATGGATAGAAGCTATAAGCCAAGAGGAACAAAGGAAATACATGCAGGCCTAATGCAGAAGCACACTGGCTGCCTTCACAAAATGGCCGCCAGCCACATAGCCAGGCCACAACAACAAGAAAGGGAAGACAGACAATGCAGGCCTATGGAAAAAGCACACTGGCTGTCTTCACAAAATGGCCACCACAACAAGAAGCAATAAGCAAGAGGAACCAAGGAAAGAAGACATGCAGGTCTATGGCAAAAGCACTACCACCACCACAAAATGGCCACGAGCCACATGGTCACTCACAACAACAACAAGCAGGAGGCCTGGAAAACAATGAACTCAAGCAGGCCTATATGGACACAGATTTACAAAATGGCCCCTGGCCACACGGGGAGGCTCAGCCAAGGCAAATGCTGGCCCACTATTACAAAGACACTCACACACTGACCAGACAAAGGAGGCATGCTAAACAATACAGCTTTAATACAACAATGCCAAAAACAAAAATCCACAGGGCTAAAAAAGGTTAGCAAGTTACACAACAACCACACACATACAACAAAGGCATTTATTTAACACACATGAAAAAAAGTGAAATACCCCAAAAAACACATTTTGTATTTCAATCCAATGCCATCCATGCCCTAAATGATGTTTAAATTCAACAGGCACCACAGAAAACAGTTGTTTCATGCACCCATGAGTAGCTCTGGGCCTCTTGTTTGGAAAACCCATTGGCAGACTAGGCCACATAGTGAATCAATTCAAATCAATAATATTGCAAATTTATTCCAAACTAGTGAACTGTGCTAATTTTTTTGCTAGATAAAAGAAGAAAAAATTGCATGCAAAACAACAACCAGCTAGAAGGCATGGCCACCATAAAGAAGGTTTGCAGGCCTAATGCAGAAGCACACTGGCTGCCCCTTCACAAAACGGCCGCCAGCCACATGGCCAGGCCAAAACAACAAGAAAGGGAAGACAGACAATGCAGGCCTATGGCAAAAACACACTGGTTGCCTTCACAAAATGGCCGCCAGCCACATGGCCAGGCAGGCCACAACAACAAGAAAGGGAAGACAGACAATGCAGGCCTATTGCAAAAGCACACTGGCTGCCTTCTCAAAATGGCCGCCAGCCACATGGCCAGGCAGGCCACAACAAGAAGCAATAAGCCAAGAGAAACAAAGGAAAGAAGACATGCAGGTCTATGGCAAAAGCATTACCACCACCACAAAATTGCCACCAGCCACATGGTCACTCACAACAACAACAACAAGCAGGAGACCTGGAAAACAATTAACTCAAGCAGGCCTATATGGACACAGACTTTACAAGCCACACGGGGAGGCTCAGCCAAGGCAAATGCTGGCCCACTATTACAAACACACTCACACACTGGCCAGACAAAGGAGGCATGTTAAACAACATAGCTTTAATACAACAATGCCAAAAATGAAAATCCACAGGGCTAAAAACGGTTTGAAAGTTACACAACAACCACACACATCCAACAAAGGCATTTATTTAACACACATGAAAAAAAGTGTAATACCCCAAAAAAATACATTTAGCCTTTCAATCCAATGGCATCCATGCCCTAAATGATGTTTAAATTCAACAGACACCACAGAAACAGTTGTTTCATGCACCCATGAGTAGACTACTGGCCAGCTAGTGAATTAAATAAATATTGCAAATTGATTTCAAAAGTTGGAGGAAATGTAGTGAACTGTGCAACATGTTTCCTTTATAAAAGAAGAAAAATTACTTACAAACAAACAACTAGGCCCCTAGTGAAACTACAGGCCACCCACCACAATACATTTTTAAAAAATGATGAAAAGTACAAATAAATGTAGGTGCAATGCCCCAATGAAACAAACAACACCAATTTTCAAACTTACTTGTGAAATCTCAAATTCAAAAGTCCTCAAATCCAATGATATATAAAGCAGCAGACACAAAGAGGGATCCTTCCAGCTCCAAATTCAAATGAAAAGTGAATAGGAGATGGAAAAAGCACTGGGAGGAACCTGCTGGACAGGAACAGGAAGTTGGAGACTCTGGGGCACTTCCGTCCTCTTGAAAAATAAGAAAAAGGACTCTTGGCACAAAAAAGTACAGCCAAATGTCAATCTGAGGCATTTTTTCAATCCAAATCATCATTTCGAGAAGGTTTTGATGCTGCTCGAGAGAGATTCTTCTCCAGATTGCAAATTCTGCGTGTTGGTGATCGCGATCTTCACAAAACTTCCGCTGGAAATCCGATGGCGCACCCGAATGACGTGTTCGCGATCGCAAACTCTAGCGGGACCATGCGGCCACCTAGTAAATCTTGTGGCGCTCGCAAACGGATGGGAAATCTCGTTGGCGATCGTATGCACCCAGTAAGTTGCTCAGGTGCGCGCGAAAACGCATTTTGGGGGTGTGAACACAAAAAAAACTTCGCTCCAGTGTGGAGTGTGGAGTTTTCGGCAACTCTGCGTTCTACGCAGAATGTGGAGTTGCCAAAAATACAAAACTCTGCGAGCAGAGCAGAGTTTTATGCCCAGGGTTAGTGATTGGTGGGCACTTAACCCATGAATCGTACCCATGAATTGATACCATTTTGCCAATTAACCTATGTAGATGAAAAGGACTGTTGTTTTAGTTTACCTAGTCCTCTTGCTCTGGTCTTCTGGCTTCCCTTGGTACTGCCTCACTGGACTTCCTAATTCCTAATTGCTTATCCTTGTATCATGGACATACTTGCCATTGCCTTTCAGGTCTTGTTCGTTGTAGTCCTCTTCAATCTGGTCCCGATCATCCTGACCTTTGTCCTCCTGCTCCTTGCCCGCATGGCTCTGCAAAATTTTTTCTAGTTCTGATGCTTCTTGAACTTCAGTTCATGCTAGTCTAGGAACTTCCTGGCCCTGTACTTTCTGGTCCTGGTTTGACTTATCATCATTCCCATGCACTTCCGCAACTAGTCATTTGGATCCTGGGTTTCCTGTTTTACAGGCTCACAGTCCTGGACCTTTTCATCCTCCTCACCCTATTTCATGTTCATCAGTCCTTCTGGTCCTTCTCCCCTGGTTTATCTCTCCCCCTAGTATGCCTGTACCTAATCCTTCTAATACTGGTCACTTTAGTCCATGTAGTCTTGGTCTTAGTTCTAGTACTCCTTTGTCTGGCCCTCATGCATCGGGTCTTCTGGTGCTAGTTCCACTGGCCCTGGTTTCCCTAGCCCTCCTATTAGCCGATCTTTCTATCCCATCCTATTCCTACTAGTCCTCCTGTTTTTCTGGATTGCCTATTCTACCTTTTTTTTGTTAATCTGACCATGAGTCCCTCTATGATGGCCCTGCTAGTAATGTTCCTATTGGGTGTGGTCTTCTTCATTCTTCTGGCACTGGTCCTCCTAGTTCCTATGCTGTGGGTCACCCTGGTTCATGTACTTCTCATCATCCTGGTTTAGGATGTCCCCTGAGTCTGACACTCATGGATCTTCTGATTCTGGTCCCACTGGAACTAGTCTTACTCATCTTTTATAACCCCCTGTTCATTCTAATAGAGGGCCTCCAGGTTCTGCTAGCCCTGGTAGTTCTGGTTCTCCTGGTCCTAGTCCTTTTGCTTCAGGCCCCTTGATCCTCCTTGATCTGATGTCTGTGGTCTTGGCCCTTTTGTCTCTTGTCCTTCTCTCCATTGGTTTCCTGGTACTGGTCCTCTTCGGTCTGTCTACTTAGGTCTGCTACTCCTAGCCCTGGTTGTCCTTGACTCTCTGGTCCTGGTCGTTGCACACAGGTCCCCATAGCCCTCCTTGTCTTTATAGACCAGGACATTCTGTTATGTCTACCTAAGGTCCTTCTGTTCCTTTGGGCCTCTGTCGACTGGGTGCAGATCCCCCTGTTCCACATACTCTTGGCCCTCCTGATCCTTCTCACCCTGACCCCGGTACCTCTAGTGCTGTTATTCATTATGCTGTTCTTCATCTTCTATTTCTTCCTGGTCCCCTCTGGCATTGGTAACCCCGGTCCTCATAATTTTGGTCTCTCTGGGCCTAGTTCTTCTTGTCCTGGTCCTCATGACCCTGGTTCGCCCGTGCCTTCTTAGTGGTTCACCTCTTGGCCCCTAGTCTCTTACTTTTCATCCTCCTACTACTACTGCTTTCTTCCCCAGCCCCCCTCCATAATGACTTTAGTCAGGTACAGCCTCCAAGCCTGTCACACAGATTGTTTTGTTTTTGGCTTCCAGATTTCTTTTGCTGGAACAGCACTGTCAAGTACAGAAATGAGGGCCCAGTAGAGACAGGAGATTACACTGCTTAACGTGTTAAAAATAAAAAATACCATTCCCAAGATGCATTGTGCAGGTGACTAAAATGTCAATGTGGCTGAAGGGGCTGCTCATGACATAAGACCAATAAGCATCAATGCCTTAAAAATACTCTGCTAGGTGAATAGTATGAACAAGTGTGTTTATTATCAAGTAGCAGAGTGAACTTCTCTTGTGAATTACCCAAATGCATTACTCAACTGTCTCCTGCTTTCACTTCCCCTTTCCACAGAAGCCCAATTACAATGCCTCACTCAATTTACCTCCTGCAAGTGCCCCAAGGCACTGTGACCCAAAGATCAATTACCTTCTGTATGTGTCACTTCCTCTCGGGCCCAGATACCACCTATCTGTCTGCATTCCCAGTTTTCTGCTGCTTGATGATTGCTGCTGTGCTGCAAACACATTCCCCTTAAATAGAAGCCTAAATAAAGCACAGAGCCTTCCATAAGAAGCCCAAAAAGAGTCCAGTCCTCAAAAATCATCAAAAAGAACATCAAGATCACTAAAAAACCCATGTATTTTCAAGAGTGAATAAAACATTTATGTAAAATGCTTTAAAACCATACTGAGCTAGATACTCCCTGACTGAGGCACAAAAAATGTGTGTGTAATATCCTGAATCTTCTGTTTCATTTCTACGTCTTATTTGAATATTAAAATAACATACATTTTTTATTCAAAATGTATTATACTTTTTTCATCTGTATACAGCTTAGCTTAATTCATGTACTTACTTTTTACAAACTATTGTACATTTATATATACACTTAATTTCAAATGTTTCACACATGTTGTATCCCTATTACAAGATGGCCACTACACTACCATGCCTGGAACCCCTTTTTTCTTTATGGCTGGCTAAATCAAGACCTCCTTTATGCTATTTATGTGGTCATTGGACAAATAGTGCATCATCTCTATTATTCAGTCTACGGCCGGCTAAACAGCACAGAGCACAGATTATGTACTATTTTTCCCACCGCTGGGAAAATAGCAGAGATTGTGTACTATTTGGTTGACAGCAGGGTAAGTAGAAAGTCCCATTAAAATATGCTACAACCACAAGGGAGAGGGAACTGTTTGTCATAGTGAGCTGGTGTTAGACGTATCAGCCTTCGGATGGTCTTCCCCAAATGTTTTGCCTCCAATTTTTGCTTCTGTTGACCTTAGGACTCTGGACACTTTACCACTACTAACCAGTGCTAAAGTGCTTATGCTCACTCCCCTAAACATGGTATGATTGGCATATATCTAATTGCCATATTAAATTTACTTACATACTTATAAGTCCCTTGGAGAGTGGTATACCATATACCCAGGGCCTGGAAAGTAAATACTACCAGTGGACCTGCAGCACCTATTGTGCCACCCACTTAAGTAGCACCCTAAAACTTGTCCCAGGCCTGCCATTGCAGCCTGAATGCAGTGTTGCACTGCCATGCCAATTTGGCATTTCAACCCCCTTGCCAAGCCTTGACCCCCCCCCTTTCATTACATGTGAGTCACCCCTAAGGCCCTAGGTAACCCATAGGGCAGGGTGCTGTGTAATTAAAAGATTGGACATGTACTTTTAAGTTTTAAAAGTCCTTTTTAGTAAAAAACTCCCAAATTCATTTTTCACTACTTTGAGGCCTAACCCCCATAGGATAAGATTGGGGATTCCTTATTACATTTAATATAGACCCAAATCGCTTCTCCCCTTCCCAGTGAAGATTTTAGAACAATATGTTAGCAGAAGATTATCCCAATATCGGGAATCTTACTCTCTCCTTGAAGACGAACAATTTGGCTTCCGACCGGGACATGGCACAGTCAGCTTTACTTGTCACCTTGGACGAGTTACGGAATTAGGGTAGATAGCGGGCAGTTGACAGTCTTGATTATGCTTGACTTATCAGCACCCTTTGACACAGTTAACCACAAAGTCCTTTTGTCCAGATTAGCCTCAATCAGAGTTGGGGGTACAGCGCTAAAATGGATGGAGTCTTGCTTGTCGGACAGGTGTCAGGCTGTTTCCTTGCCCCCCTATTGCTCTGAATTCAAAAACCTGCCTCAGGGAGTAGGACAAGGCTCGGCACATAGCCCTGTCATGTTCAACATCTATATGAGGCCACTTAATACTTTAATAAAGGAGCATGACATTAAACTGGTCAAGTATGCCGATGATACCCAGCTGATTTTGTCCCTTATAACAATCAGGCGAAGGCATTAGTTGCATTTCAGAAAGGCAAGGATATTGTCAGTTGGATGAATGCAAATTCATTAAAACTAAATGGAGGCAAAACGGAATTTTTGTGCTGTTTGGCAAGCAAGATCCCCATGACTCCCCCTCTAACTTTGGGTTTCTTTAATCAGGAGACAAGTTGCTGCAATCGGACACAGTCCATAATTTGGGGTTCACATTAGATGATAAGTTATCTCTGTAGAATCACCTCATAAAAGTAGCAGGTACATGTTTTGCACTTTTTTGTAGTCTCAGGATGGTGCTGCCACTACTGCATATTCATGTTAAAGCGCTTATAGTGTGTAGCGTTAAACTCAGTAGACTGGACTACTGTAATGGCCAGTGCTAGTGGCCCCTGACTTTCTGCCTAACAGATTATACAGAGTCCAAGTGGCAGCAGACAAACTTGACTTAAAAAGACCCTGCAGATCCTCTGCATCCAATGCCTTTGAGGAGTTGCACTGGCTGCCTCTGAAGCTAAGGATTCTCTTCAAAGCCACGTGCATTGTGTTTAAGGCTTTGCAGGACAAAGGCCTAGTGCCCCTACAGCGCAGAATAAGAATTGGACCTTCAGACCCAATCTTCAGTTCTGTACTGGACCTGTGGAAGGACTCTTAGAGGACTCCCTGGTGCTGAAACCTGTTGTGCACTCTGCCATACTTCTGCTGTACCTGGAAGGACTGCTTTGCTGCCTCAAACCTGTCTTGAACCCTCAGAAGCCAGTCATGCTGTTGAGCCCTGCATCTTTTCCTGCACCCAGGATTGCCAGAAGTGACTCCAAGGGATAGTTTGCTGGTTTTCTGTTCAGAGCCACAGGGACATAACCGGCTCCCACCATCTTGAACCCGCATCTGAACCCGTCTATCCGCCAGAGGTGCATCACCTGTCGGATTGACTTAATGGCATCTCCTGCTACGTTCTTCTCCGCAGCAGCAAATCCGTTTCAGCGGTCCTTCACCAATGGGGTATCCTTCGCCAAAGTGGTCCTGTGTTTGTGTGTACGAGGCCAATAGTAGTCCTCGGCAGACTCCTTGAAAGTATTATGTAATCTGGTGAGTGTGGCTTGGTGTAGTCAAAAAAGGTTGTGATGCAGTGCGTTCAGTTAATGGTTGCATGCTGAAGAATAATGACGTGCAAACCAGAGTTATATGTGTGGCGTGGTCTGTCACATGCTCCCGGGCTGGGGAGGATGCTACAACTGGTGACGAGATAGGGAATACTTGGCCACAAGGATACAAGAATGCTCTCCCCAAGAGTTTCCCATGGTCAAGCAAACTGCTCGTGCTTGCCACATGCAACCCAAGAAAAGGTCTACGGTTGGCGTGTGTGGAGTAAAAGCGCAACTCCAGCTTTTGAGAGGCCCTTGAAGAAGGTGAAGGACTTACGGAGGAGCGCAGTCAGTAAGACCACCAGATGTCTACTGGTAAGGCCAACAGAAGAGATATTGTGCCACAGCATAACATAGAGCCAGCACCGATACAAAGCAGGAACATGAAAGGCAGTGACAGCCAGGTGCAAGAATGCGCTAAAAGCAAAGACGACCAGGCACAAAGAAACACTAAAGGCAGTGACAGCCAGGTATAATACATAAAGTCGAGAGCGGTGAAGACTATGTGCAAGAAGTGAAACCAGTACTCACCGCGAAGAAGGAAGATGGCGCCCGCTGACTTTAGCTAGGGCACAACGACCCGAGTACCAGTGAGCAGGCTGATGCTTGCAGATGTGCCACCAGGCCAAGAGAGGCTGAATAGCATATACTCTCAACGTCAGTAAGAAACAGCGCAAAATATGATGCAGCTGTGTTCCTGAAACCACCACCTACATTCGATACCGCCAAAAAGCAGAATATTGGTGCCAGATGGACTGCCTGGATCAAAACGTTAGACAACTTCATAGATGCTTTAGAAGAAGCAGATGACAAAAAGATCATCAAATACTTAAAGAACCCTGTAGGTGATGGAGTAAAAGAAGTGATAAAGAAGATATCACAAGTTCATGAAGTATCATACCGCCAAATCAAGAAGACGTTGGAAGCCAATTTCAATCCAATGCCGAATGTCGACTATGAAAGGTACATCTTCAACCAAGCAAGACAGCAACCTGGGGAGAGGATGGATGAGTTTGTTGAGAGACTTGATATGCTCATAAAGCAATGTAAGTTCAGTGAATTCAGTGATGAAGAAGCCATGCATCCTAGAGCTATCAATGGTTGCCTCTCCGATTCATTCCGACGATGTATGCTGCGAGAAACGCTCAGTTTGGAGAAAGTGCTCATGGCTGCAAGAGCAGAGGAACGTGCTGATCAAAAGGCTGCTGACATGGAAGCTGGAACAACCCAAAACATATCAGCATTGAGTATGAAAAGTAAGCAGAAACACAAGGCAGAGGCCCACAGAGTGATGTCTCAGAAAAAGAGAAATTGTGTTTCCGCTGTGGATTCTCCTTTCAACATGAATGTAAATGTCCCACCATTAGACAGATATGCAAAGGCTGCAGGAAAGAAAACCATTTCAGTTTGCAAAGCAAAAGAGAAACTAAGTGCATCACGGAAAGACAAGAATATGGTTGCCAGAATGTTTCAGAAGCATCCTAGCACTCCCACAACGCCAAACGGCAGCATCGGCTAAGGCAAGAGGAAATGAAACAAAGTTGATCGCTGTCAAATTCATCTTCCAAAGGTTCATTAACGTCATCATTGAGTGACAGTGATGAAGATGGATGTGCTATGATGATGTCAGTCACAGACCGACATGCACATGTAGGAATGGCCACTTGTAA
The DNA here is from genome assembly GCA_963921515.1 of Calotriton arnoldi. Classification (NCBI taxonomy): domain Eukaryota; kingdom Metazoa; phylum Chordata; class Amphibia; order Caudata; family Salamandridae; genus Calotriton; species Calotriton arnoldi. The sequence continues at coordinate 1,388,965 of CAWUFW010004390.1, forward strand.
AGAAGAACACAAATCTAATATAAGAGGCAACAAAGTTCATTTGGACATTGTCCTAAAATCATGCTCAAGGTGAATGGTTGCCCTACGAGTTTTATTATAGACAGTGGTGCATCGATAAACATCATGCCGGCAGAAAAGTACAAAGAATTATTTCTGATACCACTTCTCACAGGACAAAGGTGTACACCTAGGCAGCTTCTATGCCCTTGCAGAGTCAAGGATCTTTTGTAGCGACCATGCGGCACAGGAAAATGACAGTGCAAACGCCAATTCATTTCCTCCAAGGTACTTTGTCGAGTACATGTTTAAGTTTCGATATTGCTGCTGACATGGGACTGATCTCTATTAACTACGACTTGAATGCCTATTCTGAAATCCCAACATTATTTCATGGACTCAGGAAACTTAAGAAAATGAAGGTGCAGCTTCACATTAATGAAGACATTCGCCCTGGTGCACATCGACAACGGTGAATTGCAGGAAGCCATTGAGAAAGAACTAGAAACACTATTAAAGCATGATATCATTGAGTGCTCTAATGGTCCGATGCCGTGGGTTTCACCCACTGTGGTGGTGCCAAAAATGGACAGTGGGGGTTCAGTGCACCTTTGTGTTGATATGTGACAGGCCAACAAAGCAATCATAAGAGAAAGCTATCAAGGTCCACACATTGCGGACATGATCACGCAGCTGAATTGCGTCAAAGTTTTCACCCACCTTTATTTGAACAAAGGCTATCATCAACTTGAACTGGAAGAAAACCAGTGGTGGCTCCTCCGCTCATGCGGAGGAGCATCGCCCCACTGCTTCCCTGCTGAGGCAATTTTGGGTGGGGTTAGGCTGCTCATAGAGCAGGGGGTGGAGTGGTGAGCACTTAAGTGTGCATGACGGTTTGGCCCGCTGCCTTGGGACGGCCAGTCATGTGCACTTTGCATGTTCCCCACCAGGCTGTAATGCACAGCCTGGTGAGGAACATGCACAGGCTCCCAGTGCCTGTCTGAGCGCTGAACCACGGCACTAAGACCAATCAGAAACACCAGCCAGCCCACCATCTCCAACTGGACACCGATCACGGCCGAAGACACCGCCTCGAACATGAAAAGCATCCACTCGGGGGCCCCCACCGACCCCTGCCCCCTCACATCTACCACAGAGCTGTGGCCGCCATCGCACCCGAACTACAACGCACCATCAACACCACTTTCAAAACAGGCACCTTCCCAGACGACTGGAAGCATGCAGAAGTCAGACCCCTGCTCAAGAAGCCCACAGCTGACCCCACCGACCTCAAGAAATATCGGCCCATCTCGCTCCTCCCCTTCGCAGCCAAGGTTGCAGAGAAAACAGTACACAGGAAACTGACACGATTCATTGAAGAGAACGCCGTCCTCGACCCGTCCCAATCCGGATTCCGAAGCAACCACAGCACAGAGACCGCCCTACTCGCCGCCACAGACGACATCCGCACCCTCCTGGACCAAGGCCACTCCGCAGCCCTCATCCTACTCGACCTATCAGCGGCCTTCGACACCGTCTCCCATCGCACACTAGTCGTCAGACTACACGACGCAGGCATACAAGGAACAGCCCTGGACTGGATCCGATCATTCCTCACCGGAAGAAGCCAAAGGATCAGACTCCCACCCTTCCTCTCCGACCCCACGAAAATCACCTGTGGAGTCCCACAGGGTTCATCACTGAGCCCCACCCTTGTCAACATTTACATGGCCCCCCTCGCAGCCATCATCCGACAACACGGCCTCAACATCGTATCCTACGCCGACGACACCCAGCTCATCCTCTCCCTCACCAAAGACCCCACCACTGCCAAACTCAACTTCCAGAAAGGAATGCAAGACGTCGCAGTCTGGATGACCAACAGCTGCCTGAAGCTCAACGCCGAGAAGACAGAAGTCCTCATCCTCGGTACCACCCCTTCTGCATGGGACAGCACCTGGTGGCCGACCGCCCTCGGAAGCCCACCTACCCCCTCAGACAACGCCAAGAACCTCGGCATCGTACTCGACTCATCACTCTCCATGAACCTACAGGTCAACGCCGTCACCTCCAGCTGCTTCAACACCCTCCGCATCCTCCGCAAGACCTTCAAGTGGATCCCCCCTGAGTCAAGGAAGACAGTCACCCACGCACTCATCACCAGAAGACTGGACTATGGAAACGCACTCTACGCCGGCATCAACAAGTCCCTACTCCGCAAACTCCAGACAGTACAGAACACCGCCGCCAGACTCGTCCTCGGCATCCCCTGACACGAACACATCAGCCAACACCTACGAAGTCTCCACTGGCTCCCAGTGGAGAAAAGAGTCACTTTCAAAATCCTCACTCATGCCTACAAATGCCTACACAACAACGGACCCAAATACCTCAACGACAGAATCAACTTCCACGTACCCAAAAGAAACCTCCGATCTTCCAACCTCGCACTGGCCGAAACCCCGCGCATCCACAGAGCCAGAGCAGGCGGAAGATCCTTCTCTCACATTGCAGCCAAGACCTGGAACGAGCTACCGGCAGACATCAGACGCGCCCCCTCCCTGAACACCTTCAGGAAGACCCTCAAGACCTGGCTCTTCGGCTAAACAGATCTGCGGACCCCCCCCCCTCAGCGCCTTGAGACACTCACGGGTGAGTAGCGCGCTTACAATTCCCTGATTGAATCACAATGCTGCATTGCAGCGTTGTGATTGGCTTGATGAAGTCTGTTTGTTTCCTGCTTCTGTTCCGAACTCGTCGGAAGGGAAGAGGAGGAGAGAAGCGGCCGACCGAAGAGGTAAGGGAATTTTATTTTATTTACTCCCCACACCCCCTCCCCCGCCCCGTCACCCCCGCATCGCCACCCCCTTCCCCTAATACCCCCCTTCCCTTCTTCACCACCCCCGATCTGTGCCAGCCGCCACAGAAGAAAACTGTAGGTGCATTACTACTTTTTCAACTCATATTGGTTTTTTCAGATATGAAAGACTCAGTTTTGGTGTGTCGTCAGCTGCAGAAATCTTTCAAGATGTCATTCGTCGAATAATTCAGCCTGTCACACATGCTTTTAACTACAGTGATGATATGTTGGTGTTTGGGGCTACACAAAAGGTTCATGATAAATCACTTATACAAGTATGCTGTCTGCTTGCTGATGCAGATCTCACATAAATGCAGAGAGGTGTGAGCTTGACAAAAACAGACTTAAATTCTTTGGGTATATTTTCTCTGAAAACAGAATTACTCCTGACCCCGAAAATGTACAAGCATTACCGTCTACTTGCCCTACAGAAGATGTGACCATGCTGCAATCCTTCTTAGGCATGGGCAACTACTGCTCCAGGTAGATTCATGATTTTGTCACTTTCAGTCCCCCTCTAAGAGAACTAACTGTTATGTTTCATTTAGGTACCCTAATATAGGCCCAGGGAACATCATACCCTTTCACCTACATCACCTCCCCTACATTACACAGTAACAAGCCTTTTAAGGATTGAACCTTTTACCTAGTTCTAGGCCTGGGTGCAGAAGGAGGGTTTTCCCTGAACAATAGTGTTCTATGACTTCATCTTTAGACTGACACCGCAGGAATTAATATTCATAAGGCTACTTGGAAACCAGGCAGGGGCTATACACCACCTTCCTAATATCCACGCACAAGGTTCATCACATACGTCATCCTCATACCCAACAATGGCTAACACAAGAACAAGGGACAAAGAGACTCTATATACTTTTCTGTATAAATACAGCACCGCTTGCTATCAGTAGGCAGAGGGAACCGAGACTTCCAGGCCGACACACTGACCAGAGACGCTGAGGCTCCTGCATGCAGACGCTCCAGCTGACAGTGGTCTGAACATCCCTTCGCGGGGTGTCCAACTCGAGACCAAGAAGGGCTCCTACATTCTCATACTTCAGGTAATGGGGTTCGACTAAACCTTAGAGGGATTCTTGGCTTCACACCTACTCACATGCTAGGTACACTCAGGTACATCTAGATAGGTATCGTAGGAGTACGTGCTTTCTTTTATCATGCATTTTATATTCATGTACTTATTCATGCTTATTGCAAGATGGTAGAACTGTACTATCCTTTTATATTCATAGTACTGCTAATCATATATCTCTGCTACTGTCTAATGGTTGTTGCAGCTCAGATATTTTTCACGAGAATAACAACTGTTCAATAAATCCTTATTGAAACACCCAGACTGTGTATTCTGTGTATCTCTGAGATAAACTAAAATGAGCACGAGTGACTGAGCGAAAAGTAGTACATTGTTTCCACGATCTTGAGGGATCAGGGTTGTCATGTTCTGAGGTTGCCAGAAACTAATCTCTCCCCGATAAGAGGAGACACTAGTGGCACTGTGAGCTATCTAATGCAAAAACCGGCTAACATACGCGGTGGGGGTGCTCAGAGTTAGCCTGCCACCAATCCTACAGTTTATGTTATCCAAACGTGCAGGTCCTGCATGGGTACTATAGGAACTACACGACATGGCGCTCAATGTTGGTTAGGTACTTATTTAACAGTAGAATCTGAGTAGTTCAGTCATGCTATTTCTCAGAGACCCCTACTCACAAACACCAGAGACGTCTGGAGTGGGTGGGCACAAAACTCCGTCACAGCTGAGTAGGCAAAATATCCTATTTATTGGCTGCTGGTTAATCAAGCTTGAAGGACATTTTTTGTTCCTAAAATTGTGCATAACACCTTATCTTAGTTCCCTTGAACAAAATTCTCCTTTTCAAAATGACTGAGGACGCAACACTCTAAAATAACACAGGGGTGACTAGGCACCTCTCAACAGATATTGAAGAGGTAGATGGAATTCTCATTCCACCTAAATTCAGACGTACTATCACCTTAAAACTACTAGAACATGGTTTATCAGCCAGGGGTGGCTTAGTAGCTTTCGTGATCGAGGCACACGAATCAAACAAAACAGAGGTATTCTACTTGTGGGTTACATTCCCAGAAGCAGATGCTAGAACACACACATTTCACTCTTACAGAGAGGGAGATGCACCAGCCGAATATGGTCCTTGCGAGGACATAGAAGTTCCACTCACTTACCAGGAACACCTGTACTGGTTTAAAGGCGCCCTACCCCATATAAGAAACAGAGTAAGATTAGGCCCGCTCAGAGGAGACGGTGCAACATGGCCGATATTCGCAGCATACACACCACATCCGGACATTGAAACAATGCCACAGCCAGACTTACTCATACAGCACAAAGATCTAATTAAAATCTACAGAAACCTGACACAATACGTCATGAGGACTTTCACAGTCCAACCAGCACCAGTTGCAACCACTGGAACTCATTCTCAGGGTACAGCAACTAAAATTACTCCACAAACATTACACGCAGTAATGGGCAAAATGCCCACAAAACGTGAACAAATACCATTCTGGGTAGCTCAGAAAATAACTCAGCTCGAGGCAGTATTTCCAAATACTACCACATTTGAAAAACACAGAATGCTAACAATCTGCTTGCCCATGGGGATAACACCACAGTTAGAGAATTGTACCTCTTGGGGTACAGTCTAGTCTTTGCTGCCATATATACCAGAACACATGGTATTCCTTCATTAGCAGTGGTACCAGATGTATTAAGAGAAATACAAAATGAGTACGGAGCAGAGCCTGCTCTGAACTTGGGGATGAAGTTATTAAATAACTACGACCAGGTATCAGCCATAATACTAGCTAATATTAAAGGGGAAGCAGCTTCAGTGGCAATCCGCCAACGCCTAAGGGAGTTCAGTCCATTAGATCAACAACACGAACTGCACAAAATAATTGAAACTGCATATGCAGAATTAGGCAGAGACAGTTCGGGTGGGAAAGCTTTAAAACCACAACTGATGGGCAGTCCTGAAAAGGACACTTCAAAGCAGACACCTGCTTCTTCTAAAAAGAAGTGGGATAATAAAAAACAACAAAACTCTTCAGAAAAGAGATCTCAGTCCCGAGGTAGATCTCCTCCACAGGAGCCCTCTGAAAAGAGGTATGATCTCAGGAATAGGATAATATTAGGAATCCTGACAGGTATCAGGATACTGATACACGTTCCTCTCGTTCCTTTCAGGGCTCGACGAAAAACTCAGAGAGAGAAGGACGGTCAGAACACAAAGAAGAGCGTACAAAGTCGAGAGACAAGCAGCACGCTCAGGACTACACTTCCAAAAAAGAAGAAAAGCCAAAATTAAAACCTCAATTTAAGAAAAAGAAAGTTGCAGGTCTGAAGATCAGACATGCCCAGAATTCTGAGGACGCAGCTTCTGAACGGGGAATCGGCTCTGACGATGCTAGACAGGGCGGCAGAAGTAACAATAGCTCACCAGAACCTGAAGGAATTTCTGGTGACAGCGGACTTGAATGAGTACATCACGGTGGAAACACCAGGCACCAGGGTGCGCGTCCCACATAAGTTACATGAGATAACACTCCAAATGGAGGGGGACAAGCCCAGGAAAGTTAAGGGTCTCTTTTGGGAAAATCTGTCATCCGGGTATGACATCCTATTAGCAGAACAAGATTGGCCGCCAACATTCGTTATGGAGTGCCCAAGGGGAGAAAATGTAATTTTTCCATCATTCTCCGACCTCGTTCCCATACACCTTAAACATGCATATGCACGTGAGTGGGCAGCAACCCTAGCTCCAGCATTGTATAAAAATCATGCAGGGTGGGATGAGGAGTCAACCCACCACGTGATCCCGTTAAAAGTTTCACCAAATGCTCAGAGGCAATACCCAATAAAGCAAGAAGCTAAAAAACAGGTCAGGGAGATCTTAGATCAACTTGAATACCAAGGGGTGATCGAAAATTGCACCTCACCAATGAACAATCCTTTGTTTCCCGTATCAAAACCGGATAATTCATATCGTCTAGTTTTAGATTACAGACATTTAAAAACATGCACAAAGACATTCGCTGTCCAAAACGCACATAGTGCCGCATTAATGAATAACATTGTGCGGAAAAAATACAAAACCACACTAGATATCTCAAATGGATTTTTCGGCCAAAATATAGCGCCTGAAAGCAGGTATTTGACCGCATTCTCAGCGTTATGGTCCCAGCGACAATTTTGTTGTCTTCCCCAGGAGTATAAGAACAGCCCCGGAGTATTTTCAGCAAGGGTAACTGAGTTACTACAAAATTTTGATGAGGAAGCATTGTCCTATGTGGATGATATTTATCTGACGGACGATGACTTAATGAGGCACTTGACCAGGGTGAGCACCATTATTATGGGATTCGCCTCTGAGGGCTACAAATTTAACTTTAAGAAGTCAAAAATAGCCCACCTCAGTGTCCTATTTTTAGGATATGAGCTTTCAAGTGAAGGGAAAAGCCTGGCAGCTAACTTTTAGAAAAGTGTGCGCTGCTCCAACCTCCAAAAACATTAAAAAATTTGCAGTCTATACTGGGATTCCTACATTTTGGCAGAACATACATTTTGGATTACGCAGAAAGAGTAAAACCTTTCTACGACTTAATAAAACCTGCCTTTTCAGTTAGACATTGGACACAGGAACATTCGAATATCCTACGTTCATTACAAGAAGACATGATTGCTTCCAAACACTTACAGACACGCGTAAACGTACGCAACTTAGTGATCCGAGTAATAGCGGGTAAATGCGGGTACACTTACTTAACCTTCAATGAAGGCAAAACAGTACCAATCGCATACGAATCACACCTGTACACAAGCGCAGAAATGCGTTTCACTTCAACAGAAAAAATCCTGACAGCTGTTCAGACCGCTGTAGCAAGAGAAAGAGCACTGGCTCAGGGGAAACGCATAATTGTCGTAACTCCGGTACCGGCTTTAGAAGCTGTTACAAGGGCTAGCATTCCAAATGCGAAAGCCTTACATCCGAGATGGATACAATGGGCTAATTCTCTTACTGCAACGGACGTTGAATACAGATTTGATCCTAGTCTAAAAACACAAGCATTTCTGCAATACGAACAAGAATATCCTCTACCAAATGAAATTTTGCCTCTAGATCAGTATGAATATATTATTTACACTGACGGATCTGCGCAACCGGCCATAGGAAGCAAGCAGCAATACAGCGCAGCGTGTGCTATCGTTAAAGGTCGCATGAAGGATGGAAAGTTCTATCCAAGTTGCACTAAAACGCAATCTCTAGGAGACTGCACGGCTCAGTTGGCAGAACTAAAAGCACTAATACTGGCACTTATAAATACGGATCACGAATTCCCCACACTAATTGTGTGTGATTTCTTTTACTGTGTACAGTCGTACAATGAGTACTTACATCATTGGGAACTAAACGGGTTTAACGATGCAAAAGGTGGCACAATTAAGCATAAAATGCTATGGGTACAGGTAGTTGAGTTTAAGAACGAACTACCAAGGGCTCACATGATACACACACTGAGTCATCAACGTGATGGCGTTCACGTTGAAGGGAATTCATTGGCTGATGAAGCCGCAAAGGGGGCTGTGCGAACGGCTTCCGTAGCTGCAATCACTTGTTCAAAAATGAGAATAGACGGTGAAATTATGGTTGCTGTCATTGCTTCGGGCAAAGGCAGCTCAGCAGTACCAAAAAAAATTCCACTCAAGTACTCCTACAAATTAGATGCACACAACATTCCATATGCTCAAATTCCTGGAGTGGGGGATAGAGTAATACCAAATATGGATCGTAGACATGGTTTGATTGTTGCAGCACACGAGGGTTTGGGTTCTGCGCACACAGGCATTACGGCGACTATTTCCTTGTTGAAACAGCGCTATTGGTGGCCAGGTCTAGCGAAACAAACTAAAGAATATGTCTTGAAATGTGACATCTGTCAACAAATGAAAGGCTCCACAGTAACACGCCCGGCACAGACACCATTATTAAAATCTGACAAACCTCTTGCTTGTGTTTATCTGGACCACTGCGGCCCTTTACAATCTGATGGGGCTTACACGTATATCTTGGTGGCAGTGGATTCTTGCTCCAGATTCCTATGGGTTTGGCCTCAGCACTCGGCTGACGCTCGAACTGTTATAAAAGATTTGCGTGTCTTTATAGGGACATATGCAGTTGGCACATTACATTCTGACCGTGGCCCCGCGTTTAGCTCTTGGGCTTACAAAGAGGCCATGGAAGGTATGGGCGTAGCATTGCGGTACTCCTCTCCATACCATCCTGAGGGAAATTCGGTTGTGGAGAGGAAAAATCGGGACCTAAAGCCATCTTTAACAGCTAGGGTATTAGGCAAGGGCGGTAGTTGGGTCAATCACTTATATGGGGTTCAGCGAGCACTCAACAATCAGCCAAGAAGTTCTCTAGGGGGGGTGTCACTGCATATGAGGTCCTATTTGGGACGAGAATGTTGGTACCTGATCTTGATTGTGAAGGCACAGTGGCGGATGGGAAACCATTCGATATCCATGATTGTTTGGCTGTTTTACAGGATCTAAATGAATCCAGGACAAGACAAAGTAAAGTCAACACCAAACAAAACGCCACTGAGGAAGTCAAGGCAGTCACGGCAAGACCTGTCTGGATCCCAAAAGTCGGGGATCTGGTCAGAGAGAAAATAGCGGACAAGAAAGAATTCGGGCCATCCTACAGAAAACCTGTACCGGTCCTAGAAGTACAAGGAACAAGAACTGGACTTATGCCGCCTCTTGCCGGGAAAAAGGAGAAAAGATTTGTCTCAATTGACTTAATCAAACCACACTATGTGGCCGATACTAAATAGTAGGCCTTGTGGACTCCACAGTAGCAGACGCCCTCCTCTCGCTACAATCCAAGAAGTTCAAACAGAAAGACTCATCACGTTTGAAGAGCCTCCTGTGCGGAATGAAGGACTAAGCAACAATGCTATGGAACTCGTTCCCCTTGAATCCGAACTTCAAAACCAAACTCAAAACAACACACAAGTTGCAATAAGACCAAATACAGACGTCTACGTCAACATGCCTCGACGAGAGCAAAATGCGATTTCAACAAATCCCGATGCAATTCCTACAATTGATCGAACTGCTTCTGACTACTTCATGAACTTTGATACGTTTTCTTTGGATCCAAGTGAACCGGAAATGATGCCAGCCCAAAAATCACGCAAGCAGCAAGCTACAGACTTTATAAACTTTCTTAAAAAGACTTACCTGGTATCACCTTGGTTAGAACTTTGGGTAATTAATTACTGGGATTCTATTTTTTCTTTTCTGGCTTGGCTTAATAATAACTTTTAGCATGCTTATTAATGGACGATACCTTCAACAAAGTTCTACAGCCCAGAAAGTTAATTTGATTTTAAAACCACATCAATCTTCACATCCTGAACAAAGAGACTTGTCATCAGTGAACATCACAGCGGTTCCTATACCAGACGGTATAGTTTGGGACAAGGTTGATTTCGAAATATTCGGTCCTACTGAACTTTTAAAAATATCTCATATATTTAAAATTTCATTAAGTGATATCATTACCTCCAGTACATTTCTGATGATTGGGACTCTGAAACTGTTAATAACATGTCTGATTTAGAAAAAACTGCTGCATTTCCAAATACTGAAATGTTAGAAGGTAATTCAGACTATGACACTTTGTACTGTTACCAGCATTATGGTCATCATTTCCTGCACAAATCTATTTCATCTAGAAATGTTTTTGAATACCATCAGTGGGAACATTGCCCTACACCACCTACAAGAAGTTCATCAGCATTTGCACAAAAATTTTCAGATTTTTCAGGGTTCAACACCACAGACCCGACCTCATATTATTATAAGGTTACACCGACATCGGCACTAAAAATTATGCTGACAAACACCAAACAGATTTACTCTGCTTCCTTTATTGCCCAACTGTCTGAACAGGGTTTTGACCTATGGAAGGGCACAATAGACTTAAAATCAGTCTGGGGTTCTAGGGACTGGCAAGTCCAGGGACCAGAAGCACTATTTAGAGCATGCCTCATTCCACAGCAGATGATATTTCTAAACGAAACTGTGCAACAGACATCCTGTCTTGGATTAGCCAAGATAAAGGACCTGAATTCACCTCGGTTTCCTACACCATCACAGGGGTGGCAAAATTCGACTTCACAGGAAGGGGCAACAGTAGATGACATTTTACAGTACAATAGATCAGACCCTAATTGGAAAGAATGGGTGGTTTGGCCCTTAGACACGAACATATGTCATAAAAGATTCTTGGGTATCACAGAAGGGTTCAATATCCATAGGCCGGACCCACGTTATGTGCAAAGAGAACATCCAGGGGTAGTGACATCCTACAGTGTTGGGAAGTTGTGCCTTGATTGGCTAGAAACCTCAACACTCACAGAAGTGAAACAACACTTAGCCTTACTCTCACAAGACATGGATCTTAGGGATATTTTACAAGGTCCCAAGAAACAACGTCAGAAATGTTTCATATATGCCAGTATTTATGCTGCTTATAATGAAAATTGGAAAATATCCCAACAAGAGGCCACAGAGAGAATACGGGAAATAAACCGTATTAACTTAGAAAAGTCGTTGGCTGTGGTAGACAATGGGTTAACAACTTTTCCTCCAGAATATATTCTTTGGGCAACATTGTATCTTCGGCGATAGACATCTTAGGACAGGATTTGGCCATATTACAACACGGGCAATCTCAATTACGTTCTATCATGTTATTAAGCTGGACGCTGCAATCTTTGTGTGCAGGCTTTGTGCTTTGGCGTTTTATAAACAGTACGTCTCTGTTTTCAGAATATAATCTAACAGATAAACAGGTTGAAATGGCACAAAGGGGAGCTACATGTACAATGCTGCGTATTGAAAAACTGGACCGACTACCATTTACAGTGGCGGAAGCTCCATCTACTGAATGGCTTATCCATGGCCACATAACTCTACCGGTCACTACCTTTCAGTTTCAATATTGCCTTGAACAGAGGCAGGCGGGCAAATATGAAAAAATGGGTAAGGAATACATTAAGGAATCCTGGGATTTACCATATAGATTTCGATGCCAGAGTGGGGATCGAGAAGTGTTTCTAAGTGGTACAAACTGCAAAAACGCTTTGAGCGGTTCTCTCATGTGCTGAGACATTTCATTGCACAGAGCGTGTAATGGGTCGATAGCAAATTTGTCCTGCCACATGAAAGGGACTCCAGCTGCCGTGATTAAACCGGTATTTGAGCTGCTCTCAAATGGGAGTTACTTGAGGCTGAACGATCAAGGTTGCTGTGGGAGGCTTCCGGGCATTGCCTATCTGGTCACTGTGAACCCCAGGGTTACTTGCTGTATGCAAGTATTGTTTCCCCCAACAAGTACAGTCAGGGAGGCGCCGTTATGGCCTTCGTTGAATGTTTCTCTTATACAATTTGATACTTTGAGCAGACTGAAAGCAATGCTTTTACAGAAAACCGTACCCTTAACCTCCGCTCGAGAGACCTTTGATCTTTAAATCGCAAGGACCTCGACTGAGATACAGGCACTTATACGTACAAAATGCCCCATTCATTTCGCAGAAATGGTGGGTCGTATCTTTCATATGTCTGATACGAGTGGTATTGTACACCTATTTAAGACCATAGGGTCAGGACTTCTTAGCACCTTTCAGACAGTCCTGGGAGTTATTCCAAACTTTATACACTCCGTATTTGGAAGCATTTTTGGAGGTCTACCTCTGATCCTGCTCTCAATAGCTGGAATCCTGATTGTCAATTACCTGCTACGCAATGGATGGCCCAATCACCAACAAGATGGCAAAAGCGCTCCTGGAGCGGAAATACCGTGAACGCATGGTACAGCATCTAGGCACACCTCGCCTACGGGAACTGAGCGCCTCTTGGTTCCTATCGTTTAGACCAGTCTGGGTGGACTGCATCTTACCGGTTCTTCGATGCCTGTTTTGCGGTGACGAATGCGTGTTGGACCTCTGTCTGACACTTGCGACGGACACGCCTATGGACTTGAATACCAGGCTGGAACCCTTGAGGTCTCATGCTCGGCAATGTCCCCAGCGTATTCCTATCCTAACGACCGCATTCCTTGAGAATCCGCAGGTGCCTTTCACAACTGGAATCAGCTTTAGCTCCGCCACTGGCACCACTTGCACCCAGGTATCAACAACAGCACTGGCTGCCTCTACACCAATTGTTGGCAGTACTGAATATCATCTGTGCTCCATTGACGTACTCTGCGAGGTGTTACAAGGACCGTTCCCTGCAGCAGCAAGCATCGATGATGTTGCGTCTCCCAGCCAGGACATTTAATCTATAATTGGCTCATCGTGTGCTGGGAAAGAATTCAGATTTTCCTTTTCATTTCAAAATCGACTAAATTTGGAGCACTTCCTAAAATTGACACTTTCGCTAGAAAAAGCATGGACTTCTAAAAGCTTGTAGGGGTTCAATCTGTACAAATGAACTCATTTAGGACTGTGACCTATGGAACAATTTTAAGAAGAATTTTTAAGAGAATATTCTTTCCTTTTTTTAAACAGTTTTTTACACAATTTTAACGTTTAAAAAAAATATTTTAAATGGCTCATTGATAATTTTATGCACTGACACCTAGTAAAAAGGAATGTTTCCCTTGCATATTATTATTATTGACTATTCGGAAGAGGAGTGGGTGTTATGTTTCATATAGGTACCCTAATATCGGCCCAGGGAACATCATACCCTTTCACCTACATCACCTCCCCTACATTACACAGTAACAAGCCTTTTAAGGATTGAACGCCTTTTATGGACTGAACGTTTTACCTAGTTCTAGGCCTGGGTGCAGAAGGAGGGTTTTCCCTGAACAATAGTGTTCTATGACTTCATCTTTAGACTGACACCACAGGAATGAATATTCATAAGGCTACTTGGAAACCAGGCAGGGGCTATACACCACCTTCCTAATATCTATGCACAAGGTTCATCACATACGTCATCCTCATACCCAACAATGGCTAACACAAGAACAAGGGACAAAGGGACTCTATATACTTTTCTGAATAAATACAGCACCGCTTACTATCAGTAGGCAGAGGGAACGGAGACTTCCAGGCCGACACACTGACCAGAGACGCTGAGGCTCCTGCATGCAGACGCTCCAGCTGACAGTGGTCTGAACATCCCTCGCGGGGTGTCCAACTCGATACCAAGAAGGGCTCCTACATTCTCATACTTCAGGTAATGGGGTTCGACTAAACCTTAGAGGGATTCTTGGCTTCTCACCTACTCACATGCTAGGTACACTCAGGTACATCTAGATAGGCATCGTAGGAGTACGCGCTTTCTTTTATCATGCATTTTATATTCATGTATTTATTCATGCTTATTGCAAGATGGTAGAACTGTACTATCCTTTTATATTCATAGTACTGCTAATCATATATCTCTGCTACTGTCTAATGGTTGTTGCAGCTCATATATTTTACACGAGAATAACAACTGTTCAATAAATCCTTATTGAAAGACCAAGACTGTGTATTCTGTGTATCTCTGAGATGAACTAAAATGAGCACGAGTGACTGAGCGAAAAGTAGTACATTGTTTCCACGATCTTGAGGGATCAGGGTTGTCATGTTCTGAGGTTGCCAGAAACTAATCTCTCCCCGATAAGAGGAGACACTAGTGGCACTGTGAGCTAGCTAATGCAAAAACCGGCTAACATACGCGGTGGGGGTGCTCAGAGTTAGTCTGCCACCAATCCTACAATTTATGTTATCCAAACGCGCAGGTCCTGCATGGGTAGTATAGGAAGTACAAACAAAACATGCAAAAACATGCAATTGAAAATGCAACTGAAATGGCTTACTTTGATCCAAAACAGCACACAGAGATTGTGGTAGATGCAAGCCCGGTGGGGTTGGGCAGGATTCTTTGCCTAACACAATATACAGCCCGATGCTCAGCGACACATTGTGGCCTATGCTAGCCTGAATCTACCGCAGATCAAACATGTTTATTCGCAACCTGAGAAACAAAGCTTAGCTGTAGTATGGGCATGTGAACACTTCCATGTGCTTCTGCATGGAAAGCATTTTGCCCTTGTCACTGATCATCAGGCATTGCTCACCATTTTTGGAAATCTGAAAGCCAAGATGCCCCCTTGCATCCAGAGGTGGGGGTTGTATCTGCAGGAGTATGATTATACAATTGTGCACAAACCAGGGAAGGATCAAAACCCCACAGACTACTTTTCACGAGTGCTGCTACAGCATCATAGTACAACGTCCAAAGTGGCTGAGGCCTACATCAATTTCATAGAAAAGTCAAGTGCGCCAGCAGCTCTTTCTATTGAACAGATTCTGACAGTTACTAGTACTGACAAAGACATGCTCAAGCTTAAAGAAATTATAGAGGAAACATACTTGACCTGTTATAGATGATGGTGAGTACCAGAAATTCAAGAATGTTTGGGAAGAGCTTTCTATTGCACATGATGGTGTCATACTAGGAGAGACAAGAATAGTTATCCCTGAGAGCCTGAGGCAACAAGTTATTGAACTGGCACTTGTAGGACATTGTGGCATTGCCGCCACTAAAGACCCCTCAGGGATCGAGTGTGGTTCCCGCGCCTTGATTAATGACTTGAGAGAGAATTGAAGACTTGCAATCTGCGAAACTGTCTCCCAAAACGACTCAGCACCCGCTGAATATGTCTGATCTTCCTAAGCAGGCCAGGGAGAGGATTGCAGTTGACTTCTTCGGATCCCACAATAATGGACATCATCTCATGGTAGCTGTTGCTGAGCACTTATGTTTTCTGCTAGTGGAAGATTTATCATCAACCAAACATGACAAAGTAATCAGGAGGCTGGATGACATTTTCGCAGCATGAAGTGTTCCTTCCATTCTCAACTCTGACAACGGAAGAGAGTTCAAAGACTTTCTTAATCGTGTGTTGAACAATTTGAGTAATTTGAAAAGGGTGATTCAGCGTGCTGCCCTTAAATGAATTAACCTCAAGTCAGCTTTATGTACAGCCTTCCATGCCTACGTTCCACTCCTCATTCCACGTCAGGAGAAAGTTCTGCCACTTTGCAGTTCGGGAGAGCTCTTGGAATAAAGATACCACAATGCACCACCAGTAGGTCAATAGACCCTGACATAATTCGTGTCATGACACCTCGCTCAAATGCAAAATGAAGGCTTATACCGATAAGCACTGACGTGCTTGAGACATGGTCTTCGACAGAGGAGACTGAGTTCTTGTCAAGCAAAAACGGACATGCAAGTCTGATGCTCCGTTTGATGCTGAACCGCTAAAAGTTGTGGCGGGCAAAGGACATATGGTAACTGCCCAACAACCTGGAAAATCCATAACCAGAGACTTGTCACACTTTAAGCATTGCCTCGATGTTCGTCGACTCCAGCCCTTATGAGTGAGGCAAGTCTACTTGAGAGCCCAAGTCAAGCATCCGACTCTTCTCCAGAGATGCCAAATGAAGGCGCCCCTCCTCTAACTTGTACAACTAGATCTGGAAGACTTGTGTGAGCACCTCTGCTACTCATTGAGGAGTTATAATTTGTATATGCGTATATATTTGTTGTGTCCTGTGTTTGTGTGTACAAGGCCTCTAGTGGTCCTCGGCAGACTCCTTACAAGTGTTACGGAATCTGGTGGGTGTGGCTGGGTGTAGTCAATAAGGTTTGTGATGCAGTACGTTCAGTTAACAGTTGTAGGCTGAAGAATAAAGACATGCAAGCCAGAGCTCCGTGTGTGACGTGGTTTGATACATGCTCCTGGGGTGGGAAGGATGCTACAGAAATGTCTTCAGCTCTAACCTTCAAACTTGTCCCGCTGCAGATTTTCAACATCCATTTCAGCGGCTAAGTCCGAAGGTAAAAATCTGCACCGCGGCTTCGCTCCACAGCCATCGGCCGACAACGCTCCCTCCTCGGACACTCTTGCAGCCTTGCCCCGCTGAACTTCGACCTTCTCAGACATTTTTCTTCAAGAATTCTTTTAAGTCCGAAGGTAATTGCTGACTGGGCCCAATCTACTTCTTGTGTCTGAACCGAGTTCCATCGCTGTCAGACTTAATTTTCGTCTTTGACCATGTGACCAGATGTCTGCAGTTGACGCTTTGATCTTCTAGGTGCTCGATTTTACTAAAAACTGTAAAAATTCATAACTCCTGTTCTACTTATTGGATTTTTGTCATTTTGGTGTCAAATAATTTATTAAACTTTAATTTATTCCAAATTGTTTTGTGATTTTAATTGTGTTTATTACTGTTTGTGTGCTACATAAATGCTTTACACATTGCCTCTAAAGTTAAGCCTGCTGCCTTTTGTGCCAAGCCACCCAGGGTTAACCACAGCTTAATTTAAATACTTTTTGTGGTTCACCCTGCCAGAGATTGTGGCTGCTGCTTGACTAGGGCTCACATCACAGTCAACCAACAACCCAATTTCTCAAAGCTAGTAAATGCAGTCAACTTCTCAATCTCTAGATACAAGCTACTCACGTAAGGTGGAAGTGAATACATAAGTGTGCAGATATCGTCTGCATATATTAATAATTGTGGAGGGGGGCGGGTATAGATTACTGGGTGACATAGAGAGTGCAATCTAGTTAAGCACAGACAATGAGAATAGCATACATAATGACAACATACATTCTTTTCATAGTGAGAATACTGTGTCTGATTGAACAAAAGTTACAATGTAAGTGCATCAAATGGTTAATCAGAAAACACTGCCAATATGCTGCACAGATAACAAATGCCATTCATAAAGGGCACCTCTGAACTGATTAATATTGTATGATTCAAAGCATGGGTACTCACAAACATTTTCTCGGGGGCCAAAAAGTGCAATTTGGGTTGTGCCCAAAGGCAGCATCTATGCAGTGGCACTCCCCACCCCAACTCACTCCCCCATTTGCTTGGGGTGTTTTGTTAAAAAAAGACACATCAGCCCTGTTTAAAAAAAAGCATAGTAGCACAGTACCAAAATAGTGCCTTTCTTGCAACTTTTATTTACTAATCCGTCTGGGATTGGTAAATAAAAAGAAGAAAACGCTCACCTCATTTTGTAGGTGCAATCATCCATGTTAGCGTATGCCTACAAAATGACGCGACTGCAATGTCATGGTAACTTTTTACATTGTGTTCAGCCATGCTGTATATACACTATGGCTAAAAATCATTACCAACTCCAAAAGGTGTCATAAATTAGACCTATTGCCTTTGTCAATGCTTGTTCACTTAAGGTGCCTTTATTACATTCTATATACTGCTACATGTAGGTTAAAGATCATTATAACAACAGATTATTTTGTTCTTTTTAGCTACCTGACTGACCCCCAACCCCACATTCACTGGCCCTGGCCTGTTGTACAACAAGAAGAGGTATGCTGTTCCTAAAGAGATCCTACAGAACATTGGATACGTGAAAAACAATAAGGTGGGTGTTCATAAAGATCGAAGAAAATCTTTTCTCCTTTCAGAAAAAGACCCTCACACACCCAGCCAGCTAAGTGTCATGCTTCATCACTGGGTCTGCTCCTTATCGGGTCGGCGCTGCAATACCCGATCGGCACCCGTGATGGGGCCTTCTTTGCGGAGATCTTTTTCTTAGCCGTTGGGTGAAGTGCGAGTGAGGGCCCTAATGAGTGTAGATGTGAAAAGTGTGTAGTATGTGCTGTCTAAAACAGGAATTAGTGATCCATCCAAAACTATTTTAATGACAATGGTCACTAACCTGATTAAAAACCAGTAAGAGACGCACGCGTCTGCTCAAGGATTGCAGAGTTGTGTGCTCAAACTCAGGTCAACATGTTTCTTGCCTTTTGTTAAGTTAACGGCAATTCTTCAGGACCGAATCTTAAATAATCTACACTTTATGGTCGGTGGTCTGTTCAATACACAATATAATGACCACCCATACAGCACCCTATAAAGTGGTACCTGTTGATCCAATTCAATGCCCAAATAGGGTCATGTCAAAGCCTCAAGGTGTCACAGCAGGCGTAAACACTGTCGGGTTCAGTGTCGTGTATCGCTCCGTCCGCTCGCGGTAGACCTACCCCACACTCTGCCGGAACCGGTTCCGGCAGAGTGTGGGGTAGGTCTCACCGCGAGCGGACTGGAGCGACACACGACACTGAACCCGACAGTGTTTACGCCTGCTGTGACACTTGAGGCTTTGACATGACCCTATTTGGGCATTGAATTGATCAACAGGTACCACTTTATAGGGTGCTGTATGGGTGGTCATTATATTGTGTATTGAACAGACCACCGACCATAAAGTGTAGATTATTTAAGATTCGGTCCTGAAGAATTGCCGTTAACTTAACAAAGGCAAGAAACATGTTGACCTGAGTTTGAGCACACTAACTCTGCAATCCTTGAGCAGACGTGAGCGTCTCTACTGGTTTTTAATCAGGTTAGTGACCATTGTCATTAAAATAGTTTTGGATGGATCACTAATTCCTGTTTTAGACAGCACATACTACACACTTTCACATCTACACTCATTAGGGCCCTCACTCGCACTTCACCCAACGGCTAAGAAAAAGATCTCCGAAAGAAGGCCCCATCACGGGTGCCGATCGGGTGTGCAGCGCCCGACCCGATAAGGAGCAGACCCAGTGATGAAGCATGACACTTAGCTGGCTAGGTGTGTGAGGGTCTTTTCTGAAAGGAGAAAAGATTTTCTTCGATCTTTATGAACACCCACCTTATTGTTTTTCACGTATCCAATGTTCTGTAGGATCTCTTTAGGAACAGCATACCTCTTCTTGTTGTAGTTCCGTGGGCCTGTATGCTGGACCTATTCAAGTGGCCCGTAGTCCCTCCTTTTTGTCTTATCCTGGCCTGTTGTACTCACAGTCACAGTCCCCATACTTTCTTATGCACTTTTTAGGTATGAGCAGGGCTGTCTTGCAAAAGTTCAAGCTAGACTGGCTATTGAAATAAAGCCCAGTAGTAAAATAGCACAAAACATACCCTTACAACATTGTTTTTTGTTTCAGTGCTTTTTTTCTACAGATATTTCAGCTTGTTTTATGAGCAGGTCAGCCCTGCTCATAAAACAAGCTTCACTAAATAAATAAAGCAAGCCCAGCGTTACAAAACGATGGGGCATATTCTCAAGGAGCTATCGCCGAGTTATCGGCACGTTATCGCAGCCAAATCCGCGATAAATTTATCTCCTCATTCCCAAGCTGGTGCTAACAGCCCATAACACCAGTTTAACTGCGATAGAAGTCGCAAAAAACATCGCCACAGAGGAGCCCGGCAACTAACGCTAATGATATGCAGAGAAGGCGTACCCGTGCAAAAAGCCTCGACAACACCACTCCACAACATTCTCAACGACCAGCCAGATCGGCGATAAGACCACAAAACATGCGATAAGGCGCGTTAGCAGCAGGAAATTAACACCTGCTCTTACTTGGTGTAAAGTCGGACGACAACCGGTACCAGACAAGGGAGCACAGCCCAAAGCCACAGATGAAGAACAACAGATGCCCTGGAGCAACCTATCATGCAGGCCTGAGCCCCAATAGGTCAACAACACCCACCGCCACCACCCCCAGGACCCACCACGTTCCGGAGGGATCTCCAAGCCCGGTGCCCGCAACCATGGCACCCTCCACATCATGCAGCCCCACACCGCGGGCCACCAGGTCACACACCTGACTCTGGGTCTTGATTACGCAATGGCAGAGACCACATCAGTGCACACAGCATCATCGCAGGCTGCACACCCGCTCAGCGCTTGAGGTGCCACTAACTCTGTGAAGCGCGACGCAACGCCACGTGGCGGGAGGGCCGCACTGCCCGCTGGCCCAGGCCCACACTGCAGCCCAGCAGGGCTCACACTAATCCTTGCCAGTCCGGACCACCAGGACGGCACATCATCGCAGGCTGCACACCCGCTCAGCACTTTAGGTGCCCCAATCTCACTGCACCGCAAGACACCGTCCCGTGGTGGGGTGCCTGTGCCTGCCGCAGTGTATCCAGTGCCACCAAGTCTGTGCCCCGCTAGCCAGGGACCCTGAATGATTGAGTCCCGTTGTGCGGAGGCCATCATGTCACCTCCGGCACTGGGCAATGTGAAGTGGCAGGGCCCTAGGCCCTCATGCACACATGAGAACTACACAGAGACACCCAGTCAGAGAGAGTGGAAATGGCGTCCAGCACGTGCGCCAGGCCATTTTTATTGCCAGGGTCACATGTCCTGTGACGCCAGTGCTGGATGGGTGTGGTGCGGGTGTACACCAGCCGTGAGGGAGTGGCTGTGGCATGCTGACAACTAGACCTGTGAGCTGCAGATCCCCACAGTGAAGACCTACAACATGTATCGCTGTCGTCCCCCCCTGTGTGCATAATCGGAGTGGGCTGTCCTGGCGTATGCCAGTCCAGCATAAGGGTGTGAACAATGACCCCGGGGCTCTGGGCGTGGTTCCGTCCTGGGCTGGACAAGGGAGTGACTAATTGATGTGTCTCTGTTGTAGTGTTGGCGCCACCCGGACCGGAATCGGCAATCTGTCACCCTGTGACAATAGTCCCACAACATGGGCAACATGGACGTAAGGGGGAATCACTGACCCTACATTCATCCATACTTCCACACTTGAAAGATCATAGACATGACACATCTGTCTGGATATGAATGTTTATTACACATTCATGGGAGTGTTGCAGCTGGAGCAGTACAGGGCCATGCCAATCCCACTTCACATTGTCGGCCCGTGGAGGGCCAGCCAGAGTCCTTCAGGGAATGTCAGGTACATAAGGAGAGGAGGACTTCAGTCCGCAGTCTGATAGCTGTGTCATTGGTGACCAAACAGAATATGGAAGTCCATGTTGAGGTCAGAGGTGAGTGTCGCAGAGTGCATCGGGGGACAGTGGAAGGTGATGATGCAGAGGGCAGAACCAAGCAGAAACTGGCCACATGGCGGAGATGAATGCTACTGCGTCCTCCTGACCACGAGGTTGGATTCATCCGCATCTTCGTCCTCTGCTGTTGCATGTGCCTCACATGTGGTGGTGGTGTACTGTCCCCAACACTGTGTGGCACAGACACATCAGGGGCCGGAGATGTGGATGGGGTGGTAGCAGCAGCATGCATCAGCGCCAGGCCTTGTGGCAGCAATGCCATGAGGAAGGTCTTCAGGGCATTGAGGGACCCAGCTACCTCTCACCGGTGTGCAGCCATGGCAGCCGCACTTTCCGCCTGCGTCCGCTCCATGTTCTCCATGATCCTCCGCATGTGTCCCAACTCCCGGGCGAGATCGCTGGAGGAACTCTGGCTAGGCAGTCGTTCTTGTCGCAGAGTCAGGACTCTGGCGATGTCAGCCATGGTCCGTTGGAGAGCATGGAGCGGACTGTGGGCATCCGTTAAGGACTGTGAGTGGTCCCTGATGGGACTCAGATACCTACGTATGGCATCTAGTTTGGCTGCCATGCGGTCGAACCCCACCTGCACCTGCTCAGCCAGCTTCTCCTGGCACCCCAACACACGGTGTTGGAAGGCCATGTGTTTGTCGTGGGGGTCCTGTGAGGCAGCCGTGGTGGTGGGTGCTGCCTGCTGTGCGTACTGTGCAGGGGGGGCTCCTCGTGGCAGCTGGGTTGCCCTGATCCTGGAAGTGGGCTTCGGAGGCTCTCCACAAGCTGTTCGAGGGTGTCTGAGTCGAAGGTTTGGTGGTCCTCTTCGTCATCAGAGAAGAGAGGTTCAGACTGCTCTGCAGGAGGTGTTGGATTTTCCCCTGCAATGTGAAGGGGAGATGCAGTTTGACATCGTGTACACATGTATGTTGACGCATTGTACATGTCTGCATTCAGACTGCATGACAGTATACATTGTGACTGTTTGGGGGGAGCTGCCTATTTGATGCGGGACAGTGGACATTCCGACTATATCACGGATGTGAGTTTGTACTTGTACAT
Source organism: Calotriton arnoldi (assembly GCA_963921515.1). NCBI lineage: Eukaryota > Metazoa > Chordata > Amphibia > Caudata > Salamandridae > Calotriton > Calotriton arnoldi. The sequence goes on from CAWUFW010004390.1 coordinate 1,411,871, forward strand.
TGTCTACTCACATTTCCCTGCAGTGCCATGTGTGATTGGCCAGTTTCTACGCACATGCGGCACCTGTTGTGTCCTCTGTTCTGTTGTGGACGTGTTGTGGTTTGTACCGCCTCGTTGTCAATGTAGATGTGCTCTGCATGTTATGTGTGTGTGCTGCATTTTGGGGGAGTCGCCCCTGCAGCTCTGATTTAGCTGCCCTCCTCCCTTCCATGCGGTGTGCCTCTGGGTTCTGTACTTCTGCAGTGCTGAGATGTTGCATACCTGTGTGCCTTGGTCTCTTGGTGGGAGTTGTGGGTCTGGGGCATGGTTTGTCCGCAGATGTGCTATGCTTAATTGTGCATGTGTGCCATTGTGCCCATCTCCCCCCATCCCCCCAGTCCCTGGTGGTTACTCACCCTGTTGCTGTTGTGTCCGGTCATGTTGAGCAGTGTCCGTCCCCCGACTCCTGCCACCGTTTCCCCACTGATGACTGTGGACACCATTTCCTCCATCTCGTCCAGCTCCTCCTGTGGCGCAGGGCTCCCACCTCCAGTCTGCATTGCTGCCTTCTGGTTGTTTGCGAGTTTCAGCTTGGTTTTGCGCTTCACATCATTCCAGCGCCTCTTCACCTCATCCATTGTCCTCTTCAGCACTCCGACTGCATTCACCTTGTCCACGATGGTCTGCCATATTCCATTTTTAGTTGCCAGTGACACAGTGGAGGTGATGAACAGTGATTGATGGTGTTCTATCACCTCCGTTATCAGGATCCTGTTTTCCTGCGGACTGAACTTCGTCTTCCTCTTCTTCTTGTCCTTGCCCTTCCCTGACCCCTAGGTCCCAGGCTGGTCCTCCGTGGGGCTTGTGGGGTTCTGGTTGTCCTCTGTACTTGCTCCGGCTGCCTCCATTGTGCTTCGCTGTTGTTTGGCTTTTGTCAATATGTTTTTTTCTACTTTTATGGTGCTTTTTCCCGCATGACGCGTGGGAATTGCATGCCTGTGGCTGGTTTTCGTAGATTTTTGTATCGCGATTGGCGTCATCGCTACTATTTTCGCATTGGGGTTTCGCGTTTTTGCGGCGTCGCGGTTTCTAATGCGTTCATTTGTCGCGTTGTCCTGTGACTATCGCATGGTACCACCATGTTGTGAATACCACGTTAACACGGAGTTGTTTTCCCGCGATGGACTGCGATGTGTGGGGTTGCGTTAAGCTACACTTGCGGTAGTTATCACACGTTCTTGAGAATATGCCCCGATGTTGCTTGGCTAACACCAGCAACAAAGAAAACGGTACTCTAGCAGCTTTCTCTGCTGCAACTCTCGCCTTACCGGGGGGAGGTGGACAGGGGAGTGTTGGGGGGCCTCAAGAGAAGGTGTGTCGGGCCGCCAGTGACCCACAGGTCGTACTTTGGGAACCACTGATTTAAAGCCTACTAAAGAGGGGCGAGCTACAGTGCAATTTATTTAAGTGTCTCATCACTTTCAAAACAGAAAGCTTAATGCTGATTTCTTCACGACAAAAGACAAGAGTAATGGACTATCTTCTAATGCATTTTGGAAGAGGATGAAAATGTCTGTATTGGGATGTGTGCCCTTCCATCTTAGCTGCTTGCCACCATGGTAGCACATCATCTTTGCATGGTGAAGTGAGAAGTGAAGGTCAAAAATTACTTCAGTCATTTTATCAATCAAGCAATCAAGGATTTATAGAGCACGGCAAATCACCCATGAGGGTCTCAAGGCGCTGGAGTTGCTGACTGCTTTTTTTTTTTAATGAAAATAAGGTAAGGCAAGGAGAAGGCCCTCAAAAACAGGGCAAAAACAAGGAGAAAGCAATGAAAATGAAGGGAAAGCAAGGAGAAGGAACTCAAAAAACGGGGTAAAAACATGGAGAAAGCAGGGAGAATGAGGGAAAAGCCAGGAGAAGGCACTCAAAAAACAGGGAAAAAAGCAAGGATAATGCACAGAAAACAAGGGGAAAGCAGGGAGAAGGCACTCAAAACACAGGGAAAAAGCAAGGAGAAGACAGCAGTAAGAGCGCTGCAGCAGCACCAGGAGAGCTGGGCCTGGGACCTGATAAATGGGTTGCCTCCTTTAAGTAGGTCCTGGCAGGAGGGAAGGGTGCTTGGAGGTGGGTGGGGCAAGGCGGAAGGTGGGAAAAAGGCAGCAGGCAGGAGCGGCAATGAGGGAAAAAAACAAAAGAAAGCAATGAAAATGAGGGGAAAGATAGGGGAAGGCACTCAAAAAAACGGGGGAAAATAACAAGGAAAAAGCAATGAAAACAAAGGGAAAGCAAGGAGAAGGCACTTAAAAACGGGGGGAAAAACAAGGAGAAAGCAATGAAAACGAAGAAAAAGCAAGGAGAAGGCACAAAAGAAAGGGGGGAAAACAAGGAGAAAACAGTGAAAACGAGGGGAAAACAGGAGAAGGCACTCAAAAAACGTGAAAAAGCAAGTAGAAAGCAGTGAAAATGTGGGAAAGCAACGAGGTAATAAACAAGGAGAATGTAGAGTGCCACCCAGCCTCTACCTTATAATGTTGCAAACACACAACCTCAGGGCTGGGCTCTGTCGAAAGGCATAAATAAATGCGGAGTGAACTCTTGTGGTTTACTCGGCGATCCCAACAGTATAGTGTTTGTGTATTATTTATTAGTTGTAGTTGTGGGCGCAGGACCTCACAGAGAATACACTCAAAAAGAATGGCGGAAAAGTAAGGGGAAAACAGAGAAAACGAGGGAGAGGTCAGGAGAAGGCACTCAAAAAACAGGAGAAAGCAGTGAAGATGAGGGAAAAAGCAAGAAGAAGAAGACAGGAGCAAGAGCTATGCAGCAGCACAGGGAGAGTAGGGCCTGTAAGAACATTTTCTTCGTATGGAAGACAAAAATGATTGCCAATTTCCCAGAAAGAAAGTTGAAAGCAAACTGTTTAATCAGAAGACTAAAACTAGGCATTATTGAGGACTTGCTGTTCTTTGAAAAAAAAAGAACTGTCATTTTAAATCAGACATTACAATAACAAGGGTAGCCACGAAGTAGGTCATGATGGATAGTTCGGTTAAATTTGAATACATTTTCATTTCTGCTTCCTTTACAGCATGTTTTATTGAAGAAATGCGAAAGACATGATCCAAAATTTAGAAACCGACGTTTGTGTCGCAGACATGAGCTAGTAGCCAAGTAAAACTGGAAGGTGGGAGGTAGATAAATCATGAAAATAAAGATATGTCACGCTTTAACGAATCGTGATTGTTTGAAAAAGAGGCTGCATTTATACCTTTAGGTTACCTTGGGTTTGAGATGTATCTGTTCTGACTGTAGTCTAAAATATGTTCTTGGCTAATTAATGAAAAAGTTCAAAAATTGTGTTGATTCGATTCAAATAGCTTTATTCGACCTAAGAAGGTCATAAAAGCAAATACATATAGCAAGGGGAAAACAAACAATAAATAAATACATATCACAAAATTGAGTAAGCACAGAATATTCAGAGAAGTAAGAAAATGAGTTAAAGCACCATAAGATTTACAGCAATAGAAACATCAAGACAAACAAACCGGAGAGTTTCTGTGGGAGCCATGCAAGCCAAGTTATATTTGTCTGCGAAGGTAGCTACTAATGGACACACACTGACTATAAACCATGATGTAAGTAGAGCATGGCTAGCTATGTGGTCTAAAGATTACTAGCCTTAAAGGTGATGGTAAAATAATGTACCTAATACCTGAAAGTGGTATACAAAATGACGAAAGTGAAGGAAAAATTGTGCAAAAGTCCAACTTGTGGGCAAGCAATTAGACTTGTTGCATGCCAGGCTAAATCTAGAAAGGACACCATAAAGTGCAAGATGCTTGAAATCCCTTGTGAAGGATGTTATGCTAATTAGCCTTTCCTATGGATTCATTGAGTTCAAAACAAAGAGACGGGCAGGAAAACCTCTATATTCCAAAACAAAAACCTCTATCCAGGGTCTGCTAAGTTAATGTGAAGTTAAAGAGATTAGCCTGCTATTACAATACCAGAGGTGAACACTGAGGCTATTTATTTATTTATTTAATGCGATTTTATATAGCGCGAACATTACCCGAAGGTGTCAGAGCGCTTTACAAAAGAACCAGTTGCGTTACATAAGGACTTTGGATTGCATGAGTTACATAAGAGATACAAACAGAAAAAATTGCACATGTACAAGTTGTAAAGTCATTCAAGGCAGAGATACAAACAGAAGAAAATTGCAAATGTACAAGTTGTAAGGTCACTCAAGGAAGAGATACAAACGGAAAAACTCAAAATCACATAGGAATGGTAGTAAGTACAAAGGTCTACTACATATACTAGTGGTTAGAGTTCTATATATACAAATAGTAAATTCACTCAGGATTACATTTTAACAGCGATTAGGCTTGGACAATTATATATTACATATTTACATATATATATATTTATGAGTTACAGAAGCATGGCTCAGGCATAGGGAAAAAGCAGGCAAGGGGAGAGAAGTATCAGGGGAGAGAGGAAAGGAATAGGGGAGGTAGAAAGAGAGTGAGGGAGGGAAGAGGTAGGGGAGGCGTGATGAGTGATGGGATCAGGGGCATTAGCATTATTCACAAACGATGAGTAGATCCGTGGAATGAGTCACCCTCGACGGAGAATTCATTACATAAGGCTTCTGCATGTCTTCCTAACAAGAGTTACTCTCCATAGGAAGCAGGCAACTTGGAAGCAGGTATTTGAGTCCCACAAGGAACATAAAAACAAACAGGCATCCTGTTACTTCCTGATGTTGTGCGCGATAAATAGAGGTTTAAGATAAAAGCTCTGATAGAGCGCAGTGATATTCTGCTAAGAAAGGCCTATTCGTTTCCTTATGTTAGCTGGTTTATGTAGGCCTGACATGTATTTTCCCCTGGTGAGGCTCTCATTTGGAGACGGTCAGCGAAATTCATGTGCGTGCAAGGTTATTCTGTTCTCATGCTTCTGTTGCAGGTGCAAGGACACCGTCCTCGTTAGTTAGAATAACGCTTTTTGTTTTAGGAGTTAGGTATGGACGAAACCTGTTACAAAGTCTCCAGGAATGCCGATAATTGGGAGTTGTGCTGAAGAAGCCTGAGACCCAAGGACACACCAACCGTTGCTGGAACGAGTACAAGTTTTGGTGGAAAGTTACCTACGTGAGGTGCCTGGCCTGAGGAGGTGTTTCAGGAGGCGTGGTTATTAAGTGTCCATTTTGTATTAGGGACAGTGCCCCGAGGGAGGAAGAGGCAGAAGGTAGAAGGAGATTGCAGAGAGAAGGAGAGAGCTGTTAGAGGGTAAAGGAAGGGATCAATTTTAGAATGAAGACTTAGACTGGCTCTTACAACGTGAGTGTACTTCTTAGGAAGTCTTCACGAGCTGACACCTTTTCTGGATCTTGCTTGGGTGTTGTTAAGTAGGGATGTCACTTTAGGATAGTGTAGGGATAGATTAATGGATTTCCTTTACAGCTACTAATGAAGACCAATATAGATGTTGGTGCATTTATTGCTTGTTTAGTATTCCTGGAATTGCTTTTTCTCTTTATGTTATATCGGATTAGATTGGTTCGTAGGATGGACTTTGTATTAGTGCCTTTATATTTTTGCAACCTCGTTCTGAGGTGTCTGTACGTTCAGTTATTTTTGGTTTTGTAATAAACCCTAAACTTGGAATTCGGAGTCAGTGATCTTTTCCGAGATTTTCTTAAATTGCTTCATGACAGGTTTGGAACGAATGTATTGTTTCTCCCCTTTACACTTCTCAGCAGGTAATAAAGATTCAGTCGACCGAGGGTTCCTAGTAATTTGTATAGGGGAATCCGGCGTTATCAGTTGGTAGCGAGAGGATGGTTACCTCTGTAGTAAGGGGAGAAGTAGAGAAGGGTAGTCATTGAATCCCCATAGAGCCCAAGTGATGGTTATCCAGTAGATTGTGAGCGGAGGACGACGGCGTTTGATGGAAACCGACGGCGAGTGACGGTGCGGCGGAAACAGCAGTTCGTGGTGGAGTGAGTATGAACAGGGATGTGTGTCTGTTAGATTGCGGTGTTGTTTTGATTGTGTGATGTCTTGCGGAGTTGGAATGAGAGTTGAGTGATTGTGGTTTCGGGCCGAACGCGTGCGGTCCATGAGATTTGATCCCGGGATAAGAAATTGTGGTGTAGAAGACACCCAGAGTTGAAATTGTCTGAGCAGAGATTGTGGGAGTCATGAGACGTCGTTGACTAACCCACTGGTGATAGGGAAATGTGTGAGTGCGTGAGTAACTGACGCAGGTTGTGGGTTACTGCATGTGGAACATCGAGTGATTGGATCCTATCAATTAAGTACGACTGTCCGGCCGTTCGTGGGCAGATAGTCTGAGGCAGCTGTCCGGTCGTTCGCGGACAGACGGTTGCCAGAGTTGAGGTCGACAATTACGAGACTGTCCAGTCGTTTTGTGGACAGACTGTCAGAGAAGTGACTGTTCGGTCGTTTGGTGGACAAACAGTTATTTCAGAGTATGAGAGAGACGCGTGAGAGTGCGAGAGACGAATTGTAAAGGAGGGGAACTGCTACATGAGGAGGAAGAGTGACGTCAGAGAGTGTCACGCTGTGATAGGTCGGTTGGTGTAAAGCCGCGCTGGTATTGGTGGATTGTCATCAGGAAGTCGAGTGAAAACAAGAGAAGAAAACGTTGATTTCATCATGAAATGTTTTAAAGTTTTACGAGATATGTGTAGAGGAGACAGACGAGTGGTTACTCGGGGGGGAGAAGAAGCTCCACCCGAGGATACCCCAGCCCATTATATGGCTACTAATGTGGGATAGCATACTATAATTTGGCTCGAAAACTGGCATAAAATGACTGAACATGAGGGAGAATTGACTTTTCCGCGCTGTGGCACTTGCAGGTTGGAAGTGTTGTACCAATTGAAAACGGTGATATCTTCATTGCGACCTTTACCCAGACCAACACAGCTTGAGGCGCTACATGCATGGATAAGAGCAGCACATGATAGGAAAAAAGACAGAAGTCAGGAAAGCGTGAAAAAGTCAATCAGGGCGTTTCAGGATGCGCGATGGGACGCATTGGAGAAGAGATGGAGGGTGGAAACTATTGAAGGGGATAGGCTATTCCCGTTGATGATAAACGTAGGAGAGGCCCAGAAGAAGTGGGGTGAGGAAGACGATAGTGACACAGATCCACTCCGTTTCTGAACTTGAAGTCTTTAACATCTTATCCAAATTAAAACCGTCCTCTCATACAAAAGACCCGCTACCATCCACCCTTGTCCAAGATCTAAAACACGTCATTGTCCCTTATTGGACCAATATCATCAACTCCTCCCTTTCCACGGGGTGCGTCCCTGTCTCCCTCCAACTCGGACAAATCACGCCCATTCCTAAAAACCCTAAGGCCGATCCCAACGACCCTAACAACCTCCGCCCTATCTCCAACCTCCCCTTCTTTCCAAAGCCCTTGAAAAATGCGCCCTACTTCAATTGGATCAACACATTGACAATTTCAACCTGCTCGACCCCTACAATCTGGCTTCCGCAAAGGCTGCAGCACTGAAACTGCATTGCTAAATATAGTTGATGACATCCACCATGCCCTGGATAAGGGCGAGTCCTGCCTACTCATTCTCCTGGACCTCACTGCTGCATTTGATACAGTCAACCACTCAACCTTACTAAATGCACTCAAAGATCGTTTCGGCCTTAATGGCACGGTCCTTAACTGGTTCACCTCCTACTTCCAACACAGAACCTAGCAAATTAAAATTCAAAATTGCCTCTCTAGCCCCACACCTGTCTCCCTCGGTGTCCCCCCAAAGATCTATCCTCTCTCCTGCTCTCTTCAACCTCTTCATGGAACCCCTTACCATCATACTTAAACAAGCCGGAATTAACTATCACCTGTATGCCGATGACACCCAACTGTACTATAAAATTAAATCCCACTCTGATGTCCTACACCTTAACACCGCCCTAACTAAGATACAATCCTGGTTCTACTCCAATCATCTCAAACTCAATCCTAACAAAACTGAAATCATTCTTTTCTCTCCTAAAAACAACCCACTGCCCATCCAAACATGGATTGCTGACCTTAATGCCCTAAACTGTTCTCTCTCCCTTTCCGAATCTGTTAAATCTCTTGGCATCACCATCAACAGTAAGCTAATGCTCAATTCCCATACAAAAAACACGGCCAAGGGAGCACTTTTCACGCTCCGTCATCTAAAAAAAATCAAACCTTTCATTCCAGCGGAAGATTTCAAATCGGTTGTACAATCTCTAGTTCTCTCGAAAATTGACTACGGAAACGCTTTACTCTCTGGAACGCCCAAAGTTCACCTTGCCCCCCTCAAATCTGTTCTCAACCTAGCGGCCAGACTAACAACTGACTGCAAACATTTTGACCACATCTCACCTGCCCTCAAGGACCTCAAATGGCTTCCTATCGAAGGCAGATCCTCCTATAAAATTGCCTGCATTACACACAAAGCCCTTTACCAAAAGACCCCGCTCTACCTCTCAAACAAACTCAATAAAGCAGGTCGCGCCCGACCGTTGAGAAGCACCAACTCTCTCCTCCTCGTCCCCCCTCTGTTTAAAAAAAAAAAAGCCTCCCGGTCTCGCTCCTTCTCTGGTAAAGCCCCCAGCATCTGGAATGCCCTCCCTAAAGATCTACGATGTAACCCTTCTTATGTCAGTTTCAAAAAAGACCTTAAAATGAACCTTCTCAACAAATATTGGGGTCCATAACCCTTTTATTACCATACTTGCTATACTCTCCCCTCCTCTTGAAACCCCTGCCCTTTCCCACTCTCACCCCCCTTCTTTGACAGCACCTACACATCCCCTCCTTACCCCTCTCCACCTTTTTCCTCCCTCCCTTCCCCATCCTATCATTTCCCCACCCCCCTCACTCGCCCAACCCCTCCTACTATATTATGACTACTATATTTTGACTATTGAGCATACCCCCTATATACAGTATTATAATGTGTAATTACTACGTTCTCATGTTGTTTCTAATTTTCAACCTCTTCCCATTTTTACTCTATCCAAACTATATTATTTAATGTGTTCTCGTTTGTCCACCATGTCTGTATGCGGCATCTAAAACAACTGTTTTGTATTACTTAATGTAAAGCGCTCTCATACCCCTGGGTGGAGCCAGCGCTATATAAAACTTTTTAAATAAATAAAATAAATAAATAAAACAGATGACAGCTTGCTAGATAGACTGCTATCAGAAAGACCACCTCCATATAATCCAGATTCCGTAGAGGGAAGGGCAGTATCAACAGAGGGAACTGGAGAATCGCAGACTCAACCTAGTGCGAGAGCAGTCGGAAGAATATCAACCGGAACAGAAGGGATGGGAACACACACAACAGCAAGCATCGAAGCTAAAGGAGTTACAGTTGTTACAAGGCTACCGGATGCTCTTACAGTACCAGTTACCATTGGCCCCATAGTGTCAGTATATGACCCAGATCAGGCAGGAAATGGAAGTCTAGCACGATCAGTAGCAGGAGAAGGGACTAGCTCTGGAGGGAATGGCATAGTGAGTGGAATAGGTCACCTTCCGAAACCTATGGAATCAAGTACTCCTTTGCGAGCCACGGCAGACTCCTCTAGAGGACAGGGAGATGTAAGAATGGCGAGACCAAGGTCTTTGGCCGATTCAAGATCTGACATAAGGATGCGGGAACCACCAGTGAGAAGCCCTAATGATAGGATGACATGAGACTGGGATTGCGGGAATACAGGAAGCCGACCAGTCCTAGGGAATATAGTGGAAGGGAACCGATGTGAGGATCAGGGCAGTGAGAATGGAGAGTCGAGTGGTGCATCAAGTCGAGGGACCCTTAAAACTGCTATAAGAGCAAAGATGTTGGATGTGATACGGTTGAAAGCTGAGGTAGATGAGATAATTAGTGGGAACCTGCCATTGGAAAGAGTAGAGCTTTATGGACCAGACGAGTTGCTGTTTGTGGCAAAAGATGTAACTCGCAAGGCGAGATTAGCGCATGAGAAACTGACAGACTTGGCAAAAAGACACAAGGTGGACCTGTCCAAAACTAAAATGTTGCAGGGAAATCACTAGTTGCAGTACAGTGACCAGGAACTGGAAGAGAAGAGAGTGATAGGGTTGAAAACTCACATTCGAGAATTGATTGTAGGGATACGTGCATGGAGCATGCTTGACAAATGGGAGGAAAGATGGTCCAAAAAGAAGAGCACCAAAAAGAGCGTAGGAGAGACACCGCCTTCAGGAGGGGGGATGATAGGAGTGGGAAATTTTCCTTTGCGAGAGGTACAAAACGGAGGGTATGTGCATGTGCCTTGGAGTAGAGGTGATTTGGCAGCGTTTACAAACGAATTTCCTCGGCTGAGGGAGAAACCTGTCGAGTGGTACAAGCAGGTTGACCAATTTGTTAAAATCTCGAAGGTGTTTTGGGTTGACCTGAACACATTGTTTGACATTGTAGTACCAAGTGATTTGTGGGCGGCTTGTAAAGTTGCAGTTGATTGGCCAACTTCTGAACCAGACAGGGATTCTGTTACCAATGGTCCTTCACCAATTGTTATGAAAAAGTTTGAGCAAGTAATTACATGGCTGAAATCCAAAATCTCACCACAAGACATTGATTGGGTTAAGATAGATCGAACCGTTCAGGAACCAAAAGAGTCCGTACACGAATATTATGAGAGGCTCTTACAAGCCTTTAAGCAGTACAGTGGGCTAGACACGTTAGACCCCAAAGACATGGGACAATTCGTTTCCAAGTTCGTCTTGGGTCTGAGACCAGAAATCAGCTTCATGATTCAGCAGCATCTGATCTGCTGGCAGAACAAGTCGGTGGACGAAATACTGCGGTACGCCAGGTACTGCAGCGATGAAGTGGACTCGAAACACAGGAAGCTTAAGGATAAGCTGATGCTGGTCCAAATGCAAAACGCTGACAGGGAAGTTCAGACACAGTCAAGTGGAGGGACGCTAGGGAGAAGACAGGGAAACAATCAAGGAGGGACCCAGAATGGGCAGGGTCTGGGAAGGGGGAAACCTATAGACCCTAAGACAGGGATGGATGTGGCAACACTGAAAAAGACAACTGCATGTCACTTTTGTCACAAGATCGGGCATTGGAAGCGCGGGTGTAGATCGAATCCAGCGAACCAAGTGCAACCAGAGGGAGAGACGGTGCAGGTATATGAGGTCGTCAATACAGTGACGAGACCCAGGTCCATGCAAGGGGGGACATTGTGCTCGCAGGTGCAAGTTCTGCAACCTCCGAGAATTCCACAGGGAAATTGAACGTACCAGCAGATGCCCCTTTTCGAGGATTGCGATGATTACAGCTCAGACCCGTTGATATGACGGTGCCTGAGGGGGGAGGAAGACTGCACTCTTGGGGCAGTCTTAGAGGTAGACCAGAGGGGACCATTTCTACAGGCAGATGTTGATGGTCATCCCACCACCTTTTTGGTTGATACTGGTGCTACCCATTCTACTGTGAGATCTGCAGTAGTTCCCAACCTACAGCTCTCGGGACAATCAATCCAAGTAGTAGGAGTGGCGAATAAGAAGATGACTAACCCATTGACTGAGCCGATTCCTGTGAGAATAGGAACTTTCCGAGATCAACACCAGTTTATGGTGTGCGACTCGAGTCCAGTCTGTTTGCTAGGACGTGATCTTTTGTGCAAACTGAATTGTACCATTTATTGCACCCCCAAGGGAGTGGAATTACAGACAAATGATGATGATGCCACCTTCAAGGTTGCAAATCAGCATTTCTGCATAGAGATGTACCCTATGTTAACAGTAGAAGAGCTTCCACTTGACTTAAGAGACTCTGTTTCATTGGATGTGTGGGATTTTACAGGGGAAGAGATTGGACTGATCAGAGGTGTTGAGCCAGTTAAGATCCAGGTCAAGCAAAATGTTGAGTTTCTGAGAACACCCCAGTATAATCTGTCGCCTAAGACGATCACAGGGATCAAACCTGTAATCGATTCCATGATTCAGCAGGGAATTCTGAAGGAGATAATGGGCAGTCCATGCAACTCACCCATTATGGGATTGCAGAAACCAAGTGGGAAATTCAGAATCGTGCAAGACCTGCGAAAGGTCAACGCGATTGTGGTTCCGTGTTGTCCAGTGGTACCGAATCCATCAGTGATACTATTCCAGATTCCATGTGAAGCCGAGTGGTTCACGGTGATTGACTTGTGCCAAGCATTCTTTTCGATACCTTTGCACGAGGAGAGCCAATTTTTATTTGCTTTCCGTCTGGAAGATCGTGTGTTAACGTGGTGTCGTATCCCTCAAGGGTATACAGAGAGTCCATCCATCTTTAATCAGATCTTGAAGAAGAATCTCGAGAGCCTTGTACTGCCGCAGAATTCTGTTCTCATGCAGTACATTGATGATCTCCTCATCGCGTCAGAAATGGAGGATGCCTGTAGGATTGATACGATTGCCTTACTGAATCATTTAGGGGAGAATGGACACAAGGTGTCCCCAAACAAGTTGCAGTACTGTCTGAGTGAAGTTCAGTACTTGGGTCATCGAATTGAGAAAGGCAAGAGAAAGGTGTCACCAGATTGAATTGAGGCGATCATGAACATGACTGTGCCTACCACTCAGAAGGAAGTCAGAATGTTCTTGGGAATGGTTGGTTACTGTCGCCAATGGATTCCCAACTTCTCGCTGAAGGCGAAGCCTCTGCACAGGCTGACGCATAAGGACGTGAATGATCCGGTACCATGGGACAATGACTGTCTGATTGCGTTCTTGGAGTTGAGAGAGGGCTTATGTAGTGCTCCAGCTCTGGGAATGCCTGACTACAACAAGTCCTTTTCATTGTTCTGTTATATTCGAGAAGGTTGCGCATTGTCATTCCTGACTCAGAGTCATGGAGGTGTCCGTAGACCAGTTGCCTACTTTTCAGCTACTTTAGATCCAGTAGCTTCAGCATTGCCCGGATGTCTCAAATCCGTTGCTGCAACAGGTGTCAGCATTGAGAGGTGTGAAAGCATTGTTATTGGTCACCCGCTTATGGTATATGTTCCACATTCTGTTGAGCTCTTGATGACAAGGACTAAAACACAGCACCTGACAAACAATAGACTCACACGCTACGAGCAAGTCATACTTGCCGCGGAGAATGTGACTCTGAAAAGGTGTTCTGTTTTAAATCCTGCTACATTGATGTCATTGCCAAATGCAGATGATGAAGATTGTGAAGACCATGACTGTCTTGATGTGACTGAACTTTGCACCAAACCGAGACCTGACATTGTTGATGAACCTCTGCCTGACCCTGATGAAATTTTCTTTGTCGATGGTTCATGCTTAAGAGACAATGTGGGTCATTTGAGAGCAGCGTTTGCTGTATGTACCATTACTGGAGTGGTCGAAGCTGCTTGCCTAGAAGGAGTATACTCCGCACAAGTGGCCGAAATCATTGCTTTGACTTGCGCCTTTTTGGCAGCTGATCAGATCCGAATCACCATCTACACCGACAGCCAGTATGGGTTTGGTGTGGTTCATGACTTCGGACAGCTATGGTCTCAGAGGGGTTTCTTGACATCATCTGGATTTCCCATCAGGAATGGAGAATATGTGAGACAACTGTTAGAAGCCTTGCAACGTCCCAGGGAAATAGCAGTGGTAAAGTGCGCTGCACATGGGAGGGGGACGGATTTTGTTTCCATTGGAAACAAGTACGCTGATGAAATTGCACGTTTTTGAGCTGAACAAGGGTTTATATTTACTGGAGATTACACTGGAGAGAGCCAAGAAAGAACCGAGCTCAGCATGATGTTAGCGATGGCAGACACTTGGGAGGAACTCAAGAGCCTGCAGGAAGGAGCTTCAGATCAGGAAAGAGATGTATGGATCAGATCAGGGTGTGAGAAGGGGGATGTTGGCATTTGGATTTCAAGTGATGGTCGAGCAGCGTTACCAGATGACCTATTGAGCCCGATGGCAAGGCAAATTCATGGTGCTGTGCATCTAGGGAGAGATGCGATGGTGCGAGTGTTCAGAAAAACGTGGTACAATCCACGGTTCCGTGCGTTTGCTGAAGCAGTGTGTCATAGGTGTGTTACCTGTCAACAAATGAATGCTGGAAAGAAAACTGTGGTTGCACTGAGTCACATTGGGAGGTCGGGAGGACCTTTCAATAGGATACAGCTTGATTTCATCTAAATGCCCAGGTGCAATGGACTGAGGTACATTCCAGTGGTGGCATGTGTCTTTTCACGATGGGTGGAAGCTTATCCAACACGAAGGTGTGTTACCCTTACAGTAGCGAAGCTAATATTGAGAGAGTTGATTCCCAGGTTCAGTTTTCCAACTTCATTGGAATCGGATAGAGGAACACACTTCCACAGCGAGATCATGAAATTGCTTTGCGCTGCTTTAAATATTGATCAGATACTCCATTGTAGCTATCGACCAGAGGCTTCTGGGATAGTAGAGCAGATTAATGGAACTTTGAAAGCACGGATGGCGAAAGTGTGTTTGTCTACATCTCTGAAGTGACCTGATGCGTTGCCTCTGGTGTTGATGAGTGTTCGCAGTGTCCCAGTTAGGAGGACTGGTCTTTACCCGCATGAGATCCTTATGGGGAGGGCGATGCGATTGCCAGCAATACCATTCTCAGCCTTGATAAACATCACTGATGACTTAATCCTTGATTACTGCAAAGGACTAGCTGATGTGGTCCGTTCCATGTCTCAGCAGGTGGAAGCTGCTGCTGTTCCGGCTTCAAGAGATCTCTGCCACGACCTGTGCCTGGGGGACTGGGAGCTTGTCCGTAAGCACGTGAGGAAGAGCTGTTTGGATGCTCGGTGGCGAGGCCCCTACCAGGTGATACTTGTAACGAACACAGCGGTGAAGTGCGGAGGGTTGCCAAATTGGATACATGCTTCCCACACCCGCCGAGTTTCAGAACCCTTGGAAGAAACAGCTCCTCTCGAGAATAAAAATCCAGCTGTGGCGGCAGGGCCACGAGAGAGGCCAAGCCAAGCTGTAAGGGTTACTGACAAAGCTGGTTGCTCACCAGACCAGGCTGAGGAGGGTTACGATACACACAACCCAGGTATTGACTCTGAGGAAGAACGTAACGTTGCGGGTGATATAGAGTCAGACTCAGCCAGAGGAGGTGGTGCGCAGAGTGTTCGAGAGGAGAGCAAAAGGGCTGACCGAGCAAGAGAATCATGGCCTGAAAGACAGAGAAGGCTGAACCTACGATTGGCCCCCGAAAGAGATCTTGCCCCCGTGTCTGAGACATCTGAATCAGAAGTGAGTGAAGAAGAGCAAGCCCAAGGAGGCCTGAGAAGGTCGAGAAGGACAAGAGTGCCTTGCCAGAGATACGCTGCCCCGGAGTGGACTTACGTAGTAACTGATGCCGGGAGTAGTGAGTTCCGGGAGGCTGAGGTCCGTGCGAGTGATCAGCAGGAATCCTCTACTGAAAATTGATGTGGGACTGATAGTTCCAGGACTTGAAGTTGAAGGAGTACTGACAATCACAGTCCCAAAACCTCCAGTTTTGAGCAAGGTGCGAATTCTGATATTGCATAAATTAGTTTTCCCAACGTTTGGATTTGAAGCATCACCTCAGGAATTGGTAGATGTTCGTATTTAGATTTTGCAACATGTTTTAGCTGCAATCGGATCTGAACTTATCGTAGATTGTGAATGAACTGTGCATTGTAAATAGGTGTTTCAAAGAAGATAACCTAGGCACGAATGGAAGAAGAATAAAATTAGGGTTTTCAGTAGAAGAAGAAAGAGGGCTAGGGAAGTCTTTTTGGACCGTGTAAATAAATCCGGAAGAACTGAACTTTGAGCGAATTTCCAGGATTTCCATGAACTTTGTTTGAGCTTCTGAGCAGCAAATTGAGGTGGAAAGAAGAGACTTTTGTGTATCCTCTAATTTAAACTGCTGTAATGAGAGAAGATGGAGTCTGGAAATCCGAACTGTAGATCCAAGTGTATGATAGGTGCTTCCATAGTGGGAGTGATAGTTTTAATAGTCATAGTTATTGTAGTATCAGTTATTGTTCCACATGAGGTAGAAGTCGTAGCGGTGAAAGGGACACCTACACCCAGTACGCCTAGCAAAAAGGAGGATATCATAGGAGCTGAAAAGGCTATGCTAGATCAAAATAGTCGTAGATTGCATGCAGATTTGTCTAGAGGTGATTTTAAGCTTAATGCGTATGTCAAGCTGCTATATGAGTATATCGAGACGATGGATGTGAGCGACTGTTATGTGCGTATGCAATTGCCTGCATCAGTGGATGAGGGCATTAGATATTATCATCTTCCGTTGACTTATGTAATTTCATGTAGTTTGTTGCTTAGCATGTTTTATGGGAGAGGTCATTATGAATACTTCTTTTCCAATTACGATGCAGTGCTTTCAGAGGTTCCAGCATATAAGCACCTGAATAAGTACGATTATTATAAGCAGGAGGATAGGATTGGGAAGTATTTCATACCAACTATAACGTTAGATACCGCTTATGCACATAGACATAACCTTACGTGTTCACTAACAGAGATAGAAAAGAAGTTTGTAGATCAAGTAGAGGATAGATATAGACAGCTAACACAAACACGTAACACTGGAGAAAGTCCATTAGATTGGACAAAGGAGGAGTTGGCTCACAGAGCGAAAGGGAGCTATGGCCCTATAGCATTAGATCTAGAGCAAAAAGGGAAGCTGTGTGTGAAACGTGTCCAGACCTATTATGATAAGGTTTATGTGGGACAGAGTGCGTGTGATCACGTTTTCACCATGGAAGAGTCAGCGAATAACTTTTTGCAGGGTCCGGTACAAGTGGTGCCAACAGTATACTTTGTATGTGGGAAAAACGCTTATGTGAGATTGCCTGCCAATTGGTACGGTACTTGTTACCTGGCAGCTGTTTTCCCCAAGATCTACCATGTAGAGGAGCTAGGACTCTTCCTGGAAGGAGGAATGCATTCTAGGGTAAGGAGAGAAGTAAGTGCAGGAGGAGTGATTGGAGATATTTTTGGAGCTGTGATACCAGGTTTAGGAGTGGTTTTGAATGATGTGAAGATTAGAAAGCTGGCGACTGTTGTGGACAAGTTGTCGACGAATCACTATTGCTCGTGGATGGAGAGATGTTGTCGATAAGGACAATGGTGATGCAGAACCGTCTTGCTTTGGATGTCTTATTGGCAAAAGAGGGCGGAGTCTGTAAAATGCTGAAGGTGCAAGAGTGCTGTACTTATATACCAGATAATAGTAAAGATCTGAAGAAGTATATAAGTAACATCACTGAGATTCATCATGAGATCCAGGATCTGGTTGAAGAGGGTGTTTGGGAGAAAGTTGGAAAAGGGTTTGGTAGAGTGGGGAGTTGGTTTGCAAGCCTGGGAAAAAGTATTCTTGGTTACATTCTGAGACCTATCATTATAATAGTGGTCTGTGTGCTTTGCCTGTGGGGTTTTGTGAGGGCTTATCAGTGGTATAGGGCGAATCAAGTCAAAATATCCTTTAGGGAGAGGGAGGTAAGGATGTCTAGACTGCAGGACAGTCATTATGAGAATATCAAGAATCTGGAAAGGTTCCGACAGGGAAGATTGGCTACAAGCTCTGTTTAGGTTGGTTCTTTCTCCAGGGAGTTGTGATTTTGCTGATGACACTAGTCATCAGAGGGGGGAACTGATAGATCGCAGTGATATTCTGAAAATTGTAGGGGTACATTATATTCATGGATAGTCCGTACCCGCATATATTGTTATGTGTGCGCTAACCTTAGTTAGAACTCGTGTTGTAATAATCAGTGGTAAATGAAATGCTAAGATGAGTTGTGCCATTCAAGAAACGTAAAGTGGCATTTAGAGGGAATTATGTAACTTTCGATGTTCATTGCAAATGTTTATTGAAGTAGTTATACGTAATGTAATGCAGTAGATTTAAACATGCCTCATGTTGAAGTTGCACACGCATAGGTGATTAATTGTGTTTAAATGTGATGAAATGTAGTGCTTACAGATGTAACATTTTAAATGTGTTTAAGTTGATGTTAAAGGCCTAGATGGAGTATTTACTCTTTCGTGCTAAGAAAGGCCTATTCGTTTCCTTATGTTAGCTGGTTTATGTAGGCCTGAAATGTATTTTCCCCTGGTGAGGCTCTCATTTGGAGACGGTCAGCGAAATTCATGTGCGTGCAAGGTTGTTCTGTTCTCATGCTTCTGTTGCAGGTGCAAGGACACCGTCCTCGTTAGTTAGAATAACGCTTTTTGTTTTAGGAGTTAGGTATGGACGAAACCTGTTACAAAGTCTCCAGGAATGCCGATAATTGGGAGTTGTGCTGAAGAAGCCTGAGACCCAAGGACACACCAACCGTTGCTGGAACGAGTACAAGTTTTGGTGGAAAGTTACCTACGTGAGGTGCCTGGCCAGAGGAGGTGTTTCAGGAGGCGTGGTTATTAAGTGTCCATTTTGTATTAGGGACAGGGCCCCGAGGGAGGAAGAGGCAGAAGGTAGAAGGAGATTGCAGAGAGAAGGAGAGAGCTGTTAGAGGGTAAAGGAAGGGATCAATTTTAGAATGAAGACTTAGACTGGCTCTTACAACGTGAGTGTACTTCTTAGGAAGTCTTCACGAGCTGACACCTTTTCTGGAGCTTGCTTGGGTGATGTTAAGTAGGGATGTCACTTTAGGATAGTGTAGGGATAGATTAATGGATTTCCTTTACAGCTACTAATGAAGACCAATATAGATGTTGGTGCAGTTATTGCTTGTTTAGTATTCCTGGAATTGTTTATTCTCTTTATGTTATATCGGATTAGATTGGTTCGTAGGATGGACTTTGTATTAGTGCCTTTATATTTTTGCAACCTCGTTCTGAGGTGTCTGTACGTTCAGTTATTTTTGGTTTTGTAATAAACCCCTAAACTTGGAATTCGGAGTCAGTGATCTTTTCCGAGATTTTCTTAAATTGCTTCATGACAGGTTTGGAACGAATGTATTGTTTCTCCCCTTTACACTTCTCAGCAGGTAATAAAGATTCAGTCGACCGAGGGTTCCTAGTAATTTGTACAGTGGAATCCGGCGTTATCAGCTCCTAATATCAGTATAAAAACTACAAAATAAAATAAAGTGAAAAGTTAATTGAGATGATCTTCCATCACAATGGCTTTATACTGTCTCCTCCGGCCATTTTTCATTTTGGGTAAAGCTACCAAAACATGGGCTGTTTCCAAGCTTTATCACATCAGTACAAAGCGGGTGTCGGATGTTGGTTGTAAATATCGAGTACTACTGTAGCGCCTCATTTGGTGTCACGGAAAGGTATGCAGCCAAAGAGGGATTAAGGGAAACATTAGCATGTCTAACAATAGACTTTTTGTTCAGAAGCATAAGCTTCAGCTCCCTCTTGCTGAACAAACAGACAGGCACTCTGGTCTGTCTACAGTCAGATCGTGATTGAGCTGGGCCAACTCTCTGGAAATACACAAGAGACACAGAATTCTCATTACCTCATTAATCAATCAATCAGTCAGGAGATTGTAGAGCGCCACTTGTCACCCATGAGGGTATCCTGGTACTATATGGGGCTAGGGCTTAGTCCAAGAACCGCTAGTAGTGAAGAGAATACTTGGGTAGGAGAACGATGTGACCCTCATGATCTGTGTGTCACTAAAATAGTGACTACGTGATTTATACGCACCGTCTCCACAATGTTTTCGTCAAGTTTATTTTAAGTTCTTTCACCTCCATGAATTCAGATAAGCTGTCTATTATATGTTGCAGTTAGCGCTCTTGACAGCAGGACAGCATCGTCTGCTTAAAAGAGGACCAGGGGTTGTGGTCAACCGCAGACAAAGATGGCCACTTTTTGAAGCAGCTCTGCGGCCCAAGCAGATAAATCCCCCATCATAAATCTACTGATCCTTGCTCCACCGCAAACCCAGCGAGATTAGGTGATACCAGACCCTGGGGGGAGATAGTTGTCAGAGCCGGGTGCCCAGCAAAACATTCGGCTGGCACGACACAGCATGAGGCCTAGGGTGGTGTGGGAAGCCACAGCCCTGTGTAGCTGAGATCCGGGAAGGAAGCATACTTGGCGTGAGAGGTACAACGACAACAGCCTCAGTGAGGGGGAGATGGAGAGAGCCCCCTCTACTCCCAGAGGACTGGAGAACTCCGAGTGGGATGCAGGGAAGCTGGGTGCACTGAGACTGAAGAGGCGTGGGGACACGAAGAGGCCTGCACAGGCCCAATGAGACCGCCAGCGAGCACCGCCCAATGAGCACAGGCTGGAGATCACATGCATTAAGGCAACGCTCAGGCACCCTATGAACTAGGGGAGTACCAGAAAACACAAGAGACCATCGTGCAGGGCCGGCAGGTGGGACACCTTGCCTGCGCGATACTACTGTGAGGCACCAGTTCCCATGGCAGCCCCATGAATAGCTGCTCCATCAGAGCGCCCACTGTAATCGCCACTCCCAATGGCGGAACAGGAACCACAGGCTAGCGGAG
The DNA here is from genome assembly GCA_963921515.1 of Calotriton arnoldi. Lineage (NCBI taxonomy): Eukaryota > Metazoa > Chordata > Amphibia > Caudata > Salamandridae > Calotriton > Calotriton arnoldi. The sequence continues at coordinate 1,432,399 of CAWUFW010004390.1, forward strand.
GGAATTCGAAAGGCTGCAAGAGAGGCTCTGTCTACAGGAGCGACCTGGGCAGGTGGCAGTGAGTACCCCTGTGATGCCGAGTGAGGCCTAGCATAGCAGCACCACCCAAGATGACATGCAGGAAGGGGGCTCAGACCTCCCAGCAAACCAAATTGGAGAACTACACCCTCCTCAAAGATACAGTGATGGGCCCGCCCATGGGGGGACTGCAGGGATCAAAGGACCCCTTCCGAGAGGGTGAGGCACTGACCTCTAAATCTTCTGAGTCAAAGATTGTCACCATGGAAGTCACACTAATCTGGGCAGATCTCCTCAAAATGGGAGAGAAAGTGAAGGAGGCAGAAGACTCCATTACAGCCCTGGCGACAGACACCTGAGAGAACATGTAAGTGAACTGCAGGCCGACGCAAGGGCAACGGAAGCAAAATTGGAAGATTTTGAAGGCGGTGCCAGGAGAAACAATATTAGGGTGTTTGGAGTCCCTGAAAAGGCAGGGGTCCCAGTGTAGCACAAAATAAATACTCTACCTATAATGTTTAGAATATGCCATACGTCATCTAATTTATTGACCACTCTTGCTAGACCACAAACTATATAATCCACACCATCCAAGATATATTAAACATTGCTTTATTTTTTGTTTTTTATCTTTTCATCACAAATATCACAAATAAATATCACTTCTGAACGATTATAAAAACACCAGATCCCATTGCAAAACTTCCACTCTCAACATGCATACAATTTCATGCTCAAACATCCTCACACAGACCACAAATACATACATAACATTTATATCAAGAAGCATGATATGCACCACGTCCCCTCAAAATATATAACAATAATGATCAAAGAAAGACTTTTCAAACAATAAATAGATGTTCCAGAGCAAGTAGATCAGGTGGATTCATAGAGGGAACATATTCACAGCGCAGACGCGCGTTTCGGTGAAACACCCCTTCTTCCTCCAGTGTAGACCTATTCTTGGAGGACCTAATTAAGCCACAGTGTCTGTCCAAGTTCTTCTCCATAGAGTGCTCCCATAGGGATTCCGAGTGCCCCACCGTAGCAGGAGGCTGTGCCCTGTACCATCATTTCTGGCATCTTTAATTACAGAGACCTGGATGTGATCCTCGAGGCCGCGCGGAATAGCCCACCTCTAAAATATGAAAATGCAGCAATTAGCTTCTTTCCAGATTTTACTCTGCATGCCCAGCATCTCCGCCACACCTTTGACGATGTAAAGGAAGCATTCAATGTTGTTCCCAGCCAAACTGATAGTGGTGGCAGAGGGGAAAACATAGTACTTCGGCTCTCCAGAGGAGGCATGGCACTGGGTCAAGGGCTGGAGGCCAGCGAAGGAAGCAAAAGAAAGACATTGTTCCCGCCAGTGGAGAACTAACAGGCAGGGCCCGGATCGTCAAGCCTCAGAAGAGGAGGGAGACCAGTCCCAACAATCACCACCGAAGATGACTCCACCAGTAAATGTCACTTGGGAAGCCCTGGGAAATTGGTTCAATGCCCCTAATTGACATCCGAGGCTGCAGAGTTGAACTTGGGACTGACGCGGTGTCCATATGATGGTTATGTCAGAGAACTAAGATGAAATATAAAGCAGGACTAGTGCAAGACTGGGCAGCCTGCGGGCCACAGGCTGGACAACAAACTGCGGTAAGACATCAGGGGGTTGGGGAAGCGAGGGTTGATCAGTCAGTTGCCACCACTAATCCCTATTGTGTTAGAATTGAGTTGGGGCAACAGGTGCTCTGCAATGTTAAGGGGTCTGCAGTTCTAAGTCCACCATGCAGGGATACAGGGAAGGGGAGCTACAAGGGGATGTTTTTGGTTAAAGACATGGGTTGTTACAGGTCTTGGTTTGTCTGCATGCAATGTCAAGTGCTCACCCACATCACCCACTCTGGGCCCAGAGACTGGCAAGGAGACCTAGTGGTCCACTACGGGCTCAGAACGCAGATGTGACTTGAGAGAGATGGCATGAGACACCTCTGTGAAAATCTTGTCCTGGAATGTCAATGGTCTCAGCGACAAAATAAGGAGGAGGAATAGTGCTGCAATATCTTAAGCGCCAGGGAGCCGATGTGGTACTAATACAAGAAATGCACATGCTGGGCAACAACTACCATGCTCTAGATAGATGGTGGCTCAAAATGGCTGCTCACGGGGCTATATGTCAGGCTCCAGAGGGGTGTGAATCTTAGTGAAGCGAACATTCCCACATAAGATTCGACACACTTAGATAGATCCGTAGGGGAAGTATGTGGCTCTGTCTGGGAGCCTGGAGGGTCACACACTTAATGTCTGCTCTGTACATGTCCCACTTCATCTATATCCCTCTACACTCCCCTGAGTGCCCTATTGGCTCACATGCCCGAGGGAATACTACTCATGTGGAGCAATTTCAATTTAACACTTACTGAGAAGCGAGATTGTTGGCATCGTATACCTGTAGAGTCACCCCACAGTCCCCTTTCGGACTTTGTGACCACCATGGGGATGGTAGACGTCTGGTGAGTGCACAATCCTAGGGAACAACAATACACCTTCCACTTGGGGGCACATGGAAGTCTTTCCCGAATAGATTACCTCCTAACGCAACACCAACATGCGCAACACTACTTTGAGATTTGACACCTGGCAAGAGGGATAACAGACCATTCCCCGGTATGGGCGAGATTTGTCTTGTACCGAGAATCTGCGAGAGGGATTGCCCCAATTAGCCTCTGGTACCTTGTTGTCAGGGGCCAGGCAGTTTCCCTTATTTCAGAGTTTAAGAAAGACAAGAGAGCAAAAATGGAGGAACTTGAGAGGGAAATTCTGTCACAGGAACGCCTCCTCATGGAGGTAACTAGCCCAGGAGTGTGACACGTGCTTGCCCTAAAGCAGAGGGAATATCTTGACCTAGCAGCAGATGCCACCAGGACGATGCACCATGCTTCATAACATCGCCTCTATGAGATAGGAAATAAAACTGGCAAAATATTGGCATGGCTGGACAAAAGGGATCAGACTAGATGGTGGGTGCTGGAAGTCAAAAGCTGATTGGGTCAACTGGTCAGGGAGAGAAGTCAAATAGCTGATGAATTTGCAATAATTATGCCCGGCTATACGCCCCAGCGGTACAGACTACGACCGAAGACTCTTGGGCCCTAGTCCTTGACATACGACTGCTGAGTCTATCAGAGACTGATCGAGAACTCTTGGAGGCTGACATTGATACAGGAACTTAGCCCCAATAAAGCCATGAGCCCCAATAGGATACCAATCGAACTGCACAAAATGTTGACTGCCAAAGTAGCACCCCCATTTCTAAACATGTATAAAGAAAGTAATCAGAGGGGTGTTTGGCAAACGACTAGAGACTGGTCGTCCACAAGGAAGGAAAACAACCGGAGGATTGCGACTCTTATAGGTCAATATCGCTCATAAATGCAGAAGTTAAAATATTAGCCAAAGGGCTAGCCATGCCCCTGATCCGAATAATTCAGTCATTAATCCATCCGAATCAATCTGGCTTTAGGCCCCATAGAAGCACTGCCCTTAATCTCCACTGCCTCGTTTTTGTGTTGGAACAATTAGCTAACCTGGGGGAACAGCACTGGTGCTGTCACTGGATGCCAAAATGGTATTCAGTACTGGTGTCATGATCGGTGCCCATAAGTGGGGCAAATGTTTATACATTTCATCCGGGACACCATCCGGCTATGCCTCTTTCCCGCAGGCACTCTTCTAAATGGCCCTCGTAATTTAATCTGAAGTAAATGTTATACGCTTACAGTTGATGTCAATTTGGCCAGATTAGAATAAAACCATATCTGTATGATCTGCTATAAGTGGAGAACTAAAACATACTTGAAAAACGATTGACCTATGTCTGTATTGGTATGTGCAAGTCAAATTCAGCAGCTGTGTTATTTTTCATAAAAGGGGAGTTGATCATCTTCCAAAACAAAATGAGATTAGTCTTGGCTCCCCTACCTATAAACGTATATTGTTGACTAGGTGTAGTACCACCCTCATCCTCCAAGAGTGTTAGACTATGTCTGAGCAATATACTATTCAGTGTGTTGCTGTATGTATTATGTGGGAAATGTAACCAAAATGACCCAAGAGCGTCAGAGATGCAACACAAGCCCTTAGGGGATAGTGTACATTTAGAAATGTTAAAGTCTAAAGCCTAGAGAGTGTATAATGGGCCACCTTTGCGGGGACAAATTTAGACAGGTCTTCATCCTATTTGGTAAGCATCTCGCTACATGTGGAATCAAAAATGTAGTTGTAAAAATGAATAATTAGCAGATAATGGCCTTTCCTAGCCAATATCAGGACAAATTTGTTGTGCGGAGAACCTGTAAAAATCATAATAATGTCTACTAGGACCAGGATTGACAATAATAAATCAAAGGCCCCTTTCGCTCTTCCTGAACTGGAAGTTGTGGCTACAGTAAATAATGAATGGAATCCCTGGATGTTGATGTCATTCAGGACCCAGTTTTCTTGTAAACATAATTTGGGCTGTTATAACTACACTATGTTAATCAGGGGATGATAGCTTTCTCCTAAAACAGGCCAACTATGGTTAGAATCAGGAGGTGAAAGAAAACCAATGACATTATGGATAGATCCATGAGGGGAAAATTTTGTTTTCTACTGGTTATGGGGGTCTGAAAGAAAGATATCGGGGCAACTAGGAGAGGTCCCCTTTAATAGTATCGTCAGGGACATTGATCAGGTTTTGCATTGTTGTGAGTGGAGTCAATAGATTCAGTGCCCAAATTTTCCTCACCAATAAGGGATCTGCCCTTTCAGTGATAGGGCAGTTAATTAAACCATCCACCATTCGGTTACTATGATTTGATGGTTCTGGGGCTGGAGGTATGTCTGATAGCCTAACCTGAGCAGATTTAGAGTGGATAATGGTGGATTGTCAATCAATATTGGAAAGACTGGTAAAAAGGGAATACCAGTTCTCAGTGGGAAAAGGGGCATGTGGATAAGAAGCACGAGGAAATTGGCAGGCTGATCTGTGGTTATTCTGTAAGTGCCTATAGAAAAACCCTAGGGGCAGTAACTTGATGGAACCAGTGGAACATTCACCAGATTGTATTTGGCTAAAAGATCTTGTGTCAAACTTTCGTATCTGAAATAAATTACCATGCAGTCACCCTCCAGATTCTTGATGGAACAACCAATCCATTTAACTCTACAAACCACTAAGATATTACGGGCCTCCGAGTGGAAGAAATTGATTTTAGAATGAAGCCAATGTCTTACCTTGTTTTTAAGTTTGGCATAGGACTTTGACACATTAAAGGAGAGGGGAGGAACGTTCACCATCCCTACTGTATGTGGACTGACCGCTGGCTGAAGATTAAGTACAACATTATGGGAGTCATGAACCCGGGTACTGCCTGCGTGCTTGCACCTCCTCCCCCTTCGACCAGCCATGGCTGCGGGAGGCTGGGAGCTCAAGGAGTGGGAATGTGGATGTACCAGTGCCTCCCGGAATAACCCTCCCACTATCAGCTTCTCCTTCCCTGTAAACATCATGCAACTGATGGGTGGCAGAGCAAGAAGGAGGGCGGGAATCTGTCCCCCTCAAACTCGATGTAACCCCAGCCACACAGATAGGAGCCCTTACAACACCCAGCTCGCCCTTAACTCATTGTTAGGCCTGTTGGTCATAGGTGAGTACTATTCAGAGTGCAGAATGCCCATTCCCTTAGCATTTGCTAGAGGAATGGGCATTTGCCATGCTTGTCGACAATCTTTGTTTCGATATCCACTAGATGATCATGGATTGGTAATGGGAGAGACATCACAACATCAACAAATCATACCATGATATTATCTAAGGAGGTGGCAGAGGAAATGACTGTCCAAGAGGTGCCAACTGGACAGGAACAACACCAGGACCAGGACCGGATGAAGACGCAGTGGATTTGGCAGCAGATTTAGTGGTAGAAATTGGGGTGTGCCTTTTGCACTTCACTGGAGGGCCCATGTCCAAAGTTACACTGTCCAGCCGGATACTGGACTCCAGCCTGAATCTGTGAAGACGGGGCTGATCGATTACTCGGCACCAATCACCCCAGACCCCAATGACTCCTCAGAATGGAAAACGCTATGCGTAAGACATAAACGACCTTCCCTCTATTGATGAGCGCAAGTTTGATCAGCATAGATTAGGACTGTGACACAAGGGTAAAGCAAGCAAGGTAAAGTTCAAAGTAAAGTAAACCAATTGTACGGGTGGGCTTATCTGTGGGCCTATCTGCCTGCACACTTGTAAATACCTTGAACTACAGCTCTGTACCCTATGGAAGTGGAGAACAAACAAGACAGAAGCAATCTAACTTACCTACCCCCCCAAAAATAACCACTGCCTCGACCCACAGCCAGGCCGATAGAGCAACAGAACAAGGAGCTATGTATGGATTATACCTTGTTCAGTTACTGCCGCAACAGTCCAGTTCAGTCCAGGTACTTGATGCTTGATGCATCTGTCCCTTCCCCTCCCTTCACTCCCTTCACTCTCTTCACTCTTTTCACTCCATTTCTACTCCTTTCCTCTTCTCTCTGCACCTCCTTTGTGCCTCTTCCGCCACATTGAGGAGGTTCAGGAGCTAGCAAGGTCCTTACAGTACTGCGGGGGCCTGTGGATTCCTGCAGGTTTGTTCACAGCATACATTCATAGCTCTTACATGCCCAGGAATTCCATTGCCATTTTGAACTTCAAATACAGACAACTACTCAACCCTCTGTAGGACAAGGGGCCATGGGACACAGGTGAGCCACAGAAAAACCACCCAAATCTACACGAGCCCAAACAAAGCCTGCAAAACCACTGTAACAAAACTGCAACACTGCCACCCAGACAGAAAAAGAGTGTGGTAGCAAGCAGCAAGCTACGATGAGGCTGTGAGGCATGCGGAATGCAGAGTGCAGAGAGCCGACACCAACAAAGTGAGGGACCGCTGTGTACTGCTGTGAGCTGTAGTTGGGCTCAGTGCTGCAGGTTAATACAAGCAAGACAGTGCCAGAAATGCTGGGGAGGCGGCCAAAAGGCATAGGAGACCGAAAGTCCAGTGTCCAGTATCCAACGGCGTCCGGCATCCTACAGTAACTGCTGACTCCTGCTGGCTTCTGCTGGCTTCTCGCTGTGGGCGGGCATGAGCAAGGCACACAGGGGGAGGAGCAATCCTCATTCAATGTTGGCTGACATGCATATGTTGACTTTTGGCATTCTGAAAAGTAAGCACCTCTAATGGTGAAAACAGCCGCGGTCCGTGCAGGTAACAGCGGTGGGGCCGTGTAAGAGGAGATTCCGAGGGACGATGCAGAGGGAAAATTAAATAAATAATTAATTTTCCCGTGGCATCGTCCCTTGGAATCTCCCCTTACAAGGCCCCACCGCTGTTACCTGCACGGACCGAGGCTGTGCTCACCCTCTGGTAGCTTGCCACAGAGCAGTCAGACTTAACTTAAGAAGCAATGTGCAAAGTATTTGTGCAACACTTAAAACAGTAAAACAGTGAAAGCCTCACTGAAAAATAATCCACACCAGGTTAGAAAAATAGAACTTAACTTAATTAACAAAACAAGACCAAAACAAAAAAATACCAATAAGTAGAACCGGAGTTATGAATTTTTAAAGAATATCATCCTGAATTATAGTGCCTAGAAACATAAAGCGCCAACCGGGGGTATCTGGTCGCACTTGACTGGGTCAAATCTGAAAGTTTGGTCCGACTGCGATGGAGCGTCGGTCGGATACAGGGACCAACCTTGTCCCGCTGAAAATGTACCTTAGATGGAGGGATGCGTTGATGTTGAAGACCCTATGCCGGGAGCAGAGAAACAGATGCATCGTTGTCGATCCCTTCAGATGAAGGCGATGCGTCAGTTCTGACCCGCGCAGTCGGAGATGCATCATTGGCAAGCACTTCACGATGAAGGTGATGCGTTGTCATTGAGCCGCGCAGCTGGAGATGTGATGTCCTTGTCCTCGGCGGCAGCAGCAATGCGTTGGCGTCGAGGTGAAATGCGTCTGTCGCAACCAGCGCAACAACAGCAATGCCTGGAATTTTTTTCAGAAGACAGATAGAAAACCCACTTCCAAGGCCCCGGACTGAATTGGCACCACTTGGCAGGGTAAGACTCACAGTTGGCAGAGTTCAGAGGCTGTAGAAGGGTTGTTGGATGTCTTTGATGTCCCTGAGACTTCAGAACAGGAGGCAAGCCAGCAAGCCCTTTGAGTAGGTCTGGGAGTAAAACTCTGCTCCGCTCGTGGAGTTTGTGGAATTCAGGAACTCCGGGTTCTGTGGAGAAAGCAAAGTTGCCAATGAACTCCACACTCCGCAACAGAGCGGAGTTTTTTTTGTCAGCGTGCTCGAAAAGTCCTTTTCTCACGTTTGGGAGTGACTTGCCGAGTCCTTGCGATCGCCAATGAGAGTTTCAGAGCCGTTCGTGGTCACCATGAGATTTGCTAGTCGGCCGCATGCTCCCACGAGATTTTGCAGTCCCAAACACATCATTCGGGCTCACCAGCGACTTCCGGCTGATGTTTTCTGCAGTACGCAATCCCGAACACGCAGGATCTACTGCAGCTGCAATCTTGGGAAGATTCTCTCATCTAGAAGTATCAAAATCTTCCCAAAATGATGATTTGGAGTCAAAAACCTCCTCAAATGAACATTTGGCATTGTTTTTTGTGCGAGACGTTTTTTTTTGTTTTTTTAACTTTTTTTCCAACTGGAAGGAAGTGCCCTAGAGTCTCCAACTTCATGTACCTGTCCACCAGGCTCCTCCCAGCGATTTGTGCATCTCCTGGTCACATTTCTTTTGGATTTGGAGCTGGAAGGATGACTATTTGCGTCTGCTGCATATACCATTGAATTTAAGGACTTTGTATTTGAGATTTCACAAGTAAGTTGAAAAACTGGTGGTGCTTGATTGATTGGGGCCATGCACCTGGATTTATTTGTACTTCTAATCGATTTTAAAAATTTATTGTGGTGGGTGGCCTGTAGTTTCAGTAGGGGCCTAGTTATTTCTTTGTAAAGTTTGCAAGTAATTTATCTTCTTTCATAAAGGAAAAATGTTGCGCAGTTCACTACATTTTCCCCATGTTTTTTTAATACATTTGTAATATTGATTTAATTCACTATGTGGCCTAGTCTTCTAATTGGCCTTCCAGCCAGTAGGCTCAGTGCTAGTCATGGGTGCATGAAACAACTGTTTCTGTGGTGTCTGTTGAATTTGAAACATCATTTAGGCCATGGATGGATTTGGATTGAAATACAAAACATGTTTTTTTTTTGTGGTGTGGCAGGTTGTTGTTCCTGCAAACAGTGATAGGTAAGGTAATGCCTTTGGAGGATATGTGTTGTTGTAAACATTTGTAGCCCTGTTAATTTTAATTTTTGGCATCCCTGAATTAATGCTGCGTTCTCTGTTTTACCATGCCTCCTTTGTCTGGCCAGTGTGTGTGTGTGTGTGTGTGTGTGTGTGGGTTTGCCATAGGCCACCATTTGCCTTTGTCGTTCATTGTGTCATGTGGTCAGGGGCCATTTTGTATACTCAGTGTCCACCTTAGGCCTGCATGTGTTTTTTGTTTCCAGGCCTCCTGCTTGCTGTTGTGACCATGTGGCTGGTGGCAATTTTGTGTAGCCAGCCAGTGTGCTTTCCCCATAGCCTGCATGTCTTTTTTTTTTGTGGCCATGTCTCCTTGCTGATTGTTGTTGTTGTGACCATGTGGCTGGCGGCCATTTTGTGTAGCCAGCCAGTGTGCTTTTGCCATAGGCCTGCACGTCTTCTCTGTTTGTGACCATGCCGCCTTGCTGGATGTTTTTCTCTCACCAAGTGGCTGGCGGCCATTTTGTGTAGCCAGCCAGTATGCTTTCCCCATAGGCCTGCATGTGTTCTTCTTAGTTTGTTCCCCATGCCTTCTTGCTTGTTGTTGTGACCATGTGGCTGGCGGCCATTTTGTGTAGCTAGCTTGTGTGCTTTCCCCATTGGCCTACATGTGTTCTTTGATTTCCAGGCCTCCTGCTTCTTGTGACCATGTGACTGGCGGCCATTTTGCAAAGGCAGTCAGTGTGCTTTTGCCATAGCATTGCATTTGTTCTTTGTTTGTGGTCATGCCTCTTTGCTGGCTGTTGTTGTTTTGCATGTAATTTTTCTTATTTTGTACAGGAAAAATGTTGCACAGTTCAGTTCATGTTTTCTAATACATGTGCAATATTCTTTGAATGCGCTATGTGGCCTAGTCTGCCAATGGGCCTTCCAGCCAGTAGGCCCGGTACTAGTCATGGGTGCATGAAACAACTGTTTCTGTGTTGTCCATTGGATTGAAACAGCTTTTAGGGCATGGATGGTATTGGATTAACATACAAAATTTATTTTTTAGGGTATATCAAGTTTTTTTCTCCTGCAAACAGTGTATAGGTGGGGAATGACTTTGGAGGATGTGTGTTGTTGTAAAACGTTTTAGCCCTGTTCATTTTTGTTTTTTGGCATTGCTGAATTAATGCTGTGTTCTCTGTTTTACCATGCCTCCTTTGTCTGGCCAGTGTGTTTGTGTGTGTGTGTTTGTATGTGTGTTAGCCACAGACCACCATTTGCCTTTGTTCCACATGCCATGTGGCCAGGGGCCATTTTGTATAGTCAGTGTCCATAGGCCTGCATATGTTCTTTGTTTTCCAAGCCGCACCCTCCTGCCTCTTGTTGTGACCATGTGGCTGGCAGCCATTTTGTGTTGGCAGCCAGTGTGGCCCTTTGCATGGATGTTTGAGCAATGAGATAGCAGTTTAATAAATTATTATTATATCTTTGAGGATAACTTCACTTATTTATAAAAAAAATATATTTTCTTTTTTTTCAATTTTCTTTTTTAATTAATTGGTCATTTTTTTGTTTTAAATGTATAATTTTTGTAAACTTTTTAAAATATGTATTTTTTGTAAAAAAAATGTTTTGTTTTGTTTTTTCCCCAAACCATTTTCACTACATTTGGCATCAATGAATCAACCCCATGTCTGCTATAAGTGCACAACAGCATTCATTGTCTAAGGATTATTCCATTGTCATTTGTCAGCTGCACCTCCCTGGGACTGTCCAAGGCATACCTTAGGGGTGACATAGGTTTTAAAAAGGAAGGTTTGGGCGTGACTAGAGGGTTAACTTGCCAGGTCGACATGGCAGTTTAAAACTGCACATACAGGCTCTGCAATGGCATAGGGCTACGGAAGTGGGTGTTGCAATCAGTGCTGCAGGCCCAATAATAGCATTTAATTTACAGGCCCTGGGCACACGTAGTGTACTTTACTAGGGACTTATAAGTTCATTAAATATGCCAATTGTGCATAAGCCAATGTTATCATGTTTTACATACAAAACACATGCACCTACGGACTGGTTTGCAGTGGTAAAGTGCCCAGAGTTCTAAAGATAACAAAAAACAAATTCAGCAAAAAGGGGAAGAGGAAGGCAAACATTCTGGGGGTGTTGCTGCAGAAAGGGCCAGTTCCAACTGTCACCACACATTTACTGAGGAAGAAAACATGTGAAAGTTACCCAGATCACTCACTAGAAAATTCTGAACATTGCTGAACACTATTTTTTAACAAAATGTTTGGAAAGTAGAAAACAAAATACTGAATTTTGGATACACATGAAGATTTGGCAACACTTTTTATTCCTACATACATGGTCTGTTGCTTTCTTCATTGGAGCAATATACTCACACAGAAACAGTGTAAGACAGAAAAATTAGACCTAAAAGATCTGAAACAGTGAATGGATAAATTTCTCATGCCAGTGGCTATTCCAAAACCACTCTTAAAACAAATGTTGTTCATATTATCATATGATGTGCTGCGCTTTTCTCATTGCTCACTATTTTCCCATGGGCTCTTGGAACGCCAAGGTACCCAGAATCCACACCACATTTTTACAATTATTGACAGCTGCTGTTTAAAGCCCAGATCACAATGCGTCCATTTTTCATAACCTAGTCACAGTGCGTTTTGGATGTATGCAAGACAGTGGTATAAGGTTTCAGCCACCCATTTTATTTTACATATGTTAGTGCAATTACCAGTTTGACATTCCTTATAAGAATATTTCTTATAAGACTTTGCAACAATGTCAAACTATAAAGTATGTTTACTTGATTAGTTGTATTTATCCACTTCATGTTCACTTCCATCTTTCCATGTAAGCCATCATCCTAAAGACAAACCATAGATGCTGTGTACTGTTACTGTTCACTTACGTGTGGATACTTGCCCTTCGTTGTAAAGCCTTTAGAAGCCTTATAATTCAATTTGAACTGCAAGGCATAGCTTCTAGTTTTCTCCATTGTCAACTGTCCCCATTCGCATAAACTTCTGTATCAAATTAACTTCACCTCTAGACAGGTTTTTGGGTTTTCACTCTGAAAGACACCATTTGAATAAATGCATAAGTAAAACACTGATGCAATGTATGTAGTAGTTAGTGAACTTAAGTGATACTTAGCTGTGCAGATAGAGCCCTGCAGTACCTTGCATATACATTTGGAATCATTGGAGGACCAAAGTGATGTAGCAGAGTGTGAAATATTAATGGAACTCAAAACAAGATATGTGTTGTTATAATGTGGTATGCACATTATCAGTTACTGCAATCTGGACAATGGCAGGATGATGACTGTTGAACAAAAGCAAAAGGACGTAGAACAGGTCAACAATGGTACCATAGATTGAGTGCATTGACACTCGGCGGACCAGAATTAGCCCAGGGTGTCGCCTTCCACACGTCTAACAGTCCCCTGCAGCTTCCAAGGAGATGCGATCTAGCCTAGGGTCCAGAATACAAATCAGACGACCCAGTATATGAAGAGTGAGGAATCAATAAACCCACACACTCTACAAATATTTCAATGTTTTTGAGGGGGATTATATAGTTTTGTGGTATTTGGAAAGTAGTCTATGTACAGCGAAGTCGCTGTAAAGCTTTTCAAATATTTCTGAACAGTGATAATTGAGGATTACACAGAGGGTCCTGTCCAATTGCATGGTAGGGCAGTCATCTTTTATATCACTGTTTAATGTACATTTGTTAGAAAGTTCGATTGGGTGGAGTATTAATCGTTTTCAATACTTCTGTGTCATCTAGTTACCTATTAGAATGCTTATTTATAAAATTCTGTATACAGTTAGAGGGTACGATGCCTAGACTATCTCCTCCATTGCTTTCATTATTCACCTGCCATTTCCAATAGCAGAAGAACAGTAACAAACTTTATTACCAGGACATTTTTAGATCAAAGATACCCTAAGGGGCAGATTTACAAGGACTGGCGCATCCCTGCATATTAGCAGGGATGCGCCAGTACCGATGCGACACGCAATTCTACCCTTGCGCCACCACGGATGCGTCCCATTTACAATGCCGCGCACCGTGGCGCAGGGATCGACAGATGCGTGTCGCATCTGATGGCGTAAGGGCAGCGCATTGCTGGAGTCGTGTCGCAAGCGCAAAGCAACTCCAGCAATGTTCAGGGACCGCCCATACCTAACATGCTGCGCCACTCCTTACGCCTGCTTCAAGCAGGCGTATGGTTTTGTCGCAGCGGCCTCTGAAAAGTGACTCAGTGAAATCTTGTAGATTTCACTGCGTCACTTTTACGAGGCTTTTTCCGACGGAACGCCCACCCTGCATACATTAAAACGGACGCAGGTTTAATGTGGCACAGGGCTTTACAACGTGACGCATCTCCCTAGATGCATCACGTTGTAAATAAGTCGCAATGTGGTGCATGGTTTACGCCGCCGCTGCGTCACAGAAGTGACGCAACGGCGGCGCAAATGTGTCGCAAGGGGCTTGTAAATCTGCCCCTGTGTGCTTATAGGCGTTAAGAACGGGCATTCATACGGTCATTGCCACTGGAAAATTATTCTCAACGTGTCCTGTAAATTTTCATAAAGTAATATCCTTGATAAAAAGGCATAATGCATACAATGTTTTCACTGGTTTTCTCAGTGTCAGTTCTTTAGGCTAACACTTGTGTTATGGTCACATTGTTAACATTCATCTAGCTGATTCGTCTACAAACTTAGGGGCAGATTTACAAGCCCCTTGCAACACATTTGCGCCGCCGTTGCGTCACTTCTGTGATGCAGCGGCGGCGTAAACCATGCGCCACGTTGTGACTTATTTACAACGTGACGCATCTAGGGAGATGCGTCACGTTGTAAAGCCCTGCTCCACATTAAACCTGCGTCAGGTTTAATGTATGCAGGGTGGGCGTTCCGTCGGAAAAAGCCTCGTAAAAGTGACGCAGTGAAATCTATAAGATTTCACTGAGTCACTTTTCAGAGGCCGCTGCGACAAAACCATACGCCTGCTTGAAGCAGGCGTAAGGAGTGGTGCAGCACGTTTTGTATGGGCGGTCCCTGAACATTGCTGGAGTTGCGCCGCGCTTGCGACACGACTCCAGCAATGCGCCGCCCTTACGCCATCAGATGCGACACGCATCTGTCTATCCCTGCGCCACGGTGCGCCGCATTGTAAATGCGACGCATCCGTGGTGGCGCAAGGGTAGAATTGCGTGTCGCATCGGTACTGGCGCATCCCTGCTATTATGCAGGGATGCGCCAGTCCTCGTAAATCTGCCCCACAATGTTTCAAAAATCATATGAGCTCCAGTTTCCTTCAAGCATGTAAAATTAACACCAATTTGTTACCATATATGCCATGGAGATCCCAAAAAATTGCATTTGTATCGTGTGCTACGGTTGTAGCAATACATTAGGGTACATCTGTGTGAGGCAGTATAGCCAGTGATACCAAAAGGTGAGGTAATTCGCCCCCAGCAGGTGGGTCTTGTTCTTCATAGCCAGATCACACTTCAAGGGTGTTGGAGCACTGTACTTCAATAAGCCATTTCCAATATTTTGATATTGAGTCAACTTCTAAAGCACGCGAATGCCAATGGCGTCTTGGTGCTAATGTCATAAAAAGCACTGAATAGTGAGCAGTTCTAGGATACTGGAGCCTACTGAATCACATCTTATCACATTGGGCCAGAAAATAGCCATGTTTTAAGCTCTTTCCTAAATCTAAACATATTAGGCTGGCTTCTCAGATGTTCGGGAAGATTGTTCCACAGTTGAGCTGTAGAATGGATAAAACTCCTGCCGCCCCACTTCTCTCTTTTGATTTTGTGAACAATCACTGTCCTGGAGTTAGTTGATCGTAGCATCCTGTTCGGGTTGTACCAGGAAAGGTTCTTTTTCAGGTACGCTGGGGCATTTCCATACAAGGTTTTATAAGCCTAGCATAGTGCCTTAAACTTGACTTTTTTCTTTACTGGAAGCCAGTGGAGTTCCCAAAGAGTCTTGGCCACAGACTTGAGTTTTGGGATTTTTTCAAAAGTCTCACTGCAGCATTTTGTAAAACCTGAAGTTTTTTCAGAGAGCGCTGATGAAAACCAAGATAGAGGCATTGCAGTAATCCAGCCTTGATAGAACCAAGGCTGTGACCACACATTTTTGAAATTCAAAGAGAATGAAAGGAAGAATCTTCCTAATCTTGCATGGAAGAAACAGGAGGGAGTGAGCTTGTTTATCTGAACCTTAAAAGACAGATCGGAGTCAAAAATGATGCCAACATTTTTGACAGTGGAAACCGGGGTGGGAGAGGGACCAAGAGTCTGAGGCCACCAGGACCGATCCCAAGAAACCAGATTCTTGCCAAAAAGGAGGCCTTCGGTTTTGGCTACATTGAGCAAAAGGATGTTATTGTCCATCCATAGCTCAATTGCTGACATACAGCCCTGTGCAGTCTCATTGATATCATTCGTAATGGCCACCACAATTTGTGTGTCATCTGCATAGGCAAATGGAACAAAGCCAAAGGATCAAATTAGTTTTGTGTGAGGGGCCACATAATTATATTAAACAACATGGGGCTCAGAGAAGACCCCTGAGGAAGCCCACATGGCAGAGAAAAAGGCTTGGGGACCAATTCTCTCAAGGCAACTGATTGAATTCTGTGCATAAGGAATGATCCAAGCAGCTTCAGGGCTGACCCTTCGATTCCTATTTCCACCAGAACCTTGTGGTTGAGAGGGTTGAAGGCTGCTGATAGATCAAGCATGATCATTGCAGCCTTCCCACCACTGTCTAAAACACTTCTCAGCTCCTCTGAGGTCACAACTAGCGCTGACTCCTTACT
This sequence comes from Calotriton arnoldi, assembly GCA_963921515.1. Lineage (NCBI taxonomy): Eukaryota > Metazoa > Chordata > Amphibia > Caudata > Salamandridae > Calotriton > Calotriton arnoldi. Next base: position 1,448,641 of record CAWUFW010004390.1, read on the forward strand.
ATGATTAGGCCTAAAGCCGAATTGTGCTGAATCTAGGATCCCCTTCTCCTCTACAAATTTGGACAGTGCCAAATACAAATGTTATTCAGGGACCTGAGCTGGGAAAGCTAACCTGGAGATAAGGCGATAGTTCTTCGCCTCTTTAGGATCCAAAGATTGTTTCTTAAATAGTGGGAGAATGGAGGCTTCTTTCCACTCTGTGGGGAAAAAGACCAGATATCAGAATGGTGTTGACGAGCGGAGTGAGGGGAGGCGTGACTACCCCAGCAATCTCATGGACTATTTTAGGGGGACAAGGATCAGAAGGAGCCCCCAATTTTATTTGACCTCCATGAGTAAGGGACACTGGTCCAGGATTAATTTATCTGAAACAGAGGTATTTGGTACCTTAGGCAGAGGTGGGGGCCTAACATTTATGTTTAATTTCCCATGGATTTCCTCCACCTTATTTTTAAAGAAATCCGCAAATTGATCACAGAACAACTGACCTGTAACCATGGTGTGGGTTAAGGATAGGTTAGAAAGAAGCTCCACTGTTTTAAACAGTTCTCTTGAAGAATTCTTAGCTGAGTATATTTTTATAGAGAAGTATTTAGACTTTTAAATCACAATCACATTTTTAAATTAGTGAATAAATTCGTTGTATTTGACCTTTTCTTTTCTCTTGTAGTGTTTTCTCCACAATTTTTCTTGCCTTCTGCATTTTTGTTTTAATTCCTTGAGCTGTAAGGAAAACCAAGGAGTGGAGGGACAACTTATGTAATTTTTAACAATTTTGACAGGGGCGAGCTTGGTCACTGCACTTTTAACCATTCAGAATATGATGCCACTGCGCCCAATTTGGATGTCGGGTGGAGAGCCTCCGACAAGCGGTCAGAGTCTCTCCGCCCGACATTCTGAGGCTTCCCTCCAACCACCGTATTTTGATTACGGCGGTCGAAGGGAAACCCACACGGGGATTCTGCTCCTGTTTTGATGGGCTCTGTGGGCACATCCATGCACATCCATGCACCGTCTGGTAGGCACCGCATGGTGTCTGCCACATGGTGCAGGGATGTTTTTAAACCTTCATTTCTCAATGGAAGCTTGTGCTGTGGGCCTTTTCTGCCCACCGCACAAACTTTCCATGGGAAATGGAGGTTTGTGACTGCCCTATGGGCGGTCGCATCGTAATAGAGCGGTCAGAACTGCCGACCTAAGGTCGGGCGGTTCCTTTCTCGCAACAGTGTTGGGTGGACGAATGTCCGCCTGACATCATAATAAGGCCCAAAGTTGGGATGGCATTTTTCAAAAATCGAGATTGGAAACTGTCAACCGCAACTACCAAGTCTGTGTTGCAATTTGATTCCAAGCGCGGACTTATTTTGATTGCACATGATTATTTGTATTTTTAAGTGAGAGGTAAGTTCTTAGCTAAAGTTAATAGCTTTATGGTCTCACCATATAACAGGAAAGATATCATCAACCTTGAGATCTAACTTACTGGAGAAGACACCATCCAGGATGTGACCTGCTTTATGAGTGGAAGTGGTTACTCGTTGACTAAGGTTAAAACTACTTAATTTATAAGGGAAATGTTCTGTCTCGTTATTGTTGCTATCTTCTAAATGAAAGTTAAAATCCTCTAAAATCGTTAAATTAGCATACTGCATGTATGGTTCCACCATATCTCCCAGGCCTTCTAGGAAACTCATTTGTGGACCTGGGAGCCTATATAGCAGGAGTTCATTAAATAAGAATTAATTTAGTAGCTTACAGCTAAAATACATTGCCTCACAATTGTAAGCTGTAACAGGGGCACAGGAGACCATCACTGTCACAACCCCCACATGCGCCCTCTGTGTAGTGGACCTGTAGTGGGCCTGGCGTGTGAGGCTCATATCGTATTACCCATGTGGCGTTGTATGGTACGCTATGATATCATGACCGATGCTCCTCAGAGCCCGTGATTCCAGTGCACTTGATTCCCTACTGGTGTCCCCCACCCCAAGACCCGTTAACCCATAGAGCTCCAGGCACCCGTTGTCACTAGGGCCTTGGTGTGTTTTCCCCTTGAGTCTTTGCAAACTTCCCCCAGTATCCAGTGAGCCAATAGAATGCATTGCACTTGCTGTTATTAGGGCTGGACTGTTCCCATGAGGCACAGGGTCAGACTGATTTGCATATGGCTATGTCTGAACTGGGGTGGTGGAGTGAGCTAAAGAATGATGATGGATTAAACCCAGATCAGTTGACTGGGGGTGAGTGTTTGATTTGCTCTAACGCTCCGTCCATCATCCCCTTTGGTATCGCGTTATTAGGGCCTGGTGTTGTTTTCCATTGTGAACGTTAGAGCATAAACAATACCTTAGTTTCCTGTTATTGGTTCTTATTGTCATGTTGCACCTGCCCTGCCTGTAAGGTCAAAGCGTGTGTACTAACATGTGTTTTTCTCAAGGGTTCGAGAACCTTCCAGAAGGCCATGTGCCCCACATGCCCCACTTTCCACATGTGATCTAGCTACTTCCCCAGAGCCTTTAGAGCAAGAATGATACATTTGTCTTCCTGTTATTGGTTCCGATCGTCAAGTTGTACCTGCCCTTCCTGTAAGGTGAGAGCTAGTGTACTAACCAGTATTTTTCTCTAGGGTTCGAGAACCTTCCAGAAGGCCATGTGCCCCGTGTGTTGCATGTGCCCCACTTGCCACATATGATCTAGCTGCTTCCTTTGAGCCTTCAAGAGGGTATATAACGTCCGTCCAAACCACGAGTCTTTGCTTGGTCTCATTCCTTGCGGAACAAGCTCCACCCTTCCCACTCACCTGAAGAATCCTGCCAGAACCAAGAAGCGTTCCAGGCTTCCCCAAGTCCATAGTGAACGAGTGGTTCCTGTTAACCATGGGCGGAGAGCTTCGCTCCGCCCGTGGAGTGTGCAGAGATTTGCCTACTCTGCGTTCCGCGGAGAACGCGGAGTAGGCAAATTCCCGCACACTCCGCAGCGGAGCAGAGTTGACCAGCCCCCGCCTCCACCCCCCCTATTAAGAATTAATTAAAACTACATTAAAGGTAAAATAATAAAGACTTTCCTTGACTGCGGCGTCCCCGGGCTGCTGTCCTCCTCTTCATCGCCGTATCAGGGTGATCTGCGCATGCGCGCGCGCCCGCGCATCCCTTGCAAGAAATGCGCATGTGCGGGCACCCGCGCATGCGCAGATCACCCTGAGACGGCGATGAAGAGGAGGACAACAGCCCGGGGACCCCGCAGTCAAGGTAAGTCTTTATTCTTTTACCTTTAATGTAGTTTTAATTAATTCTTAATAGGGGGGTGGGAGGCGGGTGGCGGAGCGGAGTTCCACGGAGTTTGTCCCCAACTCCGTGGACCTCCGCGTAGTCCCGCTCCGCCAGCTCCGCCCAGGGTTAGTTCCTGTGCCTCCAGCTCCCTCAAAGTCTTCCTCCTCTCTTCCTCCTGCACAGCTACTCCAGACCCCCTGTGACTCCCTGGGCCAAGGGCACAAGATCTTCTTCGAACATCTGTCAAGTGGAGGAACTAGGCTAAGTACTTGATGTCAGGTTATGGCACACTAATCCTCATATAGTATTTAGCAGGACCGAGCACCGGAGTCTTCAAAGACTATAGACTTTTCCTCCATGCCCTCTCTGTGATTTCCTCCAGCGCTTCTTGTGTATTCATATTCCGGACACCTCTTTCAACCTTGGCACTCAAACTGATTGTTCAGAGACTAAAGACTAAAGTCATTGCATGGTCATTGTATGCAAGAGGCCTGTTAGTGTACTGATGGTAATTGCCTCTTCTTGTTATTCCAGAATATTTCAAAACCAGAGATTCTGCTACAGTGCGTATCTACCTCGCAGACACACAAGGTCTCTGGGGCGACAACATCCTGTTACGCAGCATCGTCCAGCTGCTAAGCAGATCCATACCGCAAGTCTCTTTTGACTTATTTTGTTTCCTTGACATGTGCTGTTCTCGGGAGGGATAGGAGGTCCAGCATTAGCTCCAGTATCGTCTCCGTGGTTGGGACCAGGTGAGTGCATGACATAAGGACAAGCTTTGCATGCTTCCACTGCCCGGACGATATGGATGACCCGATACATGTTCAGGATCTGGCCCAGGCCCTGTCTGAAGATACCCCAAGTGTTTCAGATCTAGCAAGGGTGTTAGGGGATGTACAGCATGAAGGTCAGTCCTTGCGACTGGAAAATCAGTCACTTAAAGATGAACTGGTCCGATGTTGTCAGAGACACTCCCCATGGTTATCAGAGGGGGGTGTTTGGGCGATTCCCAAGGGTACACATCCTGTTCTGCAATCTTCACACTTTGGCGAATTGGGGAATCAAACAAGCACTTCCGCTACCAGAAACGTTAATCCTGATCATGTCACAGTTACCACTCCCGCCCCAGTGCCTTTGGTCCCACCCGAAAGATTGTTTGTGGATAGGCACAAATTTGATACATTCTGGAGTCAGTGGCAGCTGCAATTTCTTTGTAAACCCGGAGCCTTTCCCTCTGATACAACGAGGATTGCCTTTATTATATCCTATCTCGGTGGGTGGGAGAACCACTGTTAATTTTGCTATTCCACTCATTGAAAATAACGACCTAGTTTTACATGATTTTGGAAGGTTCAAAGAGACGATGCGCCGTCTCTTTGCTAAGCACACTTTTTCCAGGCCAGCGATAATGAGTTGTTAAACCTACATCAGGGCAATAAGGATCTTCTTGTCTACACTACTGGTGCCTTTGGTAAACTAATTACTGAAACCCAGTGGCCAGAGGAAAAGAGAACCTCCCTCTTTTATGGGGGGTTAAGGGATGATTTAAAGGCTTCCCTGGCATACATTGTAGATTTACCATCAGATTGTTCTGAGTTCATTGACAGTTGTCAGGCTTGAACATAGGTTAAATGAACGAAAGGGGGAATGCCCCAGAGGAGAACCAAGACTGCTAGTTGTGTTGTCTGAGTGGAAAGAGTCTAAGAATCAAGATATTACAGAACCCATGCAGATTGGGGGCTTGCGTGGTCCTCTGACCGCTGAGGAAAAAGAATTTAGAAAGAAATTAAACCTGTGTTTGTATTGCGGTAAAGCAGGGCATTTTGCATGAGAATGCCCTGCCAAACTGAAAAGAATTCGGACGACTAGCACTTTGACATCTGACCTGGTGCAGGAAAACTGCAAAGGTCAGACCCCCTTTGTCAGCTTGGCTGACAAAGGGGGTCAATCAGTCAGGTGTGGTTCTTGAACCGACCCCACATTATTTGGCTAATACTTCACATAAGGTTCCACAACATTTAACAATACCAGTCACCCATATCATTTCACCCCAACAGATGCAGGTTCTACCTATGCTCGTAGATTCCGAAGCTAACGGAAACTACTTAGATCTAGCCATGGCGAGCTCTTTACATATCCCACAGGTCAGGAAAGATGAGCCAGAGCATGTTATAGTCGTGGATGGCTCTGAGCTCTCTTCTGGGATGATTTTATATCAACCAATTCCATCCTCTTTAGGATGTGGGAATGAGCATAATGAGACCTTGACCTTTGATCTTATAGAAACACCTATCTTTGGTCCTATTTTGGGTATAAATCCAAAGAATGGGTTATTGTTCCTATGAGGACACGACTAGTGTCCAGAGAGAAGTAAAGAAAAGTGGGGAAAGGATTTTCTAGGTTCTATTCTATCAAAGTGAGACAATCACAGATTTTGTCTCTTGTTGCCCTCACACATCCCAAGGGATGTCATGCTTCATCATTGGGCATTGCTCCTTGTAGGGCCGCCGCTGCAATGCCCTACGGGTCCCCCGAAGGGTCTCTTTAGCGGAGATCTTTTTATTACGCCGTATGATGAGTGAGGGTGTGAGATTTATTTAAAGAGCACAACATGGAGCAGTAATGACAGAATAACTTAGGGCCAACCTGGCGCCTAATGGTCTACTAGTAACAACGGCGCCACGCATCTTTCTAGAGGACCTCATTTTCAGGCATGAATGGAGCCAGATAGCATGGAAATGTACCCACTATTGCCTGGTCCTCATCATCAGCATTGCCAAACGCCTATCAGATGCCCTAATCATCAAAATCAATTTAGCAGAAAACAGACTAAAGACAGGGATCAGTATCGCTGCATACAAAACACGCCTGGCAGATATCAATGCGGAGATGAATGAGCACAAAGACTATCTGATGCAGCAGAAAATCCCAAAACTACAGAAGGATATCAGAAGGTTCGATAAGAAGAAAGTATACCCCTACACCAAGGAGGACTACCAACCGTCTGGAAGCGACATGTCCTCCGAGGAAGGCTCAACAACGTCTCTAAGATCAAACCGCTCATCCCACAGTGAGTCAAGCAACGGCAGCTGGCCAAACAGTGGAGGCCGACAGGGACTCCTTCCTCCTCCACCAACCATGTATGGATATCCTAATCAACCATACCCTACACATGCACGCATGTGGTACCCTGGTTACACAGGACCCCAACAGGGATTTCAACCCCCCTTTTTTCAACATCCCACTCCCCCTCCTTTTTGGAACAGAGGCAGGGGCAGAGGCAGAGGAAGAAGAAGAGGGAACAAAAAACAGGTCCAATGGCAAGATGCCGAGACACAACAACAAAGCAGGAGCCAGGCAACCAAAAAAAACTGATCATCAACATATCTGACAGAACCCTTTCCAATGAGGAAGTCTCTGTACTTCAAAAAAGTTTAGGCTCCGTACCCACTCCCAAGGAGGACAAATTTAAACTAAACGGAGAACTACACCAACTCTTCAGAAAAATAAGACTGAAGTCCTATTTCCAGGACAAGGTGATGCCTGAAAGAGGAGACACTGGATTCAGAACACCATCAAAATTCACCCCCACGTCCGCCATGGTACCTAGCGAAGTCCTCACTTTTGAGAAGGCGTCCTAAAAGAGGTAAATGGATTAGAACCCAAGAAACCATACAACAACTTATCAGCAAAATTGAGAGTAGGCATATCTACACTCAGAGAAGATGAAAATATCATCATAAAAACAGCTGACAAAGGGGGTGCCACAGTAATAATGAACACCTGTGACTACAAGCAAGAATGTCTGCGCCAGTTAGCTAACACTAAGTACTATAAGAAACTTGAAACCGACCCCACCGAGATCCTGCTAACTCGGATTAAGATCGCAGTGAATGAGGCGGAGACGCAAGGATGGATCACTACACATGAGTCTGGCTTCCTCATAAATACCTCTCCTAAGATACCACACTTCTACGTGTTACCCAAGATACACAAAGGCATTCTTCCACCACCAGGACACCCTATTGTCTCGGGGATTGGCTCCCTGTTGGAACCTCTGAGTCAATTCAGTGACTTCTTTCTACGCCCCCTGGTCCAGACGACTCCTTCTTACCTAAAAGACACCAGGGACGTCCTCAGTCTTATCACTGAAATCAATACAACTAACATTGAAGAAATTAACCTCTTGATGACCTTGGCCATGAAAGCACTTTACACGAACATTCCCCAAGATGCCACGATCGAAGTAGTGGAAAATCTACTACATACAACAGAGATCCCTACCAATACCCCGGTGGAGTTCATAATGGACTGCATCACCCTGGCCCTCAAAAACAACTTCTTTATGTACAAAACCAACCTATACCATCAAACACAAGGTACTTCTATGCGAAGTACCTTTGCCCCCAGTCTGGCATGACTATATAAGGCACACTTTGAGTCTCAACACATCTTCGTCGACTCCAACCCCTTCCAGGAGAATATTCTGACATGGAAACGTTACATAGACGATATCTTCATCTTCTGGAAGAGAACTGAAGAAAGCTGCCAGAGGTTCAACGACTGGATCGACAACTTGAACCCATACCTACACTTCACTAAATCACAGTCTAACAAGGAAATCCCATTTCTAGACCTACTGGTCTCTATCAAACAGGGACGCCTACACACCAAAACCTACAAAAAAGAAACAGACTGTAACAGTCTCCTCCCCTTCGACAGCTACCACCCGAAGGCCCTACGGGAAAATCTCCCGTATGGCCAATTTCTCAGGATCCGGAGGAACTGCAGCTCCCTAACTGATTATGGTTCACAAGCAGCGTCCCTAACAACCAACCTGGAGACCAGGAACTATACAACAGGTGCGATAAAGAAAGCCAAGAAGAGAGCACGCAACAACAATTGTGAGGGTCTACTGGAAAACAAACCACAAACAGAAGAAGATGTGATGACCTGTGTTACCACCTTCATCCCTCTGTCTAACAAGATTAAAAACATCATACTGATAAATTGGAGGATCCTGAACACAGACGCCCTGACAATAGCACGACCCAGGTTCGCCTTCAAGAGGACGACCAACATAAAAGACCAACTGGTACACACAAGACCACGTCCCCGTACAAACCTGGGAGAGAACTCTCTGTGGATCCTGCCCCCAGTAACAGGACATTACCCGTGCAGGACCTGCAGCGCCTGTGCGTCCACTAGACACACTAAGACACTGCAACTGGGAGAGTTCACCTGGCAACAGAGACAACACACAAACTGTAACACTAAGAATTGTGTATACCTCATATCGTGCCCTTGTGAACTCCTCTACATAGGGATGACCACCAGACCAGCCAAAGTCAGGATAGGGGAACACAAGAGTACTATTCAATGCAGTTGCATCTCAACCAGAATGTTAAACCTCTTTATCGAAAGCAAACACTTGGCTGATGACAAGATGGACAATCATAGAAGCTAACCCTACCTGGAGTACCACAGCCCTACTAAGATGTGAACAACGATGGATCCATCGTCTTCAAACTCACAAAAAGGGACTAAATGAGGACTTCCCATGGATCGAACCATGATCCACCCATTAGGACCTTGGGCTCAGGGCCCATCCCTATCAGACCTTATGACGTTGTGAATCATGATTTTGAGTTTCCTCTAGATATATGTCTTATCTCTCTAACGTCAGAAAACCAGAAAAATATGAGTTCCTCCCCTCTTGTGCCCTGTGGTATACAGAATATAAGATATACATTTGTCTCGATTCACCACTAACACACATGTAACTACGACTGAGACATGTGCGCTTGCACCACACTTGTCTGTCTGACAGGGGCCCCTAACTTGATACTCATTACTCTCCACTATCAATATCACTTGACCAGACAACAAACGTGATATGTATAAATATGCTCCACCAACCCGCAGTTTGTCACTGCTCTGTACGTTGATACACAATTAGTGTTAAAACTGTGCACTTCATGACTACCCCCGGTGTGTATTACACTTTTTTTAGATGCCCACATATGTGCAACAGTATCAGCATAAGTGTCCCCACAAACATTACACGCTTAGATGCAGGCTCAATAAGGCACCCTGCACTATACCACACTCCAAGATGTCTCCTCAAAAGCTTCAAGCTTAAATGCATGCTTCATAAGGCACTCTGCAAATTGCCACACTCCAAGATGGCGCCCGCGCATGCACTATGGAGTGGGGTACGCCTACTGGAAGCCAGGCAGCTGGACGTCAGGCAACAGGAGAACTACTACTTTATGGGAACCGGCAAACCTCCCAGCCAACATCCAGCAGCCAACATCCAGGCACGCATGCAAGGTTAGGTGTACAGACTCACGCACCCGGCAAAAACCGTAAGTAAGATGCCTTCAGCTCTCCCTCAGGAACAGTCAATGGGCTATGCAGCTCGTACCAATACCGGGTACTGGTGCATCGCATAGTCTTCTAAAAACTCTCTGTTTCTTCTCCCCTTTCCCCCATTGACAATTACAGCCCTATCGCATGCCGGCGGCCATGCGATAGCCTATGGAGCCTATTGTGCATTATTAATAGGTAAGAATATGATGAATTTAATGTTTAAAGATGTGTGCATTCCGCCTTATCGACAAGCGATGATAAAGAATGAATGGGCATCTAATTGATAAAATGAACCTGTAACTTGAACAAGTGCACTGCATTACATCACAACCATAAGAGTGTGTGCACAGAGTGAATGTTCGGCGCGCGTATCTTACACCCGAACCTGGCGCCCACAGTACCTCTCTCGACCTTGGCAGGTGAGTACACAGTTTGGATGGGATGCCATCAAACATATCGTCACTTGGAATCAAACAATAACAATGCTTTCATGTTCCTTTGTCTGTCTATGTATCGTCTGTGTGTTTTTTATTTCTTCCTGATTTTTCTAGGTCGGAATACTAGTGGTTACTATGAGCTGGCGCCACTCTACACATAACACAAGGGGGACCGGTCTTCCACTTTAATATACAGGGGTTATCTACTTTTGAATCTCACAACCATTTATAACTACTTTTGGTCCTGATGAAGCGCTAAGGATAATTTTGACCACCATAGGGCGCAAAACATGTCGACCTTTTGGTTACTAGGGAACATCATTACCTAATTAGTAACAATAACCTATGGGTTTTTTACTCTGACAGGGGATCTAACAAATTAAAAAACGTTTAAGGAATCCCCTAGCCAGTTATAAATACTCACTCACCTTTCACAACCCCTCTTTAAATAAATCTCACACCCTCACTCATCATACAGCATAATAAAAAGATCTCTGCTAAAGAGACCCTTCGGGGGACCCGTAGGGCATTGCAGCGCCGGCCCTACGAGGAGCAATACCCAATGATGAATCATGGCGTCCCTTTTAATGTGTGAGGGCAACAAGAGACAAAATCTGTGATTGTCTCACTTTGAGAGAATAGAACCTACAAACTCCTTTCCCCACTTTTCTTTACTTCTCTCTGGACACTAGTCGTGTCCTCATAGGAACAGTAACCCATTCTTTGGATTCATATTGCTACATGGAGCACGGGTACTGGACCTCAACGAGCTCCTAGTCCCCCCCTCTTCTTTGATTGATACCTATTTTGGGGATCCCTTGGCTTCGACTGCACAACTCTGTCATTGACTGGTCCCTCCAACTTGTAAACTTGGGATCCCCTTATTGTCAAATTCATTGCTATAATAACGCACACGGAGCTCCGTCTCCCTTGACTTGTGCAGCTTTGAAACCGGGCTGCTTGAACCAACTCCCAGTAGAGTACCAAGACTTTCAAGACGTCTTTGACGAACAGAGGGCGACGCAACTAGCCCCCCATAGGGAATATGATTGTCGTATAGACTTAATTCCAGGAGCTGCACTATCCTGCAGTCGTTGTTACACTCTCTCGCAGCCAGAGACGGAAAATGTAAAGAAATACCTAGATGATATGCTAGCCTTGGGGTTTATACGCCATTCCACCTCTCACTCGTCATCGGTGCTCGCCTTTATTTTGAAGAGGGACGGAGATTTGTGGGCATGTATAGACTACAGAGCATTGAACAAGGTGACCGTAAAAAAACGATATCCATTGCCATTAATTCCAGACTTGTTAGATCAGGTTTGGAGATCCACTGTGTATACAAAACTGGACTTGTGTGGTATATACCACCTCGTTCGTGTAAAATAGGGTGGTAAATGGAAGACCACCTTTCGGACTAAGTTCGGACTTTTTGAATAAACAGTTATGCCATTTGGGTTGTGTAATGCCCCAGCGGCCTTCCAGTATTTTATCAATGACGTTCTGTGAGATTTGCTCGACATTTGTGTTGTCGTATATATCAACAACATCCTGATCCATTCACAAAACATGACTGAACACAGAAACCATGTTAGGGCAGTCTTTCAACGACTCCGAGAACATGCCCTCTTTGCCAAATTGGATAAATGAACGTTCCATACCCAGTCAGTGGAGTTTCTGGGATACATCTTGTCCCCATAGGGTCGACCATGGATAGAAAAAAGGTCCAGGAGATCTTAGTTTGGCCAGCACCGACCACACTAAGGGAGGTACAAATCTTCCTGCGTTTTTCAAACTTTTACCATTGATTTATCACCCATTTTTCTGACACTGTAAGTCCCATTACTAGACTCTTATAAAAGAAGGTATCTTTTGAGTGGGCCCCAGAGGCCAATGATGCCTTAAACATTTTTAAAGAGAAATTTACTACGGTCCCATTACTCAGATATCCAGACCCCATGCAGCTTTACTTTGTGAAGGCAGATGCCTCCCAAGGTGCAGTGGGAGGTATTTTATCACAATGCGACAACACAACAGGACACATGCACCCAGTTGCCTTTTTCTCTAAGAAGTTATTGCCAGCAGAACAGAACAACACAATTGCCGAACGGGAATTACTGACAAAAAACATATGCTTTCAAGAATGGCGACACTACCTATTGGGGCCCAGCATATTGTCACAATATACACTGATCATAAGAATCTCCATTTTCTTAGGTCGTTGAAAACCTTGACCCCTAGACAAGTAATGTGGTTATTATTTTTCAATTAGTTTCACTTTGTTATCACCTATCGGCCAAGCACACAACAGATCAAGGCCGATCTACTATCTAGATGGGGTCACACACATCAGTACAATCCAGGACAGACACAATAGAACATTGTAGACTTAGAACACATCGTAGGGCTCTGCGACCAGGAATCTTTCTTGGAAAAAGTCAGGGGGAGTATGAGTCAAGAAGAAATAAATGCTTGGACGAGTAAAAAAGATAATTGTGTACACCATAAGTTCCTCACCATGGTGCCACCTTATATGTCCCCACGAAAGAATTAAGACAGGAAGCCTTAGCCTGGTGTCATGACACTCCATGACAATACAGGATCCACCAAGGAGATAGACATTGGATGATAGTCAGCCAGGAGATAGAAAGGGGTATGACCCGTTGTTGAATGAACACTATTGTTGTATGTAAATTCCACCTAAGGAAGGGTCTCCCACTGACTGGTAAAGGATGACATAATACATTGTAAGGTTTGCTCCAAAGACTTGTTTGCCCACTCAGTCTTCCAGTCGATTTGTGGGTGGTAGGCGGATGACAAACCTAAATCTATGCCCAGAGATGTACTGAGAATATGACAAAATTTTGATGTAAATTGGGGACCTCTACTGGAGATTACTTGCATGGCAAACCATTGATGGAGCAAGGTTTCAAAATTGAAACTTGCTTGTATGCAATCTTCCTCATAGTATTAATTTATTAAATTTGTACTGTCAATACTAATCCTTGCATTCACAAACACAAAAGGGATAGACGCTTGCCTATGTGTTTTACTAATGAATAACGCTTGTCCATAAACCAAGATGGCCGCTAAAAGCGCAGGACTTTATGGCGCATGTCGCAACCTGATCACATGGTGTGACGTCTTTCTTTGCTTGGTGGGAAACTTCTGCTTCTGCGCAGTGTGTATTAAAATGGCCGCTAAATGTTTTCACATGCTTAAGCTTGCTCTCATGTCATTATTAAATTGTCATTTTCTTAATGCTACTAATGCAGGATAGTATTATGATTAAATGGGAATAGAGTTAGGGAAAGTGGGTATACAGTGAAACTTTTTATTTGTGATTTTAATATTTTCTTCTTGCACTTTTAGTAATTCGTAAACTTGGGCCTGGGTTGGTGTCTTGAAACTCGAGAGACAGAGGGTTCTGCGCATGTGTCCTGTATGCCTGCCAAGTGAAGTCAACTTGGACGTCTCCCAAGGCCACGACCTATTGGCCGAAGATGATGTACCCAATGTTTCCGGCGGAACAAATTGTTACTTTTCTCCTGTAAAATATATAACATTTGTCATGAGACGGGTGGGAAATAAAGCGAATGTATTAATTTGAAGGGGAGGGAACGTAAAGACAATAGGCTTTATAATTTAGGCCAAAGTGATATGGTGCGAGAATCCACCCCCTGTCCCTGTCCAATCAGAAGTAGTGGTCCCATATTTTAGCAACATTAAGGGGAAGTACATGGACGTAGAAGGGTATAATAGAATATAGCATTAGTAAATTAGTCAGAGCATGCGTTCACGAAGAACAGGCATCCATACTGCCAGAGCGCTCTCAACTCCAGACTGCCCAGCTGATCGGTTGCTGACTGAATTCCTGTCCGGAAGAGGTCCTGAGGAGGGGCGGCGGAGTCCATTAGAAGGAAGGCACGGGAGAATCGAGAGAAGTCGAGTATCAGAGAGGGGAACGGCGCAGGCGTCGTTATAGAGAGGTCACCGGTCCTGTCCTGATCCTGGAAGAAGTCTTTGCTCTTCATCCTTCCTGGGTCCTATCTTTTCCAACTCCTTGGCTAAGGGGCTTGGTTCTCGCATTTTAGGTAACTATACTGCAACCTTTAGTTGCGTTGCTGTCTCTATCTTCTCCTCTTCCTTAAATACCGTCATTTATTAACAAAATCATTTCTATGCTTTTTCATGGGTATTTCAATCAAGTATCGTGTTTTCTGTATTTTACTCTGCTAAAACTTTAGATAAACATTTTAAAACTTCATGACTCAGTGATTATTTCAGGATAATGTACTATAATGAATGTCACTCATTTTAAACTTCCCAATTAGCAAAGGATCCATTGGTAAGTTATTACTCTTCAATCAGAAGGTAATTGGTAGCAGGGACTTTGATAAAAGAGTACATCTGACACCCAGCGTAAGTATTAGTGTAGTGTGAATGTATGGGCCCAAGTGAGTATATGGTGTATGAATGTTGTTGGCTAATATTGCGCTGGATCACCATGTAAGTGTATTACTTCTTGTAAAAGAATATTACTGAATTCCTTAGCAGTGGGTATCTTTTTTAAAGCAAAGAAGTGGCCCATTTTGGAAAAGGAATCTATTACGCCTAAAATGGTGGTTTTCTGATTAGGCATTTTTTTATTTAGTAATTAAATCAAGACAAATTGTATGCCAGGGTATATGTGGTACATGGAGAGGGCATAATAAAGCAGTGGGCAATGTTCTTGGAACCTTATTCTGGGAACAGTTTGGGCATTTCTAAATGTAGTCTTGTACATCCCTGGGCATTGCTTCCCACCAAAACGTTTGTTTGCATGGTTCTAGGGTTCTGTGCATGCCAGGATGCCCTGATAAGGAAGAATCAAGGGACCAAAACAATACCTTCTGAATCAAGTCAGAATTTGGAATATAGATCATCCCTTCATGAAGAAAAAGACCATTGTGACAAGTGCTGCTAGAGTTCTGTAACCAGCTACTTGGATTGATACTCTTGGAAGCTTGTCTTACAAGGTCTAGAAAGTCTTCCTTGTCACCTATTAAGAGAATTCACTCATCAGCAATTATAGATGGTACCTTATCTGTGAGAGATGGACCAGTGGCAGAATAACCAAAAGGAGATAAGGTGTCTGATTTCACTTGTTTCTTGCCTGGTCAGAAGGTAATGGTGCAACCACCTCCTTTGTCTAGGAGACAGGGCTTTGATAGAGCCCAAGAATTGTAAGTTCTTGTGATCGAAATTAATGGTAATGGAATGCTTTGCTCCAGGTAAATAATGTTTCCATTCCGTAAATACTAACTTTGCCAGTAATTCCCTCTCTTACTATAAAAGGCAATTGGTTGTAGGTGACCGGTGTTAGCATTTCTCTGCGAAAGCACTCCCCTAACCACTACCTAGGAACCATCTGCCTCAACAAAGAACGGTTGATCCAAATTGGGATGTCTCAAGATAGGAGCGGAGATGAACCTTTCTTTCAAAGTCTCAAACGCTGAGTTGGCCGCTTGGGTCCACTTGAAGACTATATTTTTCTTCTTTATCAAGTGAATAATGGGAGACACTACGTTAGAGAAGTTTGCAAAGAATCTTCGATAGAAGTTTGCGAATCCCAAAACGCGTTGAACCTCCTTTAGCGACATGGGAGGAGGCTATTTCACAATAGCTTCCACTTTCTTGGGATCCATGGTGATGCCAGTTGGTTATAGGAAATATCCCCAAAATTCCACTGAGGTGATATGAAAGCTGCACTTCTTGAGCTTGGGAGATAGCTTATTTTCTCGTAGTCAATGGAGGACTGCATTGACTAGGCCAGGGCGGAGTTCGCAGATTTTTCGTAGTGGAACTCTGTGAAGTGACAAAAAAACTCCGCCAAGCTACGTGGAGTTCCGAGAGCGGCAGAGTTCATTACCTTGTGCCATTTGCACTGATTTTTAGCACCAAGTGTTTGTACCACACTGTAAAATCAATGCAAATGGCATCAAGTGCAGCGCAAGAGGGCGCTGCTTCTTTCTGCTGATCGAGTAGAAGTTCTACTCGAGTGGCAGCTTCCTCAGCATGAGCGGAAGGTTTCTCAGCGCGAGCGGTAGCGACCATCAGCTACAACCCGCATTGAGAAATCTCGCTGCCAAGCAGTCTAGCTTTGGATTTTTCTCGCTTGCGCTTGTCAATTTACCGTTGGCAAGTGAGGAAAAACCTCCGCTTCACAGAATTTATTGCCCAGGCCTAGCTTTGACACGTTTAATGTGTTTTTCTGGGCTTCATTAATAAATCAAACTATTGTCTATATATACAATGACGCAGACATCCAGAAATTCTCATAACACTTCGTTTATAAAATATTGAAACGCTGTCGGGACATTACCGATTAAAAAAGGCACAGCCATATATTCAAAAGGACCAAATTTTGTACAAAAGGCGGTCTTCCACTCATCTCTATCTCAAACTCTTATGAGGTGGCATGTGCCCCAGAGATCAAGTGGGGGAAGTTGAGTTTCTTCTCGAAAGTCAAGCATGTCCTTAAACTCCAGATAGTGCTCTGGTAGGTTTTCCGAGGTTCCTTGCAAGGCGGCACAATGGAGTGGTAAGATTAACTCTGGAATGTCTCTGTAATATGTTTTAATACATTTCTGGGAATCAAATGTTATTTTTCTTAACATCCAGTCAATTCTGGGGTAATGGTATTCTTACCATGGAATACCTATGATTACTCTAAAAGTTGGAGTGTCAATTAAATTGAAGATAATTTCTTCCGAATGTCCATTTTCACACACTATTACCAGGGGTTTGGTTCTTAACTGAATCAAACCAGAGGGTAATTCAGAACCATCGACCATTCGAACCGGGTCTGGAATTTCTTTAGGAATTTTAGAAATTCATAGTCGGCTGCTAACCCCAAGTCTATTCCCCGTAGCCTCAGAATTCATGAGCATTGGCAAGATTTTTCACTGCTGGGAGGACATAAACAGGTTACTGGGATAGTTCAATGTTTAGATTGTTAATTTTAGATATATTAGCAAAGTGACAAGGGATCCCTGAAAATGATTAACTTGACGAGTTAATCCCACCTCTCATCAAGTCCCCTACTTTTCCTGCATCAGATTTGTTTCCTGACTGAGGACGGCTGCCTTCTTACTTGGCCCCTTGAATTTTGCTAGATAGTCCCGAGCAAAATGTCCTGCTTTGCCACAGTACAAACACAAATAATTTTTTCGCTGACGATCTTTTTCTTCGAAGGTGAGAAGATCCCGAACTCCACCAATCTGCATAGGTTAAACCTCATGCGTTTACGTCTCCAATTATTTTTTATCGGACCTGAACACAAAGACCCTGGTTCTCCCCTGTTTTTCTCACCTTTCCTTTCTCTAAACTTGTGATCTAGTTTCACTACAAATCTATGAATTCAGAACAGTTTTGCGGAAGGTTGACAATGTGGGTAAGAGAATCCTTTCACGTAGACCCCTGTAAAAAAGGGAGGTTCATTTTTCCTTGGGCCAGTGCGTTTCAACTACCAGACGGTTAAAAGTTGTTATATTTTTTACATAGGTGATCAGATCCTTTGAACCCTGTTTTAAATTCAACAATTTGAAGACTGCAGGTAGACATGTTTAGCAAATAAGGTTTTCATGGCCAATTTAAAGTCACCCAAATTGAACAACAAAGGATCATTATTTTCTAGTAACGATGCAGACCAATTAGCTGCCACCCCTCCTTGGTATGAATTAAAAATGCTACCTTAGTGTCATTATTGGGAAATGCAATGGGTATGCTTAAGAAATGAAGTTTGTTTGAAGAATTAAGTGCAGCTATAGAAATACCATCCCTAAATAAATAATTATTTGTTCCTACTTGACCTAATGTCATCGCATGTGACAGCACAGATCTAATCACACACAAAACAATGCAGTCTCATATAATAAATAGACATACTGAAATGCAGACAGGAAACACATTTAACAGTTTCATTTGGAAGGAAAGCTTCCCCTGAAGCTCATCAAGACCAGCCTGTCATTACAAAGCATTTCATTAGTGCACATGTTTCTACATGCGATGAGAGAAGAGATGAAAACATGGACATGTAGAAATGCAAAATTGAGTAGGGCCTAGTGTGGTCCTTGTTTTGTCCAATGTTAAGAAACATGGGGGCATATCAACAAAGAATAGCGATAAACATCGCTGAGCAGGCATAGCGCGGATTAGCTTAACGCCGACTATCGCCGGATTTAATCGCCGAGATATCGCGTTATTAACAACACATATCTCCACAGCGATATTAAATCCGGCGATAGCGGCGAAATCCGCGCACATCGCAGGAAATCCAGCGCTACAACGGAAGCGATCAGGTAATCCTTGCTAATAGGGAGATGTGGATTCAGCCATAGAATCCACCTCCCATCATATGTATAGCTAAGTCTGTTTTTTAGCAGACGTTAGCTTTCGGCGTTATCCCCGGTTAGCGCGGATTCTAATGTCGGAATTGGTGTCCTGGGCCAGCTTGTTGATAGGGAGTAGTGCTGTAACTCCTTGATTCCCGTGTTGTGTTAGTAGGAAACGCCCACTTTGCATCTCATTAGAGATGCAAAGCGAGGCGTCGGTAATAAGGCTGCTAACATGCGCTAATGCATGTTAGCACTGCCTTGTAAATAGGGCGAAAGCATTATCTCCGCTTTTTTGGCTTTAAAAGCCAAAAAAGCGGAGATAAGGCCCTTGATAATATGCCCCATGATTTTGTAAAGTGCACCGTTTTCATTTTTAGTGCAAAACATTTAGAACACGAAGCAGACATTATCTATTAATTAGAATTATCTCTCACATTAATTATCCTTTTGGAGTACCACATGCTTAAATATATTTTTTTGTTTCACTTTCTTTTTGAGAGTGGTGTGGGAGTCTATTTATGACTTCACAATCACATTCTAATATGAAACAAGGACAGGAACATTGTCAGTGGAACTCAATGATTTTAGAGGTGATTAAGATGCTTAGCATTTTGGACAACAGAGGCTGATGACTTTGTCCAAATAACTTCTTGTTTAGGTTTACTATGGCATCTGGGATGTTCACAGTTTATTTTTAATGTGATTAGTTTGTGATCTGAATTTTGAAAATCCAGAGGCTTTTAGAGGAAGACCAAAGATTTTACTAAGATAAAGCTCTCCATACCACCTTCCTTATGAGTGTGATTTGCGCAGAATTGAGAGAGGTCATTTGCATTCCAGAATTGTTTCAGGGTAGGGAAAGCTGGTTCATTTTATAATTTCCAGTGTATATAGAAATCTCCCAGAAAAATGTTTGAGATAGATGGCATGATAAGCGTTGACATGCAATTTGTGTTCTGAACAAGCTTTTTTCCTATTCGGTTTTACCCTTTTGAGTTACATTTGCTAATTGTAAGACACCAGCGTATTAGTGAGGGGGTGAGAACCACCTCACATAACAATCACAATCCTTGTCAGGGTGAACCACTAAAGTTACTAAATAAACCTGTGCCTAGCCCTCTAAGAGCTTGCCACAAAGCAGCCAGGCTTAACTTAGAGGTAATGTGTAAAAGTATTCATGCAGCACTCAAACAGTAATAAAGTGAAAACACATAAAAAATTCCAAACCAATTTAGAAAGATAGAGTAAATTTTTATAGATAAAATGACACCAAAATGAGAAATATCCAATATGTATATGAATTATTTTTTTTAATTTGAACTTAAAAATATTGCAAAATGCACAAAGCACCAACCGTGGTTATCTAGTCACTCTTGACCGGGCCAGAATCATAAGGTAGCGATGCTCGCAATGAAGCACAGGTCATAAGCAGCGACCAGGTTCACCCCAAGGGAAAGTTTACTTTTGCACTTAGAAACTTTAACAGAGAAAAAGTGGTTGTCAAGGAGTTGTCCGCGGGGCAATCTGAATCCAAAGTGGGCTCAACAGTGGCAGGTTGTTGAAGAGTGGGGTCCCAGTGCCATCGTCGATGAAGGGGGGAAAGCTCGGAGCCGGTGAAGACCAAAGTCTGTGGCCAGGAAGGCCTCGACGTTGACGGGGTCCTTCTTGGTGCTGGTCCAATAAAACCCTCTATGTTATGAACTTTTCTGAAGTCACACCTGCTTCAGCGGGGCAAACCAGCAAGCTAAGGCTGACCAACTGATCAATGTCAATGGCTGCAGCATCAACTGCAGCCCCTGTCTCCAACAGTTCTCAAGGCAGAAAGTTGGCCAAAAAGTTTCTAAGTCCCACTTCTTGAAGTTTGGTGACAGGAGTAATGCAATATTACACCAGGCAAGCGTCCAGGACCTGGGTGACACCGCTTGGGAGTTAGGACAAAATCCAACAGCGATCAGCAGTAGGGTCCAGCGTAGGTCCAGTTGGGACTGGTCAGCTGGGCAATTGCAGTAAAAGGGCCTCTGGAAGCTTGTTGTATCCCTGTAGCTCAAACAGGAGATCAGCCAACTGACTCTTGGGGTCACTTCTGAGGGCCTCGGTTCAAGGCACGCAGGTCCAGCCTTCCTTCAGGTATTTCAGACATAAATGCAGTTCTTTTTCTGATTCTTCACTGGTCTAATAGTGCTCTGAGTAAAGGTCTCTGAGGTCCACTTTTATGCCCAGTGCCAGGCTGTGGTGGAGGACAAGTCTTTGTCCATCTCCCAAATCAGTTCTGGTCAGTTCCTCTATTCCCCTAGGTTTAGGGCCATCCTGACTAGGGAGACAAAGTCTCATGTGCCAGTGACAAGGTAGGCATCCTTTGGAACTCAAGAGGAGCTGGGCATAGCCCCTGAGGCTGTCATGGGAGGCGTCCCGCTCTTGACTCCCACTGTCTGGGAGAAATACACATCTCACCATAGGGGAGCTGTCATGGGTCAAGTGACAGCTGAACACTGGCAGAGTAGCCCTTTGTTTTTAGGCGGGTAAATTAACAACTTTCTAAAAATGTAATTTCCAAAATAGTATTAGTAATATCAAATCCGACTTGACCATTAAATTTGATTTCAAATTACTATTACGATGAGTGTCCTTGAATCATTTTACTAGCTACTCCCAAACTGAATGTAGCACTTATTAATGGTAAGATAAGAGAAAGTCAGCCCTGCCACATTGAAAAATGACGTTGGAGGCTTTTTCCCTTCCAGGAAATGTTAATTCACATGTCCTACTTTTTAAATACCATGCGTCCTGCCCTATGGGCATTTAGGGCCTACTTTAGTGGGGACTCATAGGTATGAAAAAGGAAGGTTTAGGCCTGGCAAAAGGTTTGTTTTGCCAACTCAAAATGGCAGTTTAAAACTGCACACCCAGGCTGGATTGACAGACATGGAGACATGTTTTCCAGGGCTACTTTAGTGGGTGGCACAATGAGTGCTACATCCCACTAGTAGCATATCATTTACTGGCCCTGTGTATTTGTAGTACCATATACTAGGGGGTTATAAGTAAATTAAATGTGCCAATTAGGTATCTTCCAATATTTACCAGTTTAAAGGGCGAGCACAAGCACTTTACTACTGGTTAGCAGGAGTAAAGTGAGCAGAGTCCTATAGCCAACAAAAATGGTTTCAGCACATGAAAGGCAAAAATCTGGCCACACAAACATTGGTCATTTCCAACACTAATCATGACGCTTTGCTCCACAAGCACCTTGGAAACCTTAAAGGCATAAATGACAAATTCAGCAGAACAGAGCTCCATAGGCATACTGGTAAATTTGCGGAATATTATAGGCAGTACTAGACATTCAATCTTCATTAGAGCCAAAGATAGATGCCCTCATGATAGATGTCGGTCTCCTGAGAGAAGACCATAATGCCCCCAATATGAATCAGATCCCATCCCCTACTACACTAGTACCATTGTTCCTTACCAACACCTCTACCATCTGGTGTGGGTATTTCAACTGTGCACTAGCTCTGGACTTGAACAGATCTGTCCCACCAATCCAGAGAGCCCAGTCCTTTATGGCCACTCATCACTCGCCATCTATGACAGTGGGCATCACAGGTTTAGGTATCTGATATGTGGAGATTAGTGTACCCACAGGTGAAAGAATATTCATACTCCTCTGGAATGCTTGGAGTTCACACTTTCTGACAATAATCCTCAGAAGATCAGCTTAGCGTGGGGGTAAACATCATTTAAAGATACCCACAAGGTGTTTGCCAACAGAGGTGGTAAAAGGCATGGCCTTACACAAATAGGAGAATCCATTGAATGATATTTTACAGAAAATTCAGATACAGCTATGAATGTAGCAGTGCAATGGGAT
Organism: Calotriton arnoldi; assembly: GCA_963921515.1. Classification (NCBI taxonomy): domain Eukaryota; kingdom Metazoa; phylum Chordata; class Amphibia; order Caudata; family Salamandridae; genus Calotriton; species Calotriton arnoldi. Next base: position 1,470,971 of record CAWUFW010004390.1, read on the forward strand.
GCAGTCAAGATTATTATGAGATGCTTTTGCATGAAAATTATGTATGGAACAAAGAAGGTGTTGAGGGATGACTTAAAAAGAAGAAAGGGTCAAATCACAGAACTAGAAAATGATATTGTTATGAACCAAGAGCCAGCTTAATCACTTAAAGACCTCAAACGAGGACTTAAATAAATGCGAAACCGACTGTGTTACTATAGGGCCGAAGACCAATTTCCACAACTGTATGCAGAACCTCGCTGCATGGATGAAGACAACTGCCTAAAACTCAACACGGACAAAATGGAAGTTCTGATCTTCAGCAGAAACAGTCCCCCTTGGAAAGACTCCTGGTGGACGGCAGAGCTTGGGCCAACCGCCATGCTGAAAAACCATGCCCGCAACATCTGCATCATCCTGGACAGCAAACACTCCATGAAACGTCAGGTCTATGCCATTTCTGCAGCCTGCTTCCACACTATCCGCATGCTCTGCAAAGTCTTCAGATGTCTCCCCATCAGCGCCAGGAAAACTATGACACTGGCCCTTATCACCAGCATCCTGGACTACGGCAATGCACTCTATGCAGGCGCCACCACTTTACTCATGTAAAGACTCCAGACAATCCAGAACGCAGCAGCCAGACTGATCCTCAACCTGCCTAAGAGGACACACATCACCCAGCCCCTGAAGGACCTCCACTGGCTCCTTGTTCAGAAGAGATGCCATTTCAAGCTTCTGACCCAAGCCTACAAAGCCCTCCATGACCAAGGACCAGCCTACATGAACCACCACCTGCACTTCCACTGACCAACCAGGAATCTCTACTCCACACACCTCGCCCTCACACAGACAACACATATCCACTGCTGCCACTCCGGAGGACGCTTTTTATCTCACCTCACCTCCAAAGCCTAGAACACTCTCCCCCTTCACCTCCGCACCGCACCCTCGCTGACCCACTTCAGGAAGGGACTCAATACCTGGCTCTTCTACTGATACCTGAAGCACAGAACCTGGATACCCTCTGGGGGGATCAGCCAGTCTATACAAGTACTACTTGATTGACTGATTGATAAGGAATGCTTAGCATGCCAACACGCATCTGGTGATAAAGCAGGCAGCCTCCTTGCAGGGCTGATAAAATCAGAGACCCCCCCCAAATCCAAATAATTGTGATTCGCAAACATGAGGGCCTTGTTATTAACTCCCAACTGGATAAACTGGGTCTTTGAGACATACGAAAGGGATCTATATAAGGCGGTACTGTGAATAGAACAGCAACCTATCTTGGCTTACCTGGGCTAGCTCACACTTCTGTCTATAAATCTACTACTAAGACAAGAGCTGGAAGCTTCAATAACTGTGGAAGAGAGCCAGCTAGAACTTACACAGATAGCAAGAGGCAATACTCCTGGAAAAGATGGGTTCCCGATTGAGTTTTATGTTACATATAAACAGAATTTGGGGCCACGATTGCTGCAAGTTTATATGGCAGCCAAAGCTAGGGGTACCCTACTGGACACCATGAGGAAGGCACTGATAGTGGTCCTTCCAAAATTGGGTTGGAACCCACTTAATGTTGGCTCATACCATCTCTCTTGAATCTTGATTACAAGGTGCTTTGTAAGATACTGGTGAATAGTTTAATAAAAATAACACTCACCATAGTAATCCTAGATCAAAATGGGTTTATTCCAAACAGTGACACATTTCTTAATTTAACCTGTATGTTCAGGATTATGGACTGAGCCTGATGTAAAGAGATTAATCATTGTGTGGCCTCTTTGAAGATCGAGAAAACGTTTGATAAGCGCGGTGACCTTACCTCATGGCAGTGCTTTGCTAATTGGGAATGGGCCTGGAATTTCTTAGATGAGTGTCACTACTTTTCACAGAATGTTTGGTGCGGGTACGCATAGATGTCTGACAAACTTCTTGTAGAGCAAGGCAGCAGAGAGGGGTAACCCTCTCTCACCCATAATTTTCACAGAAGACATGGAACACTTAGCCTGCCTGTTGTGGTGACAAAGGCCAAACCTGGGGTATAATAATTGAGTGCCAAAAGAATATTATATGCCTTTATGCAGACGATGCAAAAATATACCTGCTAGGGGACACCATGGTGGTGTTGTCAATAAAATAACTGGGGACAGAAATCTGGGGAAGGCGACTGTTTTGGTGCACCAGTCTCTCCAGTTTTGGTGCCAGCTATCACTGCCGCGGATGGGCAGGGTGGCACTTTCGCAGATGTTAGCCCTGCCAAAACTTTTTAATTTTTTGCTGCCATTCCAGCATTAATGAGACAATCGTTCTTCAAAGACATAAAAACATTACTGACTTCACTGATATGAGGCAATGGCAGCCTCAGGGTTGCGCTATCAAAATTATATGCTCCCTTGACAGAGGACTAGAAGACCCAAACTATGAGGTGTATTATGCTGCAGCACAATTGCAGTGGCCGTTGGGATGGTTGGGTGAAAGGGCCCATCCAGAGTGGGAAAATGTGCTAACAGATTTGAGAGGCAGTGGTGTGTTGGAATGGCTCCTTCACACTCGTCTACTCAAGAGATTAGATCATGTGCTCATGACCACAGCTAGATAATATATTAATGAACATTCCAGAAAAGAACTGTATTCCCCTAGATTGCTGCTTTCATCTTTGCCAAGATGCATAACCCTAAAAACCTCATAATACCAGGACAGAGGCGGGCATAAAGGTGTTAGATGACTTGGTAGAAGGAAAACTGCGTACATGTGAGAGTTTATCTGAAACATACAGATAAGGACTAGGGCTTTTTGCTCTATTCTTCTCTAAAAAGATTGATACGCCAAATGTGAAGAATAGCTCAGGAGATGTCTGACCCAACATTGGGACTATCTATCTGTACTTTTAATAAATGAACAAAACGGAAAGGCGATTATATGCCTTTATATGGCACTGCTGCAGCGTCAGTTGACCAAAGGGGTACATAGGGTGATGGGAAAATTGAATGGGGTATGAACTCCCAAGCAATACTTGAAATAGTTGACTGGAGTTATGTATTGTAATGTATGATGGGTGAAGATGACTTCCAGACCTCTTCACACTTGACCCAACTCAGCATTTATTAGGTGTGCGTACTGTTACAAAGAAAACAAAACACATTAATATGTTTGCACCCTGCCCATTGTACTTGTAAAGCATCAAATAGCCATGGCCTGGAAATCCACTAATGTTCCATCACTGATGTTTATGATAATGTGGGCCAAAGCATAAATAGATGCAGTAGCGGCCCGTGGTGGCAGTGCTGCCGGGCGGTGATGTGGGGCGGGGGAGGGGCAGGGTGGGGGGTAGTAAAGTACGGAATACGGCCGTATAGAGGTAAGTAGACATATAAATAAATAAAACGAATTTCGTTGCGCGCGCTGCATCGCCAAATGCGATGCAGCGTGCGCAACGAAATTCGTTTTATTTATTTATATGTCTACTTACCCCTATACGGCCGTATTCCATACTTTACTACCCCCACCCTGCCCCTCCCCCGGCCCACGTCACCGCCCGGCAGCACTCCCACCACGGGCCACTACTGAATAGATGTAAGATCCCATGCACAGGGTAGAGGACACGGAACCGAAATATACGCCAAATTTGATGGCCGTCAAGAGCAGTGTTTCCCAAATTGTGGGTCGCGACCCACTGCTGGGTCGCAAGACAATTTTAGGTGGGCCTCGAAAGTCCAAGCATTAAATAAAGATACCTTTAAATTCTGAATTAATCTTGTCACATTTGTTGCACTTCGAAGACAGAGGTTAAATGTCAGGCTGTGTCTTCTATCAAATTACTGCTTATGTTTTTTAACCTGGTTTGGTGTTTACTAACCCTGGGCGTAGTTCGCGAAGTAACGCTTCGTGAAGCTACGCAAAGTGCAGTTCGCACTACGCGAGCTACGCGTAGCACTACGCGAACTGCGTAGTGCGTGTTCGCAATGATTGCACAGTGCCGGATGCTTGTCCGCACTGTGCAATCATTGAAAACGGCATCTTGCACAGTGCGAGCTGTCTTTTACTGCCGCTCGAGTAGATTTTTACTCGAGCGGCAGCTTTCTCACCGCGGACTGGTAGTTTCTCATCGCGAGCGGTCGCGAGCATACGCGACCACTCGCAATGAGAAACCTGACCTCCCCGCGTTGAGAATCTCGCCGGGAGGTTTATTTTCCACGCTCGCGATCGGCAACTTGATGTTGCTGATCGCAAACGAGGAAAAAGTCTCGCCGGGATGTCATTTTGCTTGCTCGCGGTCGCCAACTTGACGTTGAGGACCGCGAGCAAGCAAAAATGACCGCTGCACTACGCTACGCTACGCTACGCGTGTTTGCACTGTGCTACGTGCAATTCGCGTAGTGCGAAGTAGCGCAAACTTCGCAAACTACGCGAGCGTAGCGTAGTTTTCCGCCCAGGCCTAGTGTTTACAAACTCCTCTCACTTTGCAGTAAGAGAAAGAAAAGTAAAGTGAATTATGTGACAAACTTGCTGGGGTACTGGGAGTGTGGACGAAAAGGCTGTAGGATGTCATTGTTTTGTAACACACAACATAATGTAAATACTTGTAAATGAACTGAACACATTCAGCAGAGAGGAAAGCGCCAATAAAACACATTGGGGGATATTCTCAAGAACGTGTGATAATTATCGCAAAATTAGCTTAACGCAACTTTGCACATCGCAGTCTATCGCGGCAAAATAACGCCGTGTTAACGTTGTATTCTCAACCCGGCGGCACCATGCGATAGTCTCACGACAACGCGCCAAATGACCGCGTTAAAATTAACGCAACGCCGAAAAAACGCGAAACACGAATGCGAAAAAAGTTGCGGTGTGGCCAACCGCGATAAAAAAATCAGCGATAACCAGCGACAGGCCTGCAATTCCCACGCGTCATGCGGGAAAATGCACTACAAAAGCACCGAAAAACCCAAACAAAATAATTAAAACTGCGTAGCACCATGGAGGAAGCTGGAGCAAGTACAGAGGACGACCAGAACCCCACAAGCCCCCAGGAGGACCAGCCTGGGACCTCGGGGTCATGGAAGGGCAAGGAGAAGAAGACGAGGTTCAGTCCGCAGGAAAACAGGATCATCATCACGGAGGTGATAGAACACAACCAAACAACTGTACGTCACCTCCAACGTGTCATTGGCAAATAAAAATGCAATATGGCAGTCCATCCTGGACAAGGTGAATGCAGTCGGAGGAGGACAATTGTAGAGGTCAAGAGGCGCTGGAATGATGCGAAGCGCAAAACCAAGAAGAAACTCGCTGACAACCATCAGGCAGCAATGCAGACTGGAGGTGGCAGTCCAGCGGAACACCAAGAGCTGGATGAGATGGAGGAAATGGTGGCCACAGTCATCAGTGGGGAGACGGTGGCAAGAGTTGGAGGTCCGGACACTGCTCGACATGACCTGACACAACAGCACCAGGGTGAGTACCGAACAGGGACTGGGTGGACGGGGTGTGATGGGCACAATGGCACACATGCACAATTAAGTAGAGCACACTGCACACCCACAATGACTCTGGATCATGTCCCTGATCCCCTTGGCACACTGCAGCACACATACAAACAGCAAGTAGGCCCCCGTCCACTATGGGCACAAAGAGGTCCCTCCCCACACAGCACCAATCTCACAACCAACCCATGCACACGTGTCTAAACCAGCAAAGCTGCGTGTCTGTGAGCCACACTGACAATGCAAGTGACACCGCATGATGAACAGCATGGCTGCAGTCCAATTATCATGACATGGTGCACGCCAGGACACTGAGGTGGCTGAGTGTGGAACACATCCGTAAAGGAGCAGGTCACACTCTGACACATCCACGTGCACAAACAACCCCTGACGTCAACAACACATCTGCAGAAAAACCATGCCCAAGAGTCCAAAATACGAACTCGAGCCAAAATTAGCCAAGTCTGCAACATCTCAGCACTGTAGAAGCACAGAAGACAAAGGCACACTGCCTCAAAGGGATAAGGGGCAGCAAAATCACAGCTGCAGGGGCGACTCTCCCACAATGCAGCACACACACATAGCAATAACAGCACATCAACATTGACGACAATGTGGTACAAAGTGCAACACTTTCACTACAGAACAGAGGACACAACTGGTTCCGCTTGTGCATAGAAACTGGCCAATCACATCTGGCATAGCAGGAAACTGTGAGATGATAATGTACATGTACAACCTCACATCCGTGATGTAGTTCAAATGTCCACTGTCCCGCATCAAATAGTCAGCTCCTCCCAAACAGTCACAATGTACATTGTCATGCAGTCTGTATGCAAACTTGAACAATGCGTCAACATACATGTCAACACAATGTTTAAATGCATCTCCCCTTCACATTGCAGAGGGACAATCAACACCTCCTGCAGAGCAGACCAGACAACTCATCAGTGATGATGAAGAGGACCTCCACACCTTCGACACCGACGCCCTACAACAGCTCATGGACAGCTACGGCAACCCACCTCCAGGAGCAGGGCAGCCCAGCTGCATCGAGGAGACCCCACCCCCTGCACAGACCACACAGCAGGAAGCACCCACCACCACGGCTGGCTCCCAGCACCTCACCGAAGAACACATCGCATTCCAAGGCCATGTGTTAGACTGCCAGAAGGAGGTGGCTGAACAGGTGCGGGTGGGGTACGACCTCATGGCAGCCAAACTAGATGACATACGTGGGTGTCTAAGTCCCATCAGGGACCACTTACACTCCCTAACGGACACCCACAGTTCGCTCCATGATGTCCAACAATCCATGCCCAACATCGCTGGAGTCATGACTCTGAGAGGAGGACAACTGCCTAGTCAGAGTGGCCTAAGCGATGTCAGCCGAGAGTTGGTACAGTTGCTGAGGATAATGGAGAACATGGAGTGGATGCATGCGGAAAGAATGGCTGCCACGGATGCACACCAGCGAAAAGTTGTTGGGATCTTCCATGCCCTGCAGATCCTCATCATCGCATTGCTGCCCCTAAGGCAGTCGCTGTTGAATGCTGCTGGTACTTCTACACACACATCTCCGGCCCCTGATGTGTCAGTGGCACACAGTGCTGCAGACCAAACATCAGCACCCACATGTCAGACAGATGACATAGAGGGCGAAGATGCGGGTGATTCCACCTTTGTAGTAAGAAGGAGCCAGTAGCATTTTCTCCACCTTATGCCCTGTTTCAGCTTGGTTCTGCCCTCTGCATCATGCCCTGTAACAACCCCTCCCACTGTCCCCCGACACACTCTGCGACACTCACCTTGGACCTCGACATGGACTGCCATATTTTGTTTGCTTACCAATAACACAGCAATCAGACTGCGGACTGTACTCTTCCTCCTCCGATGTACTTGTCAATCCCTAAATGACTCTGGCTGGCCCTCCACTGGGCTACAATGTAATGTGGGGTTTGCATGGCCATGTACTGCTCCAGCTCCGACACTCCACCGAATGTGAATGAATCATTCAAATTCACACAGATGTGTCATGTCCATAATCGATCAAGTATGAAAGCTTGGATGAATGTAAGGACATTGATTGCCCAAAAAGGTACACCCTGGGAAATGAAAGCAATGCGCATGTTTGACCGTGACACACATGGGAAGTGGGATGACTGGGAATGTGTGCACTAGCTGTGGCCTCATTGCTCTGAAACAACAATCGCACAATTCCTCAACCTTGCCCCACATAATGTTAGATATAGGGCTGGGTATGAGATGTCAAAGTCGTTGGCAGGCCTAAAGTAGTGTCCACCATCACATTTGACAACAGAACATCTCTTCGCATACCTACTCACACTTAACTGGGTGGACACAGCCTGTAGTGATGGATCACATTGATCCACATGGCAGGAATATGGACACCATACTCACATTGCTGAAGACACGTAAGAGCACATGTCTATCAGCAACTATCCCAACCACTATGTCTGGCTCACAGAGGTGGAGCTGGCAATAGGGACTCACCCCTAAGTGAAATGCGTCAGTCAGTCCCTCCCTGTGTACGGACAATGCTCATTGAGGCATACGATTTGTCATTCTAATCAACACTCATCACAGTTGAACACTAGTGAAATTGCGTAGACTTTATTAGCATGTGCGTGTCAGTACGGGCAAGACAAGGGCCACAACATGCAGAACAATGCATCAGACACTAACAGGCAGCATTCGGTCATGGTACAGTTCCACGTGACAGGCGTTGTGCATGCGCACGGATGTTCTGCCATTGCGTTGGTGGCTCTCGTAGAACCAGCACTCTTCTGACCTGCGGCAGTTATGTGGATGATATGCCACAGCTCAGAGCAATGAGTCGTATGTGTGTGCAACGTTTGGACGTATGGGTTGTTGTGTATGTAAGTGTCAAGGGCATTCCATGCAAGAGTACCTCGAGCAAGAACTTCTGTGTGTGGGGTGTGGATACGTTGGTCTTTCATTAGCGCTGTGCGTAGTGTGGGAGTCGTCATCATCTGCTATGGTATCTCTCTCAGGGGTGCCTGCCGCATGCAAGACCAAGGTCGGAGGTGCAAATGTCCTTCCGCCTTATGTATTGAGACAAAGGAGCTTTCATCCCTAATGTTAGTCTGACTACTGCTTGCATTCTGGAAATGTGATGTGGCTTTCGCGCTGCAATTGAGGCTAGGCCTTAGGCTTATGGTGCACCAATGGCGATACACACACAACAGTTGGCATGCATGAGCCAAGAGCCCGAGCGGCCTTTTGCTCCTTGTACAATCCCTTCGTGCGCGACCACCCTCCGGATGCATGCAACATTGCAACATTGTCGATTGCGGGCCGTGTGGCGCAGACACTGCAATAGAGACACACGCATCAGTTGGTTTCCTGTCCAGCCCAGAAATGAACCATGCCCAGAGCCCAGGGATAATAATTCACACCCCTACGCTGTACTTGCGTACGCCGGCCCAGTCCACCCCTCTTACGTATTAAGGGGGGACGACAAAGCTACATGTCCAAGGTCTTACCCACTGCCTGTGGTGACATGGTTGTGTCCGCAGTACACAGCACAAGACTCAATCAGACAGGGTCCATGAGTTGTGGTGCACTGAGTTAGTGGCACCTGAAGAGCTGAGCAGGGTATCAAGTTGATGATGGCATCCAAGACAGGTGTGAGCAACTCTGGTAGTCTGGCTGTAAGACTCTTCCGACTCTGGCAGTTGTTGGTTGGAGGTGGTCCTGGCGTTGGTGGCGTGTGCAGCCAGCGGTGATGCGTCGTCCGGGCAGGTCAGGACTCAATTTGATGTGTGAGTCCTGGTGGACCGCAGTTGAGGACAGAGGCAGCGGTCAGCGCAGGACCACAGACACATGGCGTTGATGACCCCCAGGCCATCGACTCAGAGGCCATCCAATATTCAATCAGACAGGGTCCATGACTTGAGCTGCACAGAATTAGTGGCCCCGGATGCAGTGCGGCCGGCACAGGCACACCGCCACGGGACGGTGACTTGCGGTGCACTGAGGTAGGGCCACGAGAGCTGAGCGGGTCCTCGTCGATGTCGAAGGTGAATGTCGCTGAGTGTTTCGGGGGACAGTGGAAGGTGTTCTTCCAGGGCATGATGCAGAGGGCAGAACCAAGCAGAAACAGGCAATATGGAGGAGATGAATGCTACAGACTCATGTTTAACACCAAGTCAGTACCAGCCACATGATGATGAAGACAACCCCCAGGCCATTGACTGAGATGCCACCAAAGTTCAACCAGAGAGTGTCCATGAATTTCGTGGCACAGAGTTAGTGGCACCAGAGCTGAAAGGGAATGCAGTCTGCGATGAGGCCTGTACAGTGGTATAAACTCTGCCATGAATAAATCAAGACTCAATTCCAAATGTGTGACCTACTGGACCGCAGTGTAGGCCGGAGGCAGCGGTGGAGTTCGTCAACGAGAAAGGAGTGCTGGGGGCCTGTGTCGCGGAGGCCGTGATGGTCTGAGGAGGCTGCCAAGGTCGCGGGCCTCAGGCTTGGAGCTTGCACCGGCACGTGGTGGGCCCTCTTTGACACACGCCGGTGTCGGCAGGTGAGCAGTGAGGCCTGGTTGCACAGGGGTGGCCAAGACGGGTCTGGGGACCAGGGGCCTGGGGTACAGCAAGTGCACAGGATCGCAGGCACTGCCGCTCACGGCATCTGCCTCGTGGCGGGCTGAGAGGCGCCGCCCTGGCAGACACGTTGGCCATTCCGGAAGAGAACCATGCCTGGCGCAACGTGCTTTTTCTTCACACCCCTACGCTGGCCTGGCGTACGCCGGGCCAGCCCACTCCGCTCACGCTTACAGGGGGGGATGTAACAAGCTACATTTCCGCGATCTTCCACACTGCCTGGGGTAACATGGTTGCGTCCACTGTCCACTACACTCCAGACACCAGCAGTATATGTCGACATGGACATGTCTGTGATCTGCATACTGCAGTCTGGCCAGCACATCCACGCCACACTTGGCATTGTGTACATTCTCATTCATGGGTCACTTGCCTCCTTTGCACATGCCTGGTTCCCACCTCTCCCCACATGCTGCTATTGTGTGGCTGAGGTGCCATGCCGTTCATGGCTTATGTACATGGCTGGCCCAGGTTACCACAGTTAGTTGTGCTGTCATGTCTGGTACGTGGGCATGTTGTTTGGCATGTTGTATGTGGGTTTGTAACGTGTGCATTCCCAGAGTCGTGAGTTGCATGACTGTGGAGTTGAGGTGTGTGGTGTGTTCATTTGGTACTTACCAACGAGCAATGCATTCCCATGGGTGCCATCCTGAAAGCGCTGGTTGATGATGGACTGTCGGAAGATGAAGGAATCATGCACACTGCCTGGGTAGTTGGCGATGACATTGGTGAAGAGTCCCAGGTGGTCCACTATTGCCTGCACATTGATGGGAAGCGTGTGCTTCCTGTTGCGGTAATTGTGTGCAGTGGCGGCAGGGGGCACGAGGAGTACATGTGTGCAGTTGATTGCCCCAACACGTGCGGGAATCCAGCTATGGCGTAGAAGCCTTGCTTGGTCTCCAGCTGTTCCTGCGCAGTGTGTGGGAAGTAAAGGTGCTGTGGTACCAAGCTGATGATGGCATCCTAGACAGGTGTGAGGAACTTGGATAGGGCTGGCTGTGATTCTCCTCTGACTCTGGCAGTTGTTGGTTGGAAGGTACCAGAGGCCAACAGGTGCAGCACAGCCAGCAGCTTTGTCTGCGGAGGGATGTTGGTTGTCCGCTGTGTTGGTACCGTCAGCCTGTGGGCAATGATGGTCAGGATGTGGAGGATGGTTGTCCTTTTGAGCCTGTAGTGGGCAATGACATCCTCTGGTGTTAAGTCTGTGGGGCTGGTGCGTTTTCTGAAGGTCTGGTGTCTTTGTCTGCGCTGCCTCTGTGGTAGTCCGGGAGGGGTCCGGGGGGGGGCGGGCCTGGGTGTGGTGTCGGTGGGTGTTGTGGCCCTCTTGGGGCTCCGAGCTGCATGTTCAGTAGCTCCATGGCATCTGTTGTTCTTCAGGTGTGGCTCTGGTCTGGCCTCCCTTTTGTGGTGCACGTTGTCGCCCGACTTAACACCAGGTAAGAGCAGGTGTTAAATCCCTGCTGCTAACGCGCCTTATCGCCTGTTTTGGGATCTTATCGCCGATCTGGCTGGTCGTAGAGAATATTGCGAAGTGGTGTTTTCGCGGCTTTTTGCACAGGAACGCCTACTCTGCATCTCATTAGCGTTAATTGCCGGTGTCATCCGTGGCGATGTTTTTTGCGGCTGCTATCGCAGGAAAACTGGCGATATCGGCTGTTAGCACCTGCTTGTGAAAAGGGCGATAATTCTATCGCCACTTTGGCTGCGATAAAGTGCCGCTAACTCGGCGATAAGTCTTTGAGAATATGCCCCATTTTGTTTTGTAATTCTGAAAAGTGATGGAAACAAAGCTTTTAATAGGATAAAAGACAAATCAAGAAACTTACTTGGTGTTTCACAAATGATAAATATTTACTGAAAACTGATTTCCTCACAATATCATTTGTGTGTATTATTGCTTTATCAGTAAAACTGTATATCTGTGCAAATTTAGTGCACATTTCCATGGAAATGTGCGGTCTGTAAATGACAGTGTGCTACTGCACAATGCTTTAGTTACATTAAAAAATCACCTGCCTCATGTCCATTAAAGCTAGGTGGGATGCAGAAGTTTATTGTTCTAACATTTGGGTTGTGGTTCTTAAAGGTTAGGGAGGCACTGATCTAAAGAAATAAGAAGCTAAGTCAGAAGACATACCACCATGAAAATGCACAATGGGAGCTGTTGATTCAATAGTAACTAAATACCAGAGATGCATGTTAAGCTGGGGGCTTCATTAACGTACATGTGAATATCATACAAGCTGTGTGGAATTACCAAGGAAGGGAACCGTAGCAGCCACAAACCAATTGCAGGTAAAATCTGTTGCAGTGACGAGCTTTGGTCATGCCTTTTTAGGAAGAACAGCAGGTAAAGAATTTGGTACTGTTGAATGCATGTAATTTTATAGTTATGGTTTCTACTTTTATATCAATCTAAAACTAGTCATTATCGTATCTTTATCCTTGTTTGATTCTCACTAGTGTGATATGAATATGAAAATGTATCAAAGTTACTGTATTATATGATTGGGATTGTGTCATACAGAATCCAGCTTGTATATGATAAATTGAAGAAAAACAAAAAATGAATAAAGACATTAAAAAAATGATTCAGAATCCTGTCATATAGCTTGTCCTGTAGTGCAGATATAAGGTGGAGTAATAGCTGAAAAGCTCCACTTTGCATTTACACTAAAACTTACAGAAAAGTAGAAAGTAAACAAGTGGAATGAGGAAGCAGCCTTGGGAATTATTTTCCTCAAAATGAAGCTCTGTGGACAGTCAAATTTCATTCTGAATTGGCAAGCAGTAGAGGAAAGCAGGGACCAGTAAAGTAAAGTAGGTAGCAGGAGAGAGAAGATGGAGTATGAAAGGATAGGATGTATAAGTTAAGAGTTTAGCAAACACTGTGAGGTTGAGGTCTTGATAGAGAGAAACATGAAAGAAAAAGCATGGCAGTCTAATAGAGCTTTATCAGGTCAAGCAAGGGACAATAAGGTTTCCATGTGCGCAAACCAACACTCAATACTTTGTATACACAATACAGATAAATGGACAATTAGATGACTTAGGTTGAATTTAAAGAAAGATGGATGCGCAGGAGCATGGATGCAGATGTAATGCCTCGACAACATAAGACCCTTTGCTGACAAAATCACATGTGAATTAGAGGGAAAGTTTGTGTCAGTGCCTCGGCAAATATTGGCCTGTCCCACAGGAAATCACTTCTAATGATGATTAATGATAAATGAATACCACTTATAAAGCACAAACTACAGACAGATTGGGGCGTTGTTACGCTACAAATATTGAAAGAGTGTTGAAACAGTGATGAAGACATTTGAGATTTGAGGGTTGTGGAAAGCAAATTTCAGAGTTTTGCAACCATATTAGACAGATTGGCCCGATTTGATGCATCTTAACCTAAGGAACCAGCAGAAGATAAGCAGATGATGAACGGAAATCGTGACCTTAAAGCTGCTATATGCAAAACTTAAGGCTTTGAAAATGCATCTTTGTTTCGCTGGAATCAAGTGTAAAAGAGGAAGAAGATATTGAACTGGCTTCATTCACAGAAGGTTCAGATTCAGAACTAGTTGAAACTACTTGTAACCTTTTAATAAGATAGCCTGGAGGGCCTAAATACAACGGGTACCTCTAATCTAAGCAGAAAGTGACAAGAGCTTGAAGCACAGTTTTCTCTGCAGTCAAAGAAAGGAGAGGAAAGACTTTGTGAATAGAACTTAATAAAGCAAAGCAGTTAAATGCTACTGAAGACATCTGAGGGCAAAGGTTAAGCTGGTATCAAATATGATGCCAATATGCCTGATATATAAGATAGGAATGGTTTAGGGTCTAACCTTGGATGGCCACCAATCAGAAGACCAGATTGATGATTGAAAGCCAAGAAGCAAGATGTCAGGTCAGTTTTAGGAAATTGTGACTCATCCATGCAGCCACTGTTGCTATGCAGTCAGTAAAGCAATTCTGAGTATCTCAGTGGCTATCTGAGATGGAAACAATGATCTGTGTGTCGTCGCCATACATGATGTTAACTCAATAGGACCTGATCAATGCTGCAAGAGGAGTGATGGAATACTAAATAAGGTGGGGCTAAGGGAGGAGCCTTGAGGTACACCACAATAATAAATGCAATTGGATCTCCCCCAAAAGAAATATTTAAATCATCTTAAGGCAGGGCTGCAAACCCTGATGCCAGAGAGATGCTGAATGAGCAGTTGATAGGAGACCGTGTCAAAAGCCTCGACGAGATCAAGTAGGACCAAGGCAGCAGAGCCACAACTATAATCACCTATGGCTATTGTGCTATTAAGTGCTCTGAAACCTGACTGCACCTCATCTAACAGCTTGGTAGATTCAAGATAAGCTAATAACTGAATGTTGGCACAATTTTCTACTAGCTTGGCATGCTAGGGAAGAAAGGAAATGGGCCTGAATTTGGACAAAATATTGGAGTCGACAGAACGTTTCTTTAGAAGAGGGATAACATAAGCCTGCTTCCAACAAGAAGAATCCTCAGTATTAGCTAAAGAGAGGTCACACATATCTACCAAAGGAGGACCCAAAAAATGCATTGGCATCCAGGGCGGACAAGTATCAGAAGATACTTCGTTCTAGAATAATGTGAGCAATCTCATATAAACAGGGACTGGCCACAACTTGTGAGCATCAGTTTGAACAGGAATGGCAAAACTAGACCATATCTTATGAATTTTAATCTGAAAACATTGCAAATGATCACACCATCGTTGAAAGGGGCACAACACATTGCTACAGGCTAGGGGACTGGTTAGACTTTAAAATTATTTTTGACTCCTTCTAGCTTTGTAGCATTGAAAGCAGCACATTAGGTATGAATTAAAGATTGATACACTTTCCAATAAAGTTCCTTATTCATAGAGCAATAATTGTTTCTTCAAAGGCGTTCTAGTTTGTTACAATTACATTTAGCCTTTTCCAGTTCTTCAGAAAACCAAGGAGTGGATGCCACTGTCTTATTTGGGCCTCTTTGTCTTACTGGTGCAATTCTAATGTGCCTGTGATCCAACAATTAAAAGCTAGAAGGTCATCTTTAATGTGATTAGAAGGTGATAATTATTTTTTTGTTTAAGTTAATTAAAACCATAACAATATACCTATAAAACTAAGTGTGTTACAACAGATAAAATATACATATTAAAAGTTTTGATTTGCCAATGATACAGTAAAAAGAAAGAAAGGGGGGCGTGGCCACGCAAGATGGCCGATCGGGCGTGATCCGTATCGGCTCCGTCGCCCCAAGGCTGTCGTGGGCATACATACCACCCCAATGTAGCCTAATCGCAGCTCAGCAGGTGTTCTTCGCTGCGGGGGCAAAAGTGCTCTCAGCGGAATCGGCAGAAAATCGGCCGCGGCCACAGCTGAACACGGCTCGTGGAGACGTGCGGCGAAGCCCAGGATGGCGGCGCGCGGCCGTATACCCTGATCCAAGGCTGCTGATCGGGAGTGGGGTCAGCGCCGCGAGGATCATGCTGCTACCCAACCCCCAGCACCGCAGCCTGCACTAGCGGAGAAGACGCCGACAAGTAGACGCTCGCGGTTCCACTTACCGCCGGGAGACTCAACTCTGAGAGCAGCTGTGATGCGTCTTGCACAGATCCAGTGCAGATGAGAGGCCCCTAACATCACTGGAGGTATGCAGGGGCTCCTGCTTCATATTACATGCCTGAATCACCCGCGGGAGGCAGCTGGTGGCCACGAGGGGCCCTTGAGGCAGCAGCAATGTAGTTAATATAGCCTGACTCCAACATGGCGGATTCAGGCCCGTGAAGAGTTTTTATCATGCCCACGCGACTGATGCACACCTGAACTCCACTTGGCACCCAGCGCAGGCACAGACGCATAACGGTACTGGAGGTCGGGGGACAGTACGCCTCCAGCTGGACACCGGGGAAAAGCAGGGAGCGCCTGACCCAAAGATGGCCGCCGCAGATTGGTCTTCCTCATAAGCACTCTCTCCCCCCTTCGGGGAGGTGGGATCCAGCATTTGTATAGGGGGCCATTGGGCCCTTATAGAGAGTGATCACAGCGGCACGAGAGAAGCATCCAGAAGAAGAGCCTGTGGAAGCGCTGGTTCCTATTAGAGACCGCATCTATGCCACCTAAGAAGGTGACCTCTAAGGAGTCTAGCTACTTTGCGCCTGGGGAGACTTAAGTCCAGGAGAAAGAGACCCCCGATCCAGTCATGGCTCTGACCAAGGAAGATCTGCGCAGCTCCCTGAAGGACTTTAAAGCAGAACTTCGCGCTGAATTAAAAGGAGACCTGCAGGCCTCCATGGCTCGATTGAAAGCCGATCTCTCCGAAAAAATGTCCTCTCTACAACAGGCTGTGGACTCCATTGATACGAGGCTGTTGGACACGGAGTCCCAAACCCAGGAGCTCGACAAGAGAACGACGACCAAGGAAGACAAGGTAGAATGCTTACATTCGCAACTCCAACTGGCCCTGTTGAAGAATGAGGACCTGGAAAACAGGTCAAGATGCGAAAATATATGCATTAGGGACCTGGAGGAGGGAGCAGAAGGTCCAGATTTAGAGGCTTTTGTGGAAGGCCTTTTCGCAGAGATACTTGGGCCTAAACGTCTAAAAATTAAAATTGACAGGGCGCTCAGGGTGGGTCCGGCTCTGTCGGGTGAGAGACGTCGCACTCGAGATGTCCTTGTCAAGCTCCATTCTTACAAGGTCAAAGAAGCTATTCTCCAAGAATCCAAAAAGAAAGACTCCATCACCTTTCAAGGCTTTCGATGTGTCCTATTCCAAGACTTGGCGCTGGCGACCCTGCAGAGACGTCAATCTTTCAGGCCTCTCATGGAGAAGCTCCGACAGGTCCAAATAAGATATAGGTTGACTCATCCCTTTGGGCTAGCGTTTGAATATAAAAACAGACAGCGGCACGTTACAGAGCTCAAAGACGGTTTGGAGCTCCTCGAGATTCCAATGCCGGACGATGAGGGGTCGAGCTCGCAGTCCGGTAGAAATGCCCCCTCTCGGTCCAATTCCACAAAATGGGAAACAATTCCTAAAGGGCGTTCATCCAGATCCTGATTCACGGACAGCTGCGTGGAAGGAAGGTTTGCCTGGAGATAGATATTCATGAGGAGGCCAGATACTGGTAAATGCGCTGGAAAGGACCCACATCACGTGTGTTGATATCGGCCTACAATACGGATGCGATTAACAAAGACCGAACACGTGTTTCAACTGAACAATGCCTATGGGGGCACACACGACGACGAGGAGTGGTCGACATCTTTATATCACAGAACTGAGGAAGTCACGAAACTTTAAGGTCGATTGACAAGAGGCGGCCCATAGACTATGGCAGACGAGAGAGCAAGGGAGCCGGGAAAGGGTATAATATACCCCACATATCCCAGGAGTGATTGAGAAGCGTACAACAAGGACTCCCACCTCAACAGCATTAGGTTACATTGGACATCGCTACTGAGACAGCAGGAGGGACGGGCGAGGGCCGGAACCCCGGCCTGCCGATCTTCGCGAGACCTGTTGCACCAGCAGGACACGTGAGGGTCCTGCGGACGAACACTGTTTATTGTTTTGGTTATGTTTTTACATTTAAAGGGAGGATTCGGTTGGAGGGGGGTTGGTGGAGAAGCAGAGGGAGAGGGGGGAGAGTCACTGCTACGTCACATGGCGATCTATATTGTCAAAGGAGCAAGGACATTGGTGAAGAGTAACGGGCAGGGAGGGGAACTACGGAATATCCAGGGGGGGCACAGGGCGCAGGGGCGGGGATACCTCATAGGATGATATCCGTCACTATGTGGAATGTGAAGGGCCTGAACTTGCCAACCAAGCGGCAGAAAATTTGGAAGTACCTGGAGGACAATCAATTCGATGTGGTGGTGCTCCAAGAGACACATCTTAAAAGGTCAGAAGAGTTGAGGCTTAGACACAAAAATTATTCACTTATATACAGGTCATCAGCCAAAACAAAGCACAATGGGGTAGCATTAATGTTTCACAACCACTTTAAATTTCAGACGGAAGGCGTCCAGACGGACAAAGACGGACGGGTGGTAATGGTAAAAGGAAAGCTCAGGGGTAGATCGATGACATTTGTTTCGGCCTGTGCCCCTAATTCAGGACAAGCGACATTTGTGAAGTCACTACTGAACATGGTGAGTGGATTTTCCGAGGGTCACATCATTGTAATGGGGGACTTTAACCTTACTTGGCATCCTACAGACAATAGCTCTCAGCCACACAGGACCACGGGAGGCAGTTTCCCTAAATCCCTAAAACAAGCCTTTTTGAACCTGGGGTTCTTTGACACATGGAGATTTCTCAATCCCTCCGCCAAAGATTACACATACTACTCACATGCCCATCAAACTTACTCCAGAATCGACTACATCTTTATGTCCCAGGACCTACAAGGCACCCTCCAGGGAGCTAAGTTCCTTCCTATCTCTCTTTCTGACCATAGTCCTGTGACGGCGGGCCTGAATTGGGGTGGCAAGATGCAGGGATTTACAAAATGGTATTTCCCCGCCTCACTGATGCGGGACAAGGTGCACCGCGTCGAACTACGGCTAGCAATTAAAGACTTTTTTCATACAAATGACCCGGGTGACACATCTCCCCAGAACAATTGGGACGCTTTTAAGGCGGTCATTTGGGGGAAGTGTATAGCAATGGTATCGGCGCTAAATAAGGAAAGGGCAAAGGAGCAGGAGGACCTGGAGGCGGCACTATCCCAAGTAGAAAGGGAATACAAACAGAACCCTGCCTTAAGCGCCAGCTGGGCTCCCTCAAAGGGAAACTAGGGGCAATCTACACAAACAGAGCTGAATTCACCCTGCTCCATCTTCGCCGGAGTGCTTACGCACAGGGGAATAAGGTGGGCACGCATCTGGCAAGGCAGCTTAGGGAAAAAAGGACGAGGGAGTTTATTGGAGGAATTCACAAGGGGGGGGGTTAGAATTAGATGACAGGGGTAAAGCCTCTCTGTTCGGCACCTTTTACCAAGATCTCTATAAAGCAACGCCCCCTGACCTTACGGCATAGATGGAATATTTAGACTCACTCGTGTAGTGTAGTTCCTATTTTCCTAATAGGTTCCGCGCATTGGAATAACATACTCTATAGGCTTGGCATAGGACTGAGGTCGGTATGCCCCTATCGCATATATTAAACTTAATTACTGTGTACCAGCTAGCTCAGAGGCCACTAGAAACTTCTTGACAACAAGAAGGGAATAGCTTCTGGCAACCACATTACATAAACCCCTGATCCCTCAGGATCGTGGAAACAATATACTACTTTTCATTCAGTCACTCATCTCAGAGAAGTACATAGAAGAAACAGCCGGGTGTGTTTACAATAAAATTTATTGGTGATGTTCAGGAATCAATTGTGTGACAGGTATTTGTGTCAAAAGGCCAAACCACCCATACTTTCCTAACTGGGTCTGTCTTGTTGTTTTGTAAATGGCATCTAATGTTGCCTCTGCTGATGTATGTCAACTATTCCACCCCCGTGCGATAGTGTTTGGTGGTGTTTGGCAACGTTCCTACTGGTGTTTAAACAACCACATTTCTAGATGCATTACAATTGTGTAGGAGTTGATAACCTTAATGAAGGTAACAGGTATAAAGCGTCACAATAAGAATAAATCTCTAACATTTCATGATCTGAAAATGTAGCAATTATTCCTAAAACAGACAGCATATTATTCACTGTATCAGTAACCCAATTTTCAGAAAAATGTACTGCAGGTAATGACATCACTGAATGAATGATAAAATGAATGAAAATGAATGAAAGTTCAAAATACATTAATGAGAATTAAAAACCGGATGATTAAATCATTTAGAATACAAAGGCTTGTTCAGGCCGAATACATTTATAAGTCTCTTTTGCATTTGAATTGAAAATGGACGTGGCTTCAGTTTTATGTTGATCCCGTGTTGCAGAAAGTGTCCACTAAGAGTCATACTAAAAGCTAGCTCTAAGCAAAGCTAGAACAGAAAAAGATGAACCCAGAAATACTCCATAGTTCTACCCATGGTGAAGCCAGGTCTGTATCTTTTTGGAAAAAGAAAAGGTTCAAAAGTTTGTACTTGCATGTTCGTTGTTTGTTTTTGGCTGGCTTCGCTTCCTGTTCATGTGGAGCCATGGAAAACGTATCACAGTTAATGAAATAGCCAGTAGCTGTATGATCAATTGTTGAAATTGCATCGTGTTTAGTTGAAGTTATTTCTGCTGTTTTTGTTGAAAAACGTTTGAAATGTTGAAATTAATAGTTGATGTCTTTGCTGAAAAACTTTCAGATGTTGAAGTTAATATTTTATGTTTTTGTTGAAAAACATTGAAGCATTTATTAGTTGTTGCTTTTGTTGAAAAACGTTGATGCATTTATTATTTGATGTTTTTGTTGAAAAACGTTGAAGCTTTTATTATTTAATGCTTTTGTTGAAAAACGTTGAAGCATTTATTATTTGATGTTTTTCTTGAAAAACATTGAAGCATTTATTATTTGATGCTTTTGTTGAAAAACGTTGAAGCTTTTATTATTTAATGCTTTTGTTGAAAAACGTTGAAGCATTTATTATTTGATGTTTTTCTTGAAAAACATTGAAGCATTTATTATTTGATGCTTTTGTTGAAAAACGTTGAAGCTTTTATTATTTGATGTTTTGGTTGAAACAACGTTGGTGTACACATTTGTTTTTGGCCAAATTGCAACTTGAGTGTTGTCTTGACTTTTATTTTGAATTTGAAAGGTTGGTTCAAGGAGAACTAGTTCCATTGCATTGTTGCATAGTCCCCCACTCCATGGATTTGATTTCTCAAACGTGATGAGCTTTTCAGTTTGAAGTTCTTGAATAGTAGTGAGAGGGACGTCTACTACTGTGGAGTTCACGAGGCCTACTGCTCAGTATTGGCCACATAGTTTTTGGTTGATTCTTTCATTTGAAATTAATCTGTTTTCCTTTTTCACGGCAAGATGCGGCAAAAGTACAGTTCTTCTTCCTTTCACTTCAAGGAATGGCACAGGTTTTCCTGTATGAGGGGCCAAATTCCTTTGTGTCCGCGATCTTTATCTCTCTCTGCCCAGATCCCCGACTTTTGGGATTCAGACAGGTCTTGCCGTGATTACCTCGACTTCCCAGTGGCGGCCTGTTTCACTTTGACAGAATCTTTGTTTGTTTCTTTGTTTCCTTTAGTTCCTGTAAAACAGCCAAACGATCATAGATACAGAATGGTTTTCATCCGCCACTGTGCCTTCACATTTATGATCAGGTTCCCACATTCGTAAATGGAGTCAGATCCCCTAGAGAGCTTCTTGGCTGGGTGTGTATTGCCCCCTGAATCCATATAACTGTTTGACCTCACTAGCGCCCTGCCTAATACCCTAGCTGTTAAGGATTGCTATATGCCCCAGTCCTTCCTCTCCTCTACCTAAATTCCCTCAGGATGGCGTTGGAGAGGAGTACCGCAATATTACGTCCATCCCTTCCATGGCCTCTTTGTCAGCCCGAGAGCTAAGCGTGGAGCCACATTCAGGGTGTAACGTTGATTGCGTATCTCCTGTTATGGACTCGCAAATCTTTCTATAACAGTTTTGAGCGTCAGCCGAGTGCTGAGGCCATACCTATAGGAAACTTGAGCACGGATCCACTGCCACCAAGATATATTTTTAAGCCACCTCAAAATTTGAGGGGCCACAGTGGTCCTGTTACATGACACGATCAAGTGGACAGTCTGATGCTGTCTAGCAATGGGACCTGCGCGGGTCTTGTGATGGTGTAGCCTGGCATTTGTTTGCAGATTTTGCAGTTCAAGACAAAGCCAATAGTCTGACTTCTGATCCCTGGCCACCAATAGCACTGTTGCAATGAAGAAATAGTAGCTATTACCCCTGAATGCGCGGAGCCCAAGCCCTTGTGTGCTTTAAATGATTAATTCCTGCCTACTATCCATATTTGGAAATACTCTATCCCCCACTCCAGGAATCTGAGCATATGGAATGTTGTTTGCACCGAACTTGTAGGAGTATATGAGTGGAAATTTCTTAGGCACTGCTGTGCTGCCTTTGCGTGAAGCAATTACAGCCACCATATTCTAACCGTCTATTCTCGTTGAACGAGTGTGCGCAGCTACGGAAGCTGTGTGAACAGCCCCCTGTGTGGCTTCTACAGCCAATGAATTCCCTGCAACATGCACGCCATCACGTTGATGACTCAGTGTGTTAATCGCGTGAGTTTTTGTTTGGTAGGTCGTTTTTTTCAACTCCACTACCTGTTCTCATAATTTTTGTGTTTAATTATGCCACCTTTTTCATCTTTAAACCCATTTTGTTCCCAATGGTGTAAATATTTATTACATGATTGCACACAGTAAAGGAATCGCACACTATAAGTGTGGGGAATTCGCGATCCATGTTTACAAGTGCAAGTATCAGGGCTTTTAAAGCTGCCAACCGAGCCGTGCTATTACCTAGAGGTAGTTTTTTGGTGCAATGAGGACGGAACTTGCCATCCAGCATCTGTTCTTCAACAAAGGCGGCCGGTGGGGCAGACCCATCAGTGTAAATTTTAAAAATTCATACTGATCTAGAGGCCAGATTTCATTTGGTAGATGATGTTCTTTCTCATATTGCAGGAATGCCTGTGTTTTTAAACTTGGATCAAATCTGGATTCAAAGTCTGATGCAGCAAAAGAATTAGCCCTTGTATCCATTCTGGATGTAAGGCTTTGGCATTAGGAATGCTAGCCCCGGTACTGGGGTGATGACAATAATGCATCATCCCATGTGCCAGTGCTCTTTCTTTTGCTACAGCAGTCTGAATGGTTGTCAGAATTTTTTCCTGTTGAATTAAAACTCATTTCTGTGTTTGTGTACAGATGAGATTTGTATGCGATTGGTACAGTTTCACCTTCATTAAAGGTTTAATAAGTGTACCCGCATTGACCCAAAATGATACTGAGTACCAAGTGGTGCAAGTTTACACGTGTGTGTATGTGTTTGGAAGCAATATTATCTTCCTGGAGTGAACAAAGAATATTGGTGTGTTCTTGTGTCCAGTGTTTGACTGAAAAGTCAGGTTTGAAAAAGGTCGTAGAAAGGTTTTACTCTCTCTGCGAAATCCAAAATGTATGTTCTGCCAAAATCTAGGAATCCCAGTACTGATTGGAAGTTGTTTTAATGTCTTTGGAGGCTGGAGCAGCGCACACTTTTCTAAAAAGTTAGCTGCCAGGCTTTTCCCTTCACTTGAAAACTAGTATCCCAAAAATAGGACACAGAGGTGGGCAATTTTTGATTTCTCAAAATTAAATTTGTAGCCCTCAGAGGCGAATCCCATAATAATGGTGCTCACCCTGGTCAAGTGTTTCCCCAATAGGTCGTCCGTTAGATAAATATCCTCCATATAGGACAACGCTTCTTCATCAAAGTGCTTTAGCCATTCAGTAACTCTTTCAGAAAATACCCCTGAGCTGTTCTTATACCCACGGGGGAGATGACAAAAATTGTCGCTGGGACTCTAATATACTAAATGCTGTTAGGTACCTGTTTTCAGGTGCTATAGTTTAACAGAAAAATCCATTTGAGACAACAAGTGTCGTTTTGTATTTTTCCCGCATGTTATTCATTAATGCGGCACTATCTGCATGTTGGACAGCATATGTCTTTGTGCAAGTGTTCAAGTGTCTGTAAATGAAAACTAGACGAAATGTATTATCATATTTTGATAAGTGAAACAAGGGATTGTTCTTTTGTGAAGTGCATTTTTCAATGATCTCCTGGTATTCAAGTTGATCTAAGATCTCCCTGACCTGTGTTTTTAGCTTCTTGCTTAATACGATATTGTCTTTGAGCATGTGGTGAAACTATTAATGGGATCACATGGTGGGTTGAGGCATCATCCCATCCAGCGTGATTTTTATACAATGCTGGAGCTTGGGCTACTGCCCACTCCCGTGCATATGTATGTTTAAGGTGAACGGGAACATGGTTGGAAAATGCAGGAAAAATATACTTTCTCCCTTTGGGCGCTCCCTGACGAATGCTGGCGGCTAATCTTGTTCTGCTAACAGTATGTCAAAACCAGACAATAGGTTCTTCGCAAAGAGACTTTTTACTTTCCTGTGTTTGTCCTCCTCCATGCGGAGTGTTATTTCATATAACTTGTGTGGGACGCTCACCCTTTTGTCTGGTGTCTCCGCCGTGATGTAATCATTCAATTTTGCTGTCCAGAAATTCCTTCAGGTTCTGGCGAGCTATTGTTACTTTTGCCGCGCTGTCTAGCATTGTCTGAGCCCATTCCCCATTCAGAAGTTGAGTCCTTAGGATTCTGATCATGTCTAACTTTGAGAGTGGCTTGTCTTCTGTTTTAGAAGAGTCCTGAGCGTGCTTGTCCCTGGACTGCTTGCGCTCTTCTTTGTGTGCTGACTTTCCTTCTCTCCCTGTGTTGTTTGTCGAGAGGAATGTGTATCAGTATCCTGATACCTGTCAGGTTTCCTAATATTATCCCTATTCCTAAGGTTATACGTCTTTGCAGAGGGCTCCTGTTGAGGAGACCTACCTCGGGACTGAGAACCTTTTCTGAAAAAGTTTGTTTATTATTATTATCCCACTTCTTTTTAGAAGAAGTAGGTGTCTGCTTAGAATTGTCCTTCTCAGGACTGCCCATTAGCTGTGGTTTTAAAAGCTTTCCCACCCAAACTGTCCCTTCCCAGTTCTGCATATGCAGTTTCAATTATTTTGGGAAGTTCTTGTGGTTGGTCTATAAGACTGACCTCTTTAGGTGTTGGCGGATCGCCACTGAAGCTGCTTCCCCTTTAATGTTAGCTAGTATTATTGTTGATACCTGGTCGTAGTTACCTAATAATTTCATACCTAAGGTCAGAGCTGGTTCAGCTCCATACTTATTCTGTATCTGTCGTAAGACATCTGGAATTACTGCTAAGGAAGGAATACCATGAGTCCTGGTATATATGGCAGCAAAGACTGTACCCCAAGTGGTGCAGTCCTCTAACTGTGGTGTGATCCCCATGGGCAAGCAGAGTGTTAGCATTATATGCTTTCAAATGGTGTGGTATTTGGAAATACTGCTTCTAACTGGATAATTTTCTGAGCTACCCAGAAAGGAATCTGTTCACATTTTGTGGGTAGTTTACCCATTACTGTGTGTAATGTTTGTGGAGTGATTTTAGTAGCGGTGCTCTGTGTTGGAGCTGTGTTATTTGTAGCTACTGTGGGCTGGACACCAAGTGTCCACATGACGAGTTGCGTCATGGCTCTGAAAGAGTTTTACCAACTCTTTGTGTTGTAAGAGTAGTGCATCTTGTGGCATTATGTCAATGTCAGGATGTGGTGTGTAGCCGGCTAATGTCGGCCATTTAGCTCCTGGTCTACCTAGTGGACCGAGCCTGGTTTTATTTATTTGTTGTAGGGCGCCATTAAACCAGAAATTGTGGTCCTGGTCAGTGAGCGAAATCTTAATCTCCTCGAACGGAGTGTAGACCGCTGGGACTTTTTCATGTATGTAAGAATGAAAAGTCTGAGTTGTTGCATTCACTGCTGGGAATGTAACCCAAGAATAGAACACATCTGTTTGATAATCTTCGTGTGCCTCTATTAATATCACTGTACCTCCTTGGTCTGTTAAACCATGTCTGAGGGGTTTTTGTGTGAGTGTATGCCTGATTTTGGATGCAAAATGTATTGCATTTGCTTCCTCTTCGTCGTTTGAGACCTGTGTCCCAGTGACAGGAGCAGCTGCCTCGACAGACATTGTGTTGTGAAAACAAAATGTCCTAAAAAAGGGTTTTAAGATAAGGTTTTAAAAGGCACAATTGTTCGGGAACTTTTTCCTTCAAGCTTGATTAACCAACAGCCAACACATAGGAAGTTTGCCTACTCAGCTGTGGCGGAATTTTGTGCCTACCCACTCCAGACGTCTCTGGCGTTTTGTGAGTAGGAGTCTCTGAGAATAAGCATGACTGAACTACTCAGATTCTACTGTTAAATAAGTGCCAAATTCACGTTTGGGCACCATGTAGTGTAGTTCCTATTTCCCTAATAGGTTCTGCGCATTGGAATAACATACTCTATAGGCTTGGCATAGGACTGAGGTCGGTATGCCCCTATCGCATATATTAAACTTAATTACTGTGTACCAGCTAGCTCAGAGGCCACTAGAAACTTCTTGACAACAAGAAGGGAATAGCTTCTGGCAACCACATAACATAAAACCCTGATCCCTCAGGATCGTGGAAACAATATACTACTTTTCATTCAGTCACTCATCTCAGAGAAGTACATAGAAGAAACAGCCGGGTGTGTTTACAATAACATTTATTGCACAGTTGTTGTTCTAGTACTGGTTATAGGTGCTGCGACAACTGTTGGACAGTGGCAGAGAAATATGGCCAGCAGTGCAGTTAAATAAAAATGCATGGTACAGTTTTAACATTGTGCAATAGTAATGAACACATACATGAAATACAGAATGCATTTAAGATAAAGCCTTTACCCCTATGAGGTCTTAGAGAGCCACGAATCCCCCTAGGATTTAGTCTAACCCCATTACCTTAGTGGGACTTCATCCTGGTCTCGAGCTGGACACCCCAGGATGGGTGGATGGACCTCTGCCAGCTGGAGCTGTGGCATGTTGCAGGTTGCAGCGTCTCAGGTCAGAGTGTCGGCATGGAAGTCTCGGTCCCCTCTGCTTTGCTTGGGCAAAGGGAGGTATATTTATACCTGATAGGTGCCTTGGAATGTTAGTATTGACGTACAGTCGGTCAGAGGAAGACGTCAGGAATGAACCCTTAGGAAATAGTGGTTCATGTATATTTAATGAGTTCTTGGAGAAATAAATAATCTTGTGCTAGGGAAAATCCCAAGAGCTTAAGGGTCTGTTTCTAAGAACTCGTTGTGACGTAGGTTAGTCACTGTTGGACATGGATATGACGTATTTAGGATGGACCGTCTTCTGCACCCAGAGCACACGTCAGATAAGGGACAGCCTCTGTTGCTCGTTATTTGTGAAGGGAGGGCCAATGTAGGTGAAAGGGCCTGCCTGTCTCTGTGGCACGAAGGATTTGTGCCTCTGAAACGGCGCACCTATGTTAGGGACTCAATCCAGCACATAACACTCGCTCTCCCCACGATCTCAGAAACTTGGAGAGACCAGCTGGACGCTCCAATCTCTGAAGAGGAAGTGCGACTCTCAATTGGAGCGCTTAAACCTCATAAGTCCCCGGGGATGGACGGACTAACAGCCCTCTTTTACAAGACGTACACATCCGAACTATTGCCCCATATGACAGCCCTATTTAACGACATAGCTACGAGACAGGTGGTGGCCCCCACTATGGCAGAGGCACTCATCACTGTAATCCCAAAGCCGGGGAAGAACCCGCAGCATTGCGCCTCATATAGACCGATAGCTCTCTTAAACCTCGACGCTAAGCTTTACTCGGCCATTTTAGCGACCCGTTTAGAAAATCTTCTCCCTGACATTATCCACCCGGACCAGTCCGGTTTTATAAAAGGGAGACAGACACATGACAACATCCGCAGGACGCTCCATCTAATTGAAAAAGCCAACAAGTTCAAGATTCCAGCGATAGTGCTGGGCTTGGACGCAGAAAAAGCCTTTGACAGGGTGGATTGGCATTTCCTGTTTCTCACCCTGGAGAGGTTTGGCTTTGGAGATAGGTTTCTACGAATGGTACGAGCCAATTATTTAAGCCCGCGCTCTAGAGTTCAGGTTAATGGGGTAAGTTCGGCCTTCTTTGAGCCGGGTCGAGGAACGAGGCAGGGGTGCCCTTTGTCCCCATTGCTGTTCGCTCTGAGTATCGAGCCGCTGGCGGCCACACTTAGGGCGAATCCGGACATTCAAGGGCTTAGGTTTGGGGGTGATGAACATAAGGTGTCACTATTTGCGGACGACATCCTGTTAACCCTCACGGCTCCTAGAACGTCCCTCCGAGCATTACAACCGGAGTTAACAACATTTGAGGGAGTGGCAGGCTTCCGGGTCAACTTCTCTAAATCTTCGATACTTAACCTAACACTATCAGAGGGGGAGAGGCTACTAATACAGGAGGAATCCCCATTCGCATGGGCTAAGCACAGCTTAACTTACTTGGGAATTCAGATCACCCCATGTATAGAAGGACTATTCCAGGCGAACTTCCCTCCCCTATTTAGACAGGTAAAACAGGAACTGCAGCGATGGAAACCCCTGTTCATTTCGTGGCTGGGCAGGATCCATGCAGTCAAAATGACCCTTCTCCCGAAACTACTCTACCTGTTCCAGGCACTCCCAATAGAACTAGATAAAGCTTATCTAAAAGGAATACGGTCTCTGATTCTCCGCAACATCTGGCAGGATGGTAGGGCGCGGTTACCCTTCCACGTGTTAAGGAGACCGAGAGATGAGGGAGGGATAGCTCTCCCAGACATCGAGCTCTATTATAAGGCAGCACAGTTAAGGGTTATCACAGAATGGTCCATGCGGGAATCGGACAAGCACTGGCTACACATGGATCAGGCCATTGTGGGCAGGACAATTTGGGATGTGCTGTGGAAAGCCAAAAACGACAGGCCGGCTAATGTATACCTTAGCACCCCTACCAGGACCACGCTTAGGACTTGGGACGAGGTAAATAGGAGCAGGGGCTGGACCTCTTTTCCATCTCCCTATACCCCTATACACTTTAATCCGGACTTCCCCCTAACACTCAAAGAAGGGCCATTTGACGCATGGCGAGAGGGAGGTTGTAAGGTGATTTCCGATTTATTTCACAACCATGATATTCTCTCTTTTGATAATTGTCAATGGGATTTTGGGGTACCGTCCTCAGAGCACTTTCACTACCTGCAACTTAAACATTGGGCACTACACCCACAGGTTAGAGAAGCGGCAACTAGAGACCTGACCCCGATAGAGATCCTAGTGCGGAAAGCGAGTTCGACCAAGGGCACAATCTCCTTTTTATACAAGCTACTGGTTTCTACTACGATCGCACCACAGCCTCGATACAAATCAACATGGGAACAGACCCTAGGATGGGAGACTACTGAAGGGGAATGGAAACACTTATGGTCAGACATAACTAAATTCAACCACTCCCTCGATTTGAGAGAGGCACATTACAAAATCTTATTCGATTGGAACCTAATACCTGCCAAACTTAGGAACATTTTCCCACTCACCTCAGATCTGTGCTGGAGAGGGTGTGGGGTCCTCGGGGATTTCCGCCATATTTGGTGGGACTGCCCGACAATCAGACCATTCTGGGAAGAAATCCTGGCCCAAATGAAAGATATGTTAGGATACCCGGTCCCGAACTCTGTAGAGATGGTCTTACTGGGCCTTAGAGATACCACACTAGAACATCAAATGAAGGCGGACAAGGCAATTATGTGGGCATGTTTGGGAGCGGCTAAAAAGGCGATAGCGGCTAATTGGAAGAAAAAAGAGGCACCCATACTGGCCCAGTGGCATTCTCGCTTATGGAAAATACTCACAATGGAGCGCATGGCGGACATTTTTAGGAACAAATATAAGAATTTTGAGTATAAGTGGGGGCCACTGGTGTCATACCTCACAAAGGGGCTCCCGTTAGCAGTCTGTCCACCTACACTGAGAGGGCTTCACCTGTTCCAATTTTAGACTTGATAATGGGATTCAGCAGATCATTTTTGACGACTAACGGACTGTAACTCATGCAACATCCCACGAACACAATGTATTCCACTGGTCAGATTTACGTAGTAGCAGGGGAGGGGTGGGTCTGCTTCTCCACCACTGGGAGGGGGGAGGGGAAGGGGTGTTGGGAGTTGGGGTTCTTAGTTCGTTGTATTTTTTCTTGATAATTGCCTCGGTATTAAGGGCTACTGATGAGCTGCACTTGTCGATCATTCCAAAATGGTAAGACACTGTGATAGAATTAGATATGATTAGCTATCGGAACGTTGAGAGGGCTACTAGCCCAGAATGTTTGGAATTGTGTTTATATCTAAATGCCAATAAACAGACATTTGACAAAAAGAAAGAAGAGGTATGTAGTGGGTTTTGTGCAGCATGATCATAAAGTGCTATTGTGCTTTTCCCATCAGTCTGTTTCTTAGTAATTTCTCGTACAAAAGTAAACATTTTACCGAGTTACACTTAAGCTGTGGGATATAGACATTTTAATATTGCAGATCTACAGGCGCGGATGCCCCTAATGTTAAAAAGTTTTTTTAATAGTAAAAGTCAGTATGATTTTAAA
This sequence comes from Calotriton arnoldi, assembly GCA_963921515.1. NCBI lineage: Eukaryota > Metazoa > Chordata > Amphibia > Caudata > Salamandridae > Calotriton > Calotriton arnoldi. Next base: position 1,501,396 of record CAWUFW010004390.1, read on the forward strand.
ACTGGGCAAATGCATATTAGGTGGATGAAGTCCTGCTTTGACTTTAGTCCATTATATTTCCAGCTTGGTTGGTCTGCGTTGGACGGTAATGATCCAAGACGTATTGCTAATAGCTTTGTTTTAAGTAGGGGGAGTAAGTCAAGTCTGCAGGTTGCAGATTTGTATACGATTGCAGGACCATCCATGCATGGGCGCGCTTACTTAATGTGATTTTGTCTTCCATTAGCGAGTGCGTACTTGCCGCTTTCTTCAATGTTTTTGAAAAGAGGAGAACAGTAAATTCTGTTGTGAAAAGCCTGCTGCGTTTGTGAGCTTTAAAAATGACTGTAAATACTTGGTGTAAGCAGACTGAGGGTCATCTTCTTGTGCCCTCCAGAGGGTGTTGTTGAGTGGGTTTTGTCGCTGAATCCAAATTATGTACCATGTTTTTATTGATACATATCTTTTATCTGAATACTGCTGCTGCAGTCCGAATTCCAGCCTGACCTGCGCTGGTGAGGAGCTCCGAGGTAGAGCAAATATTGTTTTATATGTCCGTATTTGGAGCCTTTCTAGGATTGCTGCGTCTTTCCCATGCTGGGTTTCACTTGCGTAGGCCACAGTCAGAAAACGTTTTGCTTTAATGACTGCTAGTAATGGCGCAAACAATGGTCCTTTTAAGCTCTTTGCGATTGAACAGAAGGCAACTATTAGGCCATTTCCTTTTTTCATTAGGTTCTCGTTGTGCATTTGGAAAGTAAGTAGGCTGTCTATATATACACCAAGGTACTTGTAGTTGCTGACCGCTTCCAATTTTGTATTGCCAAGTTTGAATGGTAGTTGTTTCTAGGCACGACGACTTATAGTCATGACTTTTGTTTTTGTTGTGTTTTGATTTCAAGCATATTTGCCTTGGCGAAGTCCCCCGTTCTTTGATCGCCCTTTGAAGGCCTATTATTGTGTAGCTTAGCAGCACTATATCGTCAGCATAAGATAGGTGTATAATAGGTAGTGACCCAAGCGTGGAGGATGCAAGTTAACCTGATCTAGCATTGGCGAGAGATCAGCCATAAAAAGGTTGAACAAGTGAGGCGCTAGAACGCAGCATCTGTGCAAATTTTCCTCGTCAGCCTCCTGCCGTCAGCTATTTTAACCTGCATCCAGTGTTTGTGTACATTTTCATTATGGCTCTGAGTATTGGTTCCGGGAGACCCCACTGCTTGAGTTTGTTCCATAGTAGGCCACTGTTCACTCAGTCAAATGCCACCTTAAAATCTATAAAACATACACAGATTTTTTCGCTGCCGTAGACTCTTCTCTGCCATTAGACCGAAGGCGAGAATATTTGTGGTGGTACCGACGCCCCTGCGGAATCCAGACTGGTTAATAGGGATTTTATTATTATTCTCTGACCAGTCTTCCAAGTCACTGAGAATCAGTGAAGTGTAGTATTTTGCTTCCGAGTCTATTAAGGCGATTCTTCTTTATTTCGCTGGTTCTGTTCGATCACCTCCTTTGTACACTGGGTTGATTATTGAGCCTCTCCAACTCTCGGGAAGTTTGTTTGTGCTGCCCACCTCGCAGAACAGACGGGACAGCGGCACCGCCCAAAAATTTGGATCCAATTTGTAGATGGCTTGCGGTATACCACTAGGACCTGGTGCCCCGTCCAGTCAGCCCGTTCTTATTACCTTGGATATTTTTTCTTCTGTGTGTTGGATTGGAGATTGCTCTATTGCCATTGTGATCTTCGGGGTACTTCCTGATTCTTTATGTATCATAACTGTTGTGTGTACAGATTTGGTCTGCTCTGTTAGGTCAACCAGTTCTGAGAATGTTGTGTGAGAGCTTAGCTTTGTTGGAATTGACTGGGTTGTTATGCTGTGATCCCTGGCAAAGGAGTGGTTGGATGGTCCCAAAACTTAATTAATTTTGTTGGTCACTTTAACAAAAGTGGAGGTTAAGTGAAGTGTCCAGGCTGACTCCGTGACGCAAGTGACATTAATTACCTTTGGAGAGCTAGTAAGGCCCTTTACTAGCTCCCAGAAGGCTCACGCATTTTTGATTGTTTTGCGTTGAATAGAAGTTTGGACCAGAAGTTGTCTGATTGGGTTCTTTTGTCTTCCCAGATTTGCTTTTGTACTGCTTCTTGAGTTTTTTTATTTTTTCCCATGTAGCTTTATACACAACAGTGCCCCTTATAGATCTAATTGTGCCTCGTAGGTCTTTTCTTAGGCTCCTGGCTTTTCTACCCAAATGTTTGGATTGGCTGTACCTTATGCTTCTAGGCTGGTTTGTTATGGGGGCATCCTTTAGTAGGTTTGTTAGAAAGGCTACCCAGGCTTCTACTATTAAGCCCTCCCTTGAATCATAATTTGTTATCAATTCCTTTGCCCTGGTAGCTATTTTAGGGAGTGAGTTACTTGACCAATCTTAGTTGTTATTAACCCTGCCTCTGGTTGTGCTCGTGTGTCTTGGAAGGGAAGTTGTCAATTCAAGATGTTGGCACGAGTGATCGCTTTTGGTGGTGTATTTGATCGAGAATTCCTTTGTTTGGGCAAGCAGCTGTATAGTGACAATTATTTCCCAATGATGGGTGTTTAAACCTTATTTCTGTTATTGTAGTTGTTAGTTTATTGAATAGGGCTTTTTTGTTCTCTTGCTTTGGGAGTGCATAAACATTGATAAGGACGGTAGTGCTTGCTACTTTGTTAGATCCTAAGTCCATTTTTATTATTTGCATATATGTTGTTGTGGTAGACATTCATTATAAACAATGGGGTATTCCCAAATAGTCCCTGGACCTGGGCATCGGTTATTATAAAGAAACAGTGGTCCTGGAAGAGATAGATTGACAGAATTATCAACTTATTTGAGCTTACATTAATCAGCTCCCAAACGTCTGTAGATCGTAAAAATAAATGTGCAGAAAAACCACTAAGTATTATTACAATATATTTATTTAGTCATTGAAAGGAATAATCATTAGAGGGTCAAGAAAAAAAGGAGAATGTTCTAGGGAACGTGTAAGAAAAAGTGCTCAAGTGTATATATAGGAGTCAAAAGAGCTCAAAGTGTGTAGAAAAGTAAAGGGCATATATAGGCTGTCTGGTTTTAGGTTTAAACCTATAATAACTGATAAAACCCCACCAAAAGGAAAATAGCCATCACCGGTGTAAACATATAAACACTGAAAAAACACCTTTGCAACCACAAACTAAGTGCCATTCAAAGAAAGGAAAAGATAAGTGAAAGAGTCAGTTTTATTTCTTCCTGAAGGGCCCAATACAATGTAACCTTGTTATACAAGGCAGCAGCAAGAAAGACTGGGCTAACATTATTCTGCTTGAGTTTTGTTGTTTAGGGATGTCACTAAAATATTGTCTCTTCTTCCTTCTGCTTTTTTCAGTTTTGTAGTCTTTGGTCTAAAGATGCAGGGGCTTATTTACAAGGCCCTTGCGCCACTTTTGCGTCATTTTTAACATGGGAAAAGTGACGCAAAAGTGGCGCAAGGGGCTTGTAAATCTGCCCCGCAGTGTTTAGAAGCATGTTTTAGGTCTCATTTAGTTATTTTATAAACTGTAGAGAATCAGGAAATATAAAACTTATATTTGATATTTTGGCTACATTTGATTTCACTGATAAGTAAAATGGCTGGTTTCATAAGAATCTTTCCCAATACGTACCATCACATTTACCCACAGACAGAGAATGGGTGAAATCCTTTGATACATCAGCCCCCTTTTCTAGCAAGCCAGTATTGATTGCCAAACACCCTAGGCTTTAAACATTCAATGCAAGGTGTAGTGACAGGTATATGTGAAAAGAATGTTGTCACCAAGCATCTGAGATCATGGTGAAAACATGACACCAGACGTTGGTAAACATGGAACGCAGTGTCACTTGGAATGCTGCTGAAAAAAGTTCCTACCAAGTTCAATAAAGATTGGAGTGATATTGTTTGTATTTGCAGTAATTCAGCTACGTATATGAAAAAGTTGTATGATGACCTGTCAAAGTCGATACCTGAGCTGAAGTGCTTCCCTGTAAGAGATCCTTGTCACTTGCTAGATGGTATGCTGAAAGCATCTTTACAATCTTCAGAGTTAATGGAGAATGCTATTGACTTTGTAGTCCATTCTGGTGCACTGTTTCATTATGCCCAGGAACAACTAAAATGCTAATATTTCTCATTTTGTGCTTTGTGTGGCATCAAAAAGAGTCATCCTAACTGTGTCATTTAGACAGTGGTTCTCAGTCCTAGAGGCTGTGAATACCATATTATCCATGTGGCGACTGCTTACAGAATTTTTGCTTGGTAATGATGCCAAAGGCAAGAAATGTGATGATCTTTGGTTACATATTGATAGTGATGTGAAAAAGTACAGTCTACTGCATGCTTAGGTTTTTACAGGAAAACATGACTGCTGTAGTGGACATAATCAAATTACTAGAGTCTGAAAACACTCAGGTCTACCAAGTGTTCAGCGTAATTGGTGTAGATGTGAAACATCTCCTTGAGAGTAGGCTGGGTGACACTTTTAGTGACTTTGGCACTGCAACATGCTCCATGTTAGAATTCTTGCCACTTGGTAAGCAAAGAAATGTTGAGGAGCAAGTCAGGAAATTTTCGTTTACAGTCTTTTGGAAATGGCTTGCAATGATGCATAGAAATGTCCCTTCACCAACCAGGGCATTTGAAGTTAATGAAGCCTCACTGAGGTACTCTGCACAAGTTCTAGATCCCTACTTTTTTTTTTCTAGACTTTGGAGAGTACTGCTTCATTTTTGACTGCTTCAATTACTGAGGGGATATGTGCCCAATTCAACATATATGTTGCAAAACATGTCCTTGAGAATCACAATCTTCAGGTACACCAGTATTGGCATGGAAAGCAATGTCATTGGCCAGAGTTAGCAAATTGTGTACTGGCTGTTTTGGCATTGCCTGTCTCAAGTACCAATGTTCAGAGGGCCTTTTCACAGATAACCGTTTACATAGGAAGGTAAGAGCAAGCACGCATGACCAAAGACTCACTAAAGAAATATTGTATGATGTACTACAAAAAGTTTCATTTGTAAAAAGTATTTGGACCTCATATACCCTGTACACACACTATCTATACACATGCACTGTCAGTGCAGAAAGCAAGCAATAATTTAAAGCAAAACATTCCATAAACACCGGAAAAACACTGTTTCTGTTGTTTTTAATGGCGCGAAAATGTGTAACCACTGATAACCACTGGTTTTTTAAGGTATTGAAAAAACTGAAAAAACCCCACCAGAATTTACCAAAAATAGAAACTGAAAACAGGAAAGCCTAGGCATATATTTAAAAAACTGTACAAAACTGATATCCAATAAACAGTTAGATGCAACCTGGCCACATGCAAATTGTTCATTTGAATTTGTAAGGAGAATTTCCTTAAGGCTGTAAACAGGGGTAATGGGGAAGGGGAAATTGGTCCAGGTGCGGTAGGGTGTAGCATTGACGTTTCGATCCGGCTTATCGGCAAACGAGGGACTTTAATACCTCAGCTATGCGGATCTTCCTCCGCCATGGTTTATATCTACTGAATAACGGGAATTGTCCTTAGTTGGCCCTTGCCACTTCATGGGCATTGGTGTCACCGGGTTTTGGACTCCAATTGAGCATTGCAAGATTAATGAGGGTCATTTCACCTGTCCCCTTGTCCTGAGGAAGATCCGCATAGCTGAGGTATTAAAGTCCCTCGTTTGCCGATAAGCCGGATCGAAATGTCGACGCTACCCCCTACCGCACCTGGACCAATTTCCCCCTCCCCATTACCCCTGTTTACAGTCTTAAGGAAATTCTGAAATAACTGTTTATTGGATATCAGTTTTGTACAGTTTTTTAAATATATGCCCTTTACTTTTCTACACACTTTGAGCTCTTTTGACTCCTATATATACACTTGAGCACTTTTTCTTACACATTCCCTAGAACATTCTCCTTTTTTTCTTGACCCTCTAATGATTATTCCTTTCAATGACAAAATAAATATATTGTAATAATACTTAGTGGTTTTTCTGCACATTTATTTTTACGATCTACAGACGTGTGGTAGACATTCAGGCAGATACGATGTTTAATGCAGTCGATATGTAAACGGCAAGGACACCCTTTGGTATACCAAATCGTTGAGGTCTTGTTGCTTTCACATGGTGGAGAACATAACCTGCTACCTGGACTGGGGTAATCAGCCATGTTTCTTGAAGGGCTACCAATTCTTAGTTTTTCCAGTAATCCGGTGGTGAGTTATCCTGCAGTTCGTGCTTTGCACCTCCTATGTTCCATGACAAAAGATTTAGTGATAAATGCTGTGATATCTGCAGTTATTAGTGAGTCATTCTCGTCATGGAGCCAGCCGGGGCCCGCCGTATACTGACTGAATCTTCCCTTGTGTTTTTGATTCTGACTCGTTGTCTCCCTGCTTGCCTCTTGCACTTTGTAATACGGAGTGTACTGGAGTTACACCGTAGTTATATAACCTATTGTTGTGCAGGCGTAACAGGGTTGAGGGGAAGCATTGCTTTATGGGCTTTGACAGTATTATGCCCCAGGCCTCAAACTGTGGGGCTGCATTTAGAATTAATGAAACGATCTCTGCGGTCTTCCAAGTTGAGAGTGTTTTTTCATTTCAGTTGGTGTCCCCCTGACTAACAAACTCAATTGGTAACAGATCAGACGAGGATAGATGGTTTAACGTTGGAATAGCTGCCATTAGGAACAGGACATTTCCTCCATGCAGGTAGTCTTGAGGACCTTGTGATATGTACTACCGGATTAATAGGATCTGATTATTTGGGTTTTTTATTAGCTCCTCAATTCTTGGCTGTGGTGTGGGGAACAAGCGAGGTGCTGAATTTTCAGTTTGTTGTTTTGACTTTTGGTACTTTGTATTGCTGTGGTGTAAGTTTACGTTGATCAATATCGGCTCATTCTGATCTCTATTTGATTGGGAGCATCTCTGCAAAACCACTTCCCGTTCTCTTCTGTGTTGATTGATGCTTTCCTTGACAGTTAATAAGCCTGTAACCAATCTTTTATGATTAGGTAGTTTGTCTTTTATGTACTGAGCAGTGTGTTGACAAGATTTTGCCAAACCTAGATGGTTTTTGTTCTTATTATCCCCGATTGTATTCGCATTGCTCACAGAGGGCCGCATATTGCAATCTGTGAGGTTCATTGTTTCCATTTGCGTAGTCTTTATAAGGAGGCCTCTGTTCAAGCACTTCTCTTTTGTTTTATTTATGCTATTTGTTCCCGTAGATTCTGTGGTTAGGGAATCTGGTGAGTCCAACGTCGATGGATACTTGTAAGTATTTTTTTGATCTTCCTTGACATCTTGATGTATTGCAGGGGTGATTAGATTTTGTTTCGTGGACTAAAAGTCAAAGATTGGATAGAGCCTGTTCTCCTGTTGATCCAACTTTTTATTGTGCTGTAGATGCTTTCTGGCCTTCCTGGCATGTTTCCTATGTCTTTTTGTTTGAAATATTTTTTGGGAATATTTACAAATACGGGATTTCCGTAGTAAAATTTAGACATGGCTAATGCAGTCACAAGTGTCTTTTTGAGGTCTGGAGGTATGAATGGACTGACCTTCCTGATCATCTTTAAAATGATAAAGACTGCAGAAGCCAAGGCGTTAATCTGATCTTTGAAAGTTAGACTGTCATCAAAGATGACACCTAAGTTGCTCACCTTTTTCACGGGAGATGGGAGGTCGCCCAAATCCGTCGCCCACGAGCTAGGTGACCATGTCCATGCCTAGGAGGTGAACCTCTGTTTTCCCAAAACTTAGTTTAGGCAATTGGTCCTTATCCATTTTTTTACCTGGATCAAGCACGTATTAAAATGTTCTGCTGTTTCTTGTAGATTACTAGGCACTGAAACAACTAGCTGAGTATCATCAGCGGCTGACAAGCCAAAGGACCTGATAAGTCCAGTCAGTGGGGTAACATAAAGATTAAAGAGGGTAGGGCTCAAAGAGAAGCCTTGCTGTACCCCACATGGCAGTCTAAAGTGTGCTCCCATCTCCACATGCTGTACTCTATTGGATAGAAATCATTCAAGCAGCTTGAGAGCCAAGTTCAAATAGATGACTGACCAAAATATTATGGCTCACCGTTTTGAAGGCTTTCTACAGGCCCAATAGGATCAGGGCGGCCTTCCCCCTTGTGTCCAGGATGGATCATGATTCTTTGGAGGCACAAACAGGGCAGTCTCTGTGCTTCTCAAAAACCATATTGGGTTGAATGAAGATGTTTGTTGGCATTTATAAAAGGTGGAATGGAAAATGTAGAACTCACAACCTGAGTTGTACATTTAGAGCCTTTTCTAATACCTTTGAGGGAAATGGTAGTTTAGAAATTGGCCTATAAGTGCTAGGTTGCATCGGATCTAGATTGGTTTTTTTTTATTAATTAAGGCCGTCTTCCAATCTTCTGGGAATCGACCTGTTATGATGATTTCATTAAATATGTTGGCCAGTTGGTCACTAATAATTTCAGGTGCAAGATGGACTATTCTAGGACGACATGGGTCTAAAGGTTTGTGTTCTCCTCAGCCAGTCTCACCAATGTGTAACATCCAGGCATGCCAACTGTGTCATTTGATTACTTACAACCTGAAGGGTTACATAGCCAATAGCCTTACATATGTACTGTGCTGTTGTTGCATAGCAAATATATCTAGTAAGTTTACTGATGTGATTTACATATTATGTCTTGTAGATATACCCCCTTCATACACAAAACATGGGGTGGTGAATTACAAAAACCCCAAGTTCATCAGTGAGTGCCTTCATCAGTGCTAAATGCATAGTGCAAGGAGTGATTGTGATGCCAGACGATATGGGGATTGTTAGATTCAATGTGCATCTTTATCACAAATGAACTTTTGGAAGGAGATAAATAGGTCATGAAAAGTTGAGGTGACATGTTGCATGTCTATCAGCCTCTGACCACTGTCAAGGACAACACTTAGCTAATCTGTGATGGACCACATGATAGTTGCTTGACAGGGGAGCCATGATCCCAGTGGCAGACGATGCAAATGTATGTGGTAGTGGATGCACATCTGAAAATGGACGTGGCTGTGAATGAAACAGAATGCATGACAGTTGCACATGCTATGATATTGTGAGCATGTATTGAGCGGTGGCATGGTCCACCATGGACTTACTACTGGCCAAATATGAGAAGTTTCAGATGCGTCTGAATGATGTGAGGTACTAATCCTGTGTCCATTGTTACAACATACTTGCCAAGTTTTCTATATAGGTAGCAATGTGTCCCGATACTGCTCCTTGCCTTATCAATCACAAAACAGTGTGAGACAATACATGTACTGTCAAGACATAGCACTTCTTAATGTGGCAAATTCCTCTGGGATCAAGGCCATTGCAGGATGCAGAAGGTATAGTAATATGCAGTGAAGGTGAAAATGTGTACCATTCCATGGGTACCAAAGATCGTTGCCCCCAAGCATACTCAGTACTGACATGGTCATACCTAGATGTGTCAATGGTGTTGCAATTGCATAGTTTAACAATTGGCCTGCCTTTGCAATAAGGGCTGAGGACATCTGATATGATAGATTAAACGTATGTGTATGGTCACTCTAAGGTGCGAGATGAATTTAGGCAGTAGGGGCTGCTACCTTGGATGTAATGCAAATAATATTTCATGATGTTGATAACTGTTCCTAGTCAGCATTTGAGTGACATTTATCCTCATTGCTTCAACAGACAACATAACCCCAATGAGCTGAGGCCGTACAACAGAAGGAACTTCGGACGGGTCGCCAAAGCACACAGGGCCATGAAAAGGAGATACGAGTTGGAAAAGGCCCAGGGGAAGTGGTCTAGCTTTCCTATGGGGCCACCACCACTGCAAATGGAGGCTCTGCCAGGCATGGACAGTCCAGTGCAGCCGTTGATAGTACCTCCAACAGAGGCCCATCGATTCCCCCTGGACCCACACCTCAGGCTACAGGAGGGCCCACCAACTTTGAGAAGGAAATATGAAAGGACTTATCGGACCTCAAACTGTGTGTGGCCGTCCTTGAAAACAAAATGGACCAGGCCTTATCCCTGCTGCAGGAGATTAAGCAGGCAGTGTCCACACCAAGTGCCCATAGACACTGGGACCCTTTCTGCCCTTCCCCCTGCTCATATACTTTTGTATTGTATATATTGTGTTTTTAATATAGTTTAGGTTAATGTAGTTATAGTGATAGTGTAGGAATAATGATTTTAGTGTTTTTTTAGGGGTGGGTTAGATTGTTAGTGGGGAGGGGTAGTTTGGGTTACTTGGGGGTGGGGATAGATGTATTTTATATGAATAAAAAATAAAAAATACCAAAAAAGCTTTAACATTTAAATAAATATACAAAAATATATGTGATTGTTTAGGTTTCTATGTGTAGGTATTTGATGTTTAAGTGTAGTTTTATTGTCCTTGTGTGCACATGTGTCTTAAGGAGGTTGGGGGTCATGTCGTGCTAAATGTGTAGAGTAAGCTAAGTTAAGTTAAGTTAAGAGAATTTTTGATGGTAGGTAAGCTAAGATAGTTTTGGATAAGTTAGGATAGGTAGGTAGTATAGGATAGGTAGTTGTTTCTTATTTATCTTATCTATTGTCATTAAATGTCATTGTTTGCTACATACAGGTCTATGTCATGGTTTACTGTGTGGAAGTTAGCATGTGTGCTCAGGGAAAGTATTTTACATGCATATGTCTTTGCTAGCAGTGTTTGACAACATGTTTGAGTAGGTGTCTTACCTATGGACAGGGATACGTCAGCCTGGCCATGACTTTACATCATCTTAGAATCAGGCATTGTTATGAAGTAGATCTGGCAATCATGATAGCGTTTTGGCACAGTGCTCATCATGTGTTCACATAAAATATCTATGTATGGGATGGTAATGCAACATGGATTGGAGGGATGTTGTGGTCAATATATTTTGCCCAATTAGTAGGTTTTTGTGCTCATACACTGATGGCTGCCCCGTACCCACTCATAATTGCAGCGTTTACTTGTCAGGCCAATGTTGTATGCTTACAGTAACAATGTGTGTACCCAGCGTTTGTGGGGTGAATTTATTTACCATTCACTTTGAGTGCATGGCACCAGTTTAACTTATTGCTTGCAACCTTGAAAAAGCCCTTGCTAGTCATCACACAAATAGTGTTCACTAAATATGTTACACTCTCACTGACTAGCATTGTCCCGGACTCAACAATACATGTGTCCCTTCGGCAAGTAGTTGGTGTAGTTGCCTCTCAGAATGGCCAATTATCAACCTTGTCCTGACTCATAGAGACACACAACAAACAGAGTGTTATTATTAGTGCATTTATTTACAAGTGCAATTGTTGAAGGGTCTCACAGGAAACGTTCATTGGACAACAAACCCAAAGGATGTTTAGAGCCAGTGGATGTGCAGACTGAGTCCATGTGGGGAACATGTCGTGGGACATTTTGAGGAGAGGAGTGATTCAGTCAGGAGGATGACCACAATGTCATTAGGGAGGACAGGCCACATTGACAGTCCCGAAATGGTCAAGGTGAACAGGGTAAAGTCAAAATGAGGACAGTGATAGCAGATGTTCCTTGGCATGTTAATCAGCACAGGGCTAAGGAGAAACTGGGTATTTGGCACAGATGAATGCTACTGGACACTTCTTAATTAGAGAAAGGCACCGTCCACATCTTCCTTCTCTAATGTGTGCGGTTGTCTCCCATGAGGGTGGTGTTGTAGATGCGGCAGCCGAGGGAGGCACACACACATCAGGGGTGAAAGATGTGGATCCCGTACTGGCAGCAGCATTCATCTGTTCCAACTCTTGAGGCATCACTGCAGCGAGGAGGATCTGCTGGTTTGCAACACAGCAGCAACGTCGCGGTAGTAGGAAGCCATGGCAGCCATGTGGGAGTCCTGCTTCTGCTCCATGGACTCCAAGATGGTTCTGATTGCCCCAATGTCTTTGGCCATGATGCTGGTGCCACTTAGGGAGGGCAGTTGTTGATGCTTATGCCTCATGATACCAGCGATGTCAGCCAGGGACTGCTAGAGGCCACGGAGACTAGGTGCCTCTGATGGTGGCACTGTTGTTCCTAGAGGGACTGTGGCATGCATGGACTCCCTCTTGGTGGCCGTCACAGTCTCCATCCCTGCCCGCACCTTATCTGCCAACTCTCGCTGGACTCCTACTGCAGCACGTTGATAGGTAATCTGTGGGTCCTCAGAGTCCAGGGGTCTGTGTGGGGTGGCCGGTGGTGCCTGTTGGTTGTTAGGTGGGGATGTGGAGACCCCACTATGCTGCTGACCCTCCCCGTGTCCAGAGATGGTGTCCCAATGGAGTCCAGCCGTTCTTGGAGAGTGTCATGGTCGATGGTTGGTAAGTTGTCATCATCACCATCATCACTGATGTCTGGGACAGGGTACTGGCCAGGAGCGGAGTGTTCATGCTCTGCAATGAGATGTGGAAATACTATTGGTGATATCTTCTACATGTTGACATGGTTAAAGCAGCTGACCAACAAAGTGCAGTACATTGCACTTTCAGTTCCTCATTGATGCGTAAGACAGCTGTTATGTAAGGGTATGGATTGCAAATAGTACTGTATTTCCCTTTCAGATGAATGGGACTCAGCATTGTCATCGCTACCAAAGTGTGCCTACTCTCAGTGGATGGGCCCTGTCATAGTAGTCAGATTTCAAACACTGATGTTCATGCCATTTCCTCATGAGCAGAGTTGGTTATCTGCAGTGTCACAATCGTTTTCATCAGAACCATGTACTTGTATGTGTCCTTACCCCAATGGCTGTTCCAAATTTGGTCCTGGCAGCCGACTTACTGCCCCACAGTGATGGGACCCTGATCATACATTGACTCTCATGTGCCTACAACACCTACACTATGCATAGCAATCTCCAATGGGCTGACATGGCAGGCTGTTCTAGAGTGACATTTGTCAGGCAGCACCCCAGAAGGTAGGAGTGCTGGGAATGGTGACATGTATCTACGGAGGGGCATGTTCACATAGAAATGGCATAACACTGTGGTGCTGGCACTTTAGCTGTGCCACCCTGCGTCATTCCACAAACACAAGAAAGCACTGTATTCACAAGGATACAGCACACCCCATGTGTTGTCCCTTGCGCATGCACAGATAATAACCGCCAAGCACCAACATAAAGACCCTAGTGCCATGGTGCAAGGGTGCCTGCGTTGACACCCGGCTGTTCTTTTTTAGACGATACAGGGGTGTGAATAAGGGTGGCACATATTCCAGTAAATATAGCCCATTCATGCATTAGTGAAATGATGCAGCTCAGCGCTGCTGATTTGTGAGCATCAATGCCTTGCACATTTTCACTTGAAATATGGCCCATGGTCCACTGGTGTTCATGTCTTGCATTCACACCCACACCCAGTCATACATATGTAGATGAGAGGAGTTCAGGTGGTCCCTACAATGGCAGCTGACACTTGTGTGGTCTGAGCCTGCATGCCAGGACAGCTGTCAACCATGTAGTTTATTCTAGGGGAGTATGGATGCGAGTCTTGAAATGTCCCTATGTTAAGGTACTACCCATGGCCCACATATTCCCCACCCCTCAGGTGTATTGTTTTTCCTGTGAGATACCAATTGTATGATAGGGATTTGGAGGCTAGGTTAATGTGAATGGACCCAGGCAAGACAGAGGGGATTCTTTCATAGACATGTGGTGCAGCCCAGTGCAGCGCAATAAACAATCTTGCTGCACCAAGCTGTGTGAATAGGGAAGTGTCGGGTTGTGCTGTGTTTAGGACAATACAACACATCCCTGTGCTTTCGTTTCTGCTGGTGCACATTCAGCTGGTTAGCACCAACGCAGGTACCCTTGATCCATGGTGAAGGGGTGCCTGCTTTGGTTTACATCTGCTGTTTATGCGCCAGCGCGGTCAGATAAAACAAGAATGCACCATATCTTGTAGAAACAGCACATTACCGCCCTTTCATTTTGAGGTAGGATATCAAAGCTAGAACGCTTGCGAAGCTGCCCTATGCCAACATATGATCAAAATGCCCATAAGCCTTACATTGATGTCATGTCTAAGCATAGATGAGCCAGGATGCCTACCACTTGTCCTGCAGATAATTCGGCAGAGCGCTGGGCCACAGCTGCCTGAACTGCACAACATTACGTAGCTCCTCCATTGGCCCTTGTTGTGACTTACCCTGTTGATGTTGTAGTTCATCATAGTCATCACTGTCCTGTCCCGCAACTCTAACCACCGACTCCTCAGAGATGACAGTGGACACCTGCTCCTCCAAGGGATGCAGCTCCTCCTCAGACACTGGACTACCACTACCGGTCTGCAATGCTGCCTGTCTTTTATATAGAAAAATTGGCAGGTATGACATGTAACAATGGACGCAGGATTAGTACCTCACATCATTCAGGAGCAAATTAAATTTTGACCAGTAGCAAGTCCATGGTGGACCATGCCACCGCTCAAAACATGCTCACAATATCAGAGCATGTGCAATTGACATGCATTCTGCATCATTCACAGCCACATCCATTTTCAGATGTGAATCCACTACCACAAACATTTGCATGGTCTACCACTGGGAACATGGCTCCCCTGTCAAACAACTATCTTGTGCTCCATAACAGATTGGCTAAGTGTTCTCCTTGACAGTAGTCAGAGGCTGATAGATGTGCAACACATCACCTCAACTTGTCATGACCTATTTATCTCCTTCCAAAAGTTCATTTGTGATAAGGATGCACATTGAATCTACCAATACCCACATCATCTGACATCACAATCACTCCTTGCACTACGCAATTAGCACTGATGAAGGCACTCACCGGTGAAGATGAGGTTCTTGTAATTCGCCACCTCAGGTTTTGTGTATGAAGGGGGTCCATCTACAAGACATAACATGTAAATCACATCAGTAAACTTACTAGACATATTTGCTATGCAACAACAGCACAGTATATATGCAAGGCTATCGGCTATGAGCCCTTCAGGTTGCAAGCAATCAAATGACACAGTTGACAAACCTGGATGATACACATTGGTAAGGCTGGCTGTGGAGAACACACATGTGAATGCCTTAAACATGCACCTGTTGGCCATTTAGCAGAACCAGGTAATGAACCACATCACTACCAAATTACACAATGGTAGCTGACTTGGATGATGCTGTGCACCTATATAATTCACATACCATATTCAGTAAGGTGATGCTATACAGAGGCCCTCTCAAATGCTGACACCAGAAAATGAGTACGCTACGTACAGCTCACTTCATGCGTACTTGTTCCCTAAGTAACGTGAGTACTGTACCTGTCAGTGCTTCTGAGTGCATGATATTGTACACCTAAGCAGAAAATTACCTATTTGGGCTTGAACAGGTATGGTATAGGTAGAGATGTTTCTCATTCAGGCTACCATTCCCTTGGATACTGAACCATGTGAGTGGGCTACCATCTGACATACATTTGGGCTCTCATACTGGAGTCATGTACTATGTGAGTTTCATATGCCAAGACAGGTCCAGTGGCTCTGGACTCAAAAACACCTCTATGCAGTCAGAGGTAGTCAGTCAATCCAGTGCACAGCACAGAGTAGCCATAGTGGGCATCAAAGAACTATACCTAGTACATAAGAAATGCTGTTCAACACCAGTTTTATATGTATTGCCACATTCAGTGGTGAGCTAAGCAGTGTTAGCTATGGCAGGCCTCCTTAATGCTTGACAACTCAGGGGAGGTATGCCACGGACGAACATCGGTACAACACTATGGGGCTTTTTTACAAGGATCTTGCGCAGCCGGTGCATCACTTTTGACGTTGTAAGAAGTGACAAGCCAGCAGTGCCAGGGCCTTGTAAATGAGCCCCTTTATGTATGACGTATGTCCTGTGATGGCCCATCACAACTGTACCTGGCAAATGCCTGTTGTGAAATAAGCAGCTCTGAAGCACATCTGCACTACCTGCTCTGTCATCATATGAGTTGTCTGGACGGGCTACGGCAATGTACATTAGCTCCATGCTTCCCTGCGACTCATCTCTGTCACCTACAGTAACACGAATACTAGTGTGGGCCAACACAGTATCACAGTTAGCCCTGGTGCACATATAGTGCGGGCACTACAGCCACGGCATTTGCTCTTTTTGCATGGGGGCATGGCTAATTTGAGTGAATCTTTCTTGTGAGCCATACTTAATGGCTTCACAAATCATCAATGGGTACATGAGAAACATAGGATAACAGACAAAATAAGTGTACATACATGTTGCTCCACCAACTTCAATGCCCTCGTAGTGTAGGAGGTCCGACTCCCTGCCAACATCTGCCCAGCGATGCTTCAACTGCTGTGTGTCCCGGTTAACTCCATAGAGAGGCAGCATCGGGAGGCGCATGCTGTCCCACCGATGCTTGCGGACCTTCACGGTGTAGCGCTGGATGACTTGACCCCCACTGGCTAACAAGTTGGGCAGGTAATGGCAGACCAGCCACAGGCATGCCCCAAACTCCTGCTTATACATGGGGTGACAACGTGTTTGCCTCGGCATGATCCCACCCACAATTATCAAACCCAAACAAAATGAAAAAGCCCCAAATACATTCTACTACCTCTATAACAATTTATACCTCAATAGACAAACACCCGACAACGCACAGGACAATATACAACAATATACTACAAATACACACAACAATTTATTAAGGGACACAACAGGGACAGCAGACACGCACCAGCTCCAAAAACACCAACATCACACTGTAGCACAAGCACAACACCACCACTCCCAAGTTCGGCCAGTAAAACTGTGACTTATTGTGAAAGTAACTTCACAGTTACTGGTTTGCAGCCAGCAGGATCCATTACATTGCTTCTGTTTATCCATTACTTCACTTGCTGGGCGGATGCAACACGTTTTGAGCCAATGCACCATTTTTTTTATGCTCCCGCTCAATGCGTCAATTTCACAAAAGGCCTGACAATGGTAAATGCAGTTTGTATTGCGTGTCTGCAGGGAAGCGTCATTTTTCAGTGACGTGGCAGCTGAAAATTTTCACGCTGAATGGTGATGCGTCATATTTTTTGACGCAAGAGGTCTAAACTATTTTTGGGATGTTGTGGGATGTGCAAATCATGTTAAAATAAACAGTAAATGCAGTGTTGTGTGTGATTAGTGGAGTGTATCTGTTTACAGTCTTTGTATATGTGTCAAATGTGTGTTTGTAAGTGAATATGTGTGGTTTCATTCTGTTCAGGGATCATACTATGCATAGTGCCCAAACACTGTGGTAGCACAAAGGCGCAACTTACCAGAGGTGCTCTGTGTGATAAGTTAGTAATAGCACCCATTGACATTGTATCAACTTCCCCCAGGGATGCAAGAGCCTACCACTGCAATGGGGTCAGTGTACCCATATCTACGACTGCTCAGCCTACTGTCAAACAGCGCCTTGGACCACAGTGGAAGCATCAGGCTGTTTTATAATTTGTGAGTGTGCAGCAATTGGCTGCACCCACATGGAAGAGGATGTATGGCTGGTGCCATTCGATTGTTAGAGTATTTGCATTCCATATCAATGGGACATACCCCACAGGAAAGTGACAGTGTCATAAATTGTGTCAAATATGATCCACAATCATGGTGATTTTGTTATGGTAGATCGCCATGCATGCCTTGGTGTAACCTCTTGCAAATGGATGATAGTAAGGCTACATAAATCACACCATCACTACACTCTGCATCAAGGTAGTGTTGCTTGTGCATAGGAGTGGGTGTTCACATGCAACACTGTTGGACTGGCAAAGTATAGTATGTAGCATTTGTCTATGTGAGATATGTTCACCTAATGGATTTGGCATGTTGATACAGTTGTTGTTGTAGCATATGTAGACTAAAGTTTTGGGACTGTGTTCTCATGCACATACTATGTGGAACACTTTAAAGTCATCATACTATGAGTGACCTCTACTATCATCCACAAGTATGAGGCCGTACACATGGCTAGCATCAGGAGAGACACACACACTGTCAGTGAACACTATCTACAGGACCACACAGTGGTAAATGTGGCTGCCAATGGAGGACTATCCGCTACAGATAGTTGGCATGCACACAAAGTCATTTGTATCAGATGCTGGTCAATGCTGTTTGTCACACATAGCTACATGAATTATCTGTGTGACAAGAAGTAACATGTAAAATGTGAATCTTTAGGTGTTTACTGTGACTATGGAATAAAAATGCATACACAGTG
Source organism: Calotriton arnoldi (assembly GCA_963921515.1). NCBI lineage: Eukaryota > Metazoa > Chordata > Amphibia > Caudata > Salamandridae > Calotriton > Calotriton arnoldi. Next base: position 1,519,703 of record CAWUFW010004390.1, read on the forward strand.
GTAGTGCTCAGAAATTTATTTACAGATTGAAGAACATTGTTTGATATTTCATCATTGTTGGCTATGATGTTGAAGATTCATGGTTGTGTGAAGAACTTATTTAGAATGTTGTTCCTCTGCCGGGTTGCGGAAAGTGTTGGTCCATATTGCTGACGTTCCTCATCTTCCTCCTCGTTATTGTCGGCATTTCCTGCTCCCCATTTTCATCTGCAAATGGCACATTTTTCCTGACACAGATATTGTGCAAAATGCAGCAGACCAAAATTATTTTACACACCATGGGTGGGGAATAGAGCAATCTGCCCCAAGATATGTCCAGGCTTCGGAAGCCAGATTTTAATACTCCGAATGTCCACTCAATGATGGACCTGGTGTGGCATAGGGCATGGTTGTATGTCAGGTGGGCTTCTGTTTGTGGGTTCTTGATTGGAGTCATGACCCACGGCATCAAAGTGTAGCCTTCGTCTGCTGCAAAGAAAGGAGGTGTCATATTAGTCAAGAGTCATGACAAGGGATAGCACAACATTCATTTCCAATCTGGTCTGTGTCCTGCTTAACTCATAAACTTTGCTTACAGTAAAAGATGTGCTATGACATAGTGTGGCATACACGCAAGTAGAGATTGGAAATTGCTGACACTGAGCTACACATACAGCTGTAATGCCCTCTGTGATTCACTTACCATTTGTCATTCTGGTAAGTACCAATGCCATGCAGGTGATGCATTCTCAGCAATAAGCAGAGTCAATTTGCCATTCAGTAGACACATGTCTCACTTTCATCTATTGTGTCTATTATTGGCTACTAATGCCATTCCAGAACTGATACCTATCTGATTTGACAATATGTAACAGGAGCAGGTGATGTGTGTTACTTCAGTCACATATATTTTGCATTGAGATTTCAAATCAATATAGTTCAATGTGCTCCGCCATGGGAAGGATAGTGAGTGGATATAAATGTAGGGCTTGATGGTATGCACATGTCAGTGCACAATGTCCACTATGGTGACAGTAAACAAGGGGGTATAGATATCAGTCAATCTTTCACTCTACAGTGCAACTGGTGGACTAACTACACTACAGGGCCTCATGTCTTGTGGACAGTGCAGCCTATGTCTTCTACATGATTTAGTGCCGAGGGTTCTGTGGCTGCACAGGCAGAACTAGTGCAGCATTGCTCCAAAACAGCCACATTATTTCTCTGAGAACTGTTTTGTTGGCTGTGATGGGAGATGTAGTTTGTGCATGAGGCTGCACCTTGCTGCACAGTCAGGCGCCTTGGATGAATGCTATTGTGGTTTCTGCACAAATGAACATTTTGTGCACATAATATGTGATGTGTGTATATGATGAGTGATATTATGTAGCATGCTAGAGCTGATCCTGCAAGGTTCCTTTATGACCCTATATCTCAGTTTCACAGGTCTGGGATACATTTTGTGCCTCTTGACCATGGGATTTACATGTGAAACACAGACTAGACACAGGGATTGCCTTGCTTCAACAGGGTATTTGGAAGCATCATTTTACTAGTTATTGCATCTGTGAGGGTGTTTGACACTATTGAATGCACACACAGGCCCTTGTGTAGTAATTGATGCTACTGGACATCAATAGATGTTAGCTGGCTTAGCTGAGCTGCATTCAAAGTGATTTTGTGAATTGTGCTTTTAAGTTGGCATACAGCCCATCCACGGTTTGTCCACATTTGCTACAACACATGATATTGACTAGTGCTACCACCAGCCCGTCCTTGCAGTACAGTGTACGTGTGTCAGCTTAGTGTTCTCACATGACGCCATGCTTTAAGGGACACATTCCAGCACCAATTACATACCATCTATGCCATTACCTCCTACTATGTGTCGTGCGGAATGCTGGACACATAGTTATTGGACATGACAAAGAGTAGTGATTCTGTATCGTCATTTCACCTCCCCTTGGGAGACACACTATTTGTACACTGTCCCAGGGTTGCTGAACCTAGGCCATGCGTAAATGTGTGAGTTAATCATTGATGTTGAATGGGATAGGCCACCACAAGGCCCATAGTAGACATTCTTAACGTAGGGTGAATAAATGCTGAACTTTGAAGTGGCTTGCTTTACTGCATACCAATGAGGCCATGCAATGTCATGCAGACAGACTTTGCATTGCCATATTTATGTGATTTTGGGAAGCTGCTCCACTAGAGCATCATGAATAGAGATAGTCCATCAGCACAGTTCTCTTATACTTTTGGCCCACTGTGGCATAGGCGATGTCAGCATTTGTGACTTGTAGAATTGTGTTGCACATAGGCCATGTAGTATGGTGCAAGTATGTATTCCCTTACCAACTACGTATGCAATGTCTCACTCAACCCAAGACTGATATGGCAAAGTATTCCTACATAATTGACTGCCATGTGGTATGTCATGTGCTTGAATTCTACTTACCAACAAGTAGGCCATTCCCATAGGTCCCATTCTGAAATGCTCATTGATGCTGGATGCCGAAAGATGAATGAGTCATGTGCACTGCCCGGGTACTTGGCAAGGACATTGATGAAAAGGGCCAGATGGTCCACGATTGTCTGCATGTTCATTGAATAGGTGTGCTTCCTGTTGCGATAGAATTGGGATGTTGCCGCTGGAGGCACAAGTTGCACATGTGTGCAGTCCATTCCCCCCAAAACATGTAGGAAAACTGCAATGGCATAAAAGCCTTGCTTGTTGTCCTGATGTTGCTGTGCTGTGTTGGGGAAGTAGGTAGGATGTAAGGCATATGATGGCATCCACGATGGCAGGGAGGAACCTGGAGAAGGATGCCTGGGATACTTCTGCCATTCTGGTTGTGGTGGTTTGAAAACTTTCAGATGCCAGCATGTGGAGTACAGCCATTAGCATAGCCTGCGGAGGGATGTTGATGCAGTGCTGCAATGTTGGATGCAACCTTGGTGCAATCTGGTGCTGGAGGCAGACAATGGACTCTCTCCTGAGCCTGTAATGGGCAATGACCTCCTCCTACCTGAGGTCAATGAGGGTGTCTCGTGGCCGATGGGGACATTGTCAACATCACTAAGTTAGCATGAGCACTGCAGCCATGATGCAGCTTTTGCGCACGTTACTACATGGCTTTATTTTTGCAAGACTCTGTTTATGCCTTTCACATCAGAACTGTCTGCTGTGTTCGTTCTCTGCCTGTTCCTGGAGTTTAGTCTGAACATTGTGAGCAAGGTCGATAAACAATGCCCCTTGTTTTTCTGTTCTGATCAGGCCCTAGCACTTAGACAAAACATTCTAACGTAGCTGCTCCTGGAGACTTTTACTTTGTTATTATGGGGATGCATGTTTAGGTGACACACACTTGGAGAGGGACCTTTACAGGGAGAAGAGCAACACGCACCTACAATGTAGAAATATCATCTATAGCCTAAGGTATGGGGTCTGCTGAAAAAGCCCAGAGATCCTCTATTATATAATAATACTTCTTCTTACCAAGGGGAGGGAGGTTAGGCACTATAGTCCTTTCTCCATTGTCTTTATATGATGACATCTCCTTTTATGATGTATGGACTAGCTGCAATGCTAACTATATTCGTGTTATGCATTTTTCTGCTTATTGTGGCACGTATACTGCATGTTAGAGCACGTTAGTTAAAATAAACATTTTCAACTATATTCGTGTCTCGGTCAGATCTTATTGTGGTCAGGTGCGAGAGTGTGAGCGAAAAGGTGTGTCTTGTTACCACGATTCCTGAGAGATCCGGGAGTGTTGTGTTCTGGGGTGTCTAATCATTTGCTTCTCCGTGACTGTATAGGAGAGTGAGTGAGACACTATAGCTAGTCGGTCCTTGGCTCGTGGGCACTAAGGTGGTAGGAAGGCACAGTCCCTATACACCGAGGTCCCATAATCCTGTGGATAGTTCTGTGTATGTGCAAAGTCCCTGCAACATGGCGCCACCAACGTTTGGTCTGGTACTTATTCATGAGACCCCTGAGTATCACTTGTGCTTGTCCACAATACCCTCTCACCAGTTTAGGAGATGTCCGTGGTGCGAGGGATTAACCTCCTATATTAGAGTTTTATAGGTTTTTTTCAAGCTTGATTTTAAAAGGTTAGATTTTATTTGTTCTTCACCCAGTGTTGCGCTACCGTTTTCCTTGTTGAATTTCCAGTGTCTATACTGGCGCAACCAATTAACATTGCTGCGCCTAACCACGCCGCAGTTACTGCTCATTTGACTCAACATGGAGTCCCGGTTGCGGGAGCAAATATTATATTTGTAATAGAGGCAGGTGCAGCTTTCCGCTTCGAAGTTTTTTACTCTTGGGTTAAGTGTCCAGCTGTTTATGGAAACGATAATTTCTTTCATGAATATTAACGTGGCGTGGTTCCACAAATTTACCATCCATATTGTTTACTTGAAGTTCCGTTCTCAGCTTGGGAGCATACCATATGGTTTAATGGCGCCCTTCCTCACCCTGTTTCAGTGGTCCGTCTCAGCCTCGTATCAGTCGACTGGGCAACATGGCCCCTTTTGGCGGGATTTACACCTCATCTAAATTATCTTGGTGCTACGCACGCAGAGCTGCAACTGTTACACATATCTTTAGATCATATACACAGAAGTGTCATACAATATATGTCTCGTAATATACCCGCGGCTCCGGCTGGTGCCGCTCAGCCACCAGGGCATGGTGGTGGCGTGGTTATTAGTCCTATCATGATTAATTCAGTGATGGGTAAGGGTCCTCAGAATAGGGATGATTTACCTTTCTGGTTGGCCGAAAAATTTGAGCAACTCGAAGCGGTTTTTCCACATACTGGTCCTATGGATAAACACAGGATCCCCACAATGAGCTTACCAAAAGGCCTTATTCCCAATTTGGCTGATTTCACCACTTGGGGGAAGGTGTTTGCAGCGGTTTATTCTCTGTGTTTTGGCACTCCCTCCATGACCGTGCTTCCGACGGTTCTTAAAAAGGTTCAAGATGAACACGGGGCGGAAGCTGCCCTGGAATTGGGGATGAGATTAGTGGGCATGGTCCCATTGTCTCCGACATGATTCTTGCTAACGTCTAAGGGGAAGCGGTTAGCTAACAGGTGCATCAGCGCCTAGAGGTAGTGACGGACGTGGATAAACAACATGAATTGCCAAAGATTATTGCGTACGTATATAAATCCTTGGGGCACAATAATCTGGGTGCTAGACCTTTTTACTCAAATGCAGAATAAGCCCCCGCCTGATAAGGAGGGGCATCCAGTCTTTCCTAAAAAGGCTTGGAATAGAAATCAGTGGCAGCAACAACAGGTGCAAGGTTTGCGTGCAGGTTCACCAACACCTGACACTTCTGAATGTAGATATGATTTGCATGATCGCTCTAAAATTAAGACACCAGAGAGGTTTCAGGTTCCTGATCCACGCTCTCCTTGTTCCTTTCAGGAATCATCGGATCCACAGTTCGGTGGAGTGGAGCAACAGGATCGCAGACAAGGCGAGACCACTCAACAACAATGTGATCCGCCACGCCAGTTTGACGTAAAAGCCAAACCAGAGGGACAACCTCCTTATCGTGCCCCGTTTCAGAAGAAAAAAGTTGCCACTTTAATAGCAAAGTATTCCTCAGATGATGAAAACCCTGCTCCTTGATTGGAGATGGGTGGTGACACTCCTCGACAGCGCGGCGGAAGTTACTATAGTGCGGGAGGCACTCCATCCTTGTCTGGAGGCGAGAGCGAGATACTTTCATTACAATGGAAACAGCAGATACACAAGTTGCACCCCCTGATAGGCTTTATGACATTGTCCTACAAATTGAAGGTGATATAAAACGTACAATTAAAGCAGTCTTTTGGGACAACCTTACCTCCTCTTATGACATTGGGTTGGCGGAGGCGGATTGGCCTCCTCCACTCGTTTTGGCTTCTTACCGGGGGAGGACGTGATACTCCCAAGTTTTTCACGTTACGTCTCTGAAGAGGCTAAACAAGCTTACGCGTCAGAATGGGCATTAGCCCTAGCGCCGGCTGTGTATCATAATCAGGTAGGCTGGGATAGAGATTCACCGGCACATGAAATTCCTTTAGGATCTATGCCACAGCCACAAGCGCAGTATCCGATTAAACGAGAAGCAAAAGCATCCGTAAGTGAAATTTTGGCCCAGTTGGAATATCAGGGTGTGATTGAACCCTGTGGTTCATCAATGAATAATCCTCTTTTTCCGATAGTGAAACCGGAAGGTTCATATTGCATAGTTTTGGATTACAGAAGTTTAAACAGTCATGTTCGTACGTTTGCAGTACAGAAAACCCACAGCTCTGTGTTGATAAATAACATAGTCCGTAAAAAGTATAAAACCACACTAGATATATCCAATGGTTTTTGCAGCCACAATTTGGCTCCTGACAGCCGTGACTTAACCACATTTACCGTGGTCGTCAATCAGAAACAATTTATGCGTTTGCCTATGGACTATAAGAATAGTCCTGGGGCTTTTGCTGCGCGTGTTGCGTCTCTCTTGCACGACATAGACCCTGATGTTTTCTCATACGCCGATGACATTTATTTGACGGATAACAAATTAATACAGCATCTTGTGCGTGTGGATCACATCATTATGTCATTTGCCAACTTGGGTTACAAATTTAATTTTGCTAAGTCTCACATCACCTATTTGGCGGTACTCTTCTTGGGTTACGAACTCAACAATAAAGGTAGGGGGTTAGCCCCCGACTTTTTGGAGAAATGCGCTCAGTTGCAACCTCCTTCCACTCTAAAGAAGTTACAATCTTTGCTGGGTTTATTCAATTTCAGGAGGACATATATTCCTGACTATGCCCAGCGTATCAAACCGTTTTACGTGTTGATACAACCCTCTATTTCATCTTCCAGCTGGTTTCCAGAACATACCACGATTCTTCGGTCTTTGCAGTCTGATCTGCATATGACCAACTTCTTGCTAACACGTATCAATTCTACAAATTTAGTCATAAGGATTGTGCCGGGTACAGTAGGTTTCACTTACTTGACGTTCAATGAGGGAGACAGTCCCCATTGCTTAGAAATCCCACTTGTACACATCGGAGGAGATGCGTTTTTCCACCTTTGAAAAAATTCTTACGGCAGTCTAGATGGCGATTCTTAAAGAATGCTCTCTTGCTCAAGACAAACGCATTCTTATGGTCTCGCATGTGCCTGCTCTAGAAGCGGTCACGAAGGCGAGTGTTCCGAATTCTGAAGCTTTACATCCAGGTTGGATTCAGTGTGCGAGGTCATTGACAATCAGCTGATGTCACTTTTATCTTCGACCCATCGTTACAGACACAGGAGTTTTTTACAATATGAACAAGTTCACCCCCCTCCGTCGTCTTTGCTTCCTCTTGATCGGTACAAATGTATCATTTATACAGATGGTTCTGCTCAACCGGCCGTTGGTTCTAAACATGCTTATTCGGCGGCCTGCGCTATTGTAGCAGGCTCTATGGTTGACAGTGATTTTAAGTCTTCCTTGGTGCACACACAGGCTCTTGGGGACTGTACAGCTCAATTGGCTGAGCTACGTGCTCTAGTGTTGGCTCTAGAATTCGCTGATCCTGATGTACCCACTCTTATAGTGTGCAATTCCTTTTAGTGTGTACAATCCTTTAATGACAATTTGTTCTCAAAATGATTATCGAGATTCTAAAGGTAGCGCAATAAAGCATAAAATGCTTTGGGTTCGAGTGGCCGCTCTTAAAGAACGTTTGCCACTCATGCATGTTATCCATACTCTTGGCCATCAGTGTGTCAGTTAGTCCACAGGACCAGAAGAGCTAGTCCCAAATCCCAGACTCCACTGCCAGCAAATAATTTTACTTGCAGTAAAGAGGGGGAAAGGGGAATTGGGATAAACAAGAGAGACTGCCACTGCTGCGTTCACCTCACTGGAAACCCAATATGGATTGCCACGAACACCTGTAAATACAAGAACAGAGTTTACTATTTCTAAACTCAACGCCCTCTGAAAACCCAACCACCTCCTCTTACTAAACTAATTTACCTCTTTGTCACAGTGGTTTAGCTGCTCTCTTATGCCCTGCTTTTAGATAACAAGGCCTCCTCAAAATATTGTATCATACATGCGCTCTGCCAATCTGCGCTTAAAGGAGTTTATATTTGTCTCTTTTCTTGTGAAAGTCTTTATATATTCTCTCCTTATTCTCACACTGGTTGATGTATGCAGATAGGTTGGTAAGCACAAGTATATATATATGTATATATATTTGTATCTACTGATTCTTGAGTCAAATGTTGATAGACGATTGTTAGATGCGCTGCACTCTCTACGCCTTTAGAGATAGCTGCTTCAAGTCCTTGGGTATGCTAACTGTGCAGCAGTCTACTTTCTTTTAGTCTCTTTCCTACTTGTGAGTGAATTAAGTAGCTGGAAGAGCAGTTTTACTACCTCATAAACATACTCTCCAATTCTCTGAAAGTCCAAACGAGTGTATCTCCTTAGAGCTATTCTGAACTCTGAGAGGGAAGAAACTCCTCACAGAAAAGAAATAGCGCTAACTTACTTGGAGTTCTGGTTCCTTCTTGAATCAAACTGGATACGGCTTCTGGAAATAAGGAACTCACCAGACTATCGCCAAGTTGAATTAGTGAATACCTTGGAAAAGAAACTAATTCACGAACTAACTCCCAGAAAAGGGACTGCCAAATCTTTAACGATATCAGGCAGAGCGCGACTCGAGATTAACGCTACTCTCCTGAGGAGAATTCTTCTAAAGTACTTAAGCGTGAAGCAAGCACAGCCTCACGTCCCGAAAACAACAGTTGAAGTGCGCCACACGCATAGAGCGAGCACGCAGCGTACACTAATCTTCTTCTTGGAGTGAAAGACTAGAGCGCTGACTGACATCGGAAAAGATGGCGGCCGCAATCTTAGAATTCCACCGAGAGCAAAGGTGAGCATACTTTGTAAACAATAGTGAAGGGCTACTAAACATCGTATTATGTCTCTTGCAGTTAGCACAATAACTCCATCTCTTCTTCCTTTGCCCAAAAGGTGACTTATGAACGACTAATCTAGATTTTAAATGACCAGTCCTGACAACGCGTGTGGGAGCATATGCTGTTGGTAATTCTTTGGCTGATGAGGCAGCCAAATCTATGGTAGCCACATGTTCAGTAGCAACAGTAACTAGGTCCATGATTAAAATTGATAATGATATTCTTGCGGCTATAGCTGCGACGAAGGGTGGGTCGGAGTTCCCACAAGGTTTCACTTCAATGTATTCCTATCATTTGTCACCTGAGCAAATTCCATTTGCTACAATACCGTACGTTGGGGATCGGCTGATTCCCAACGAAGACCAAAGACTTCCTTTGATCATTGCCGCTCATGAAGGCATGGCATCTGCACATGCTGGAGTTGCAGCGACAGTATCTCTCTTGCAGCAGTGTTATTGGTGGCGTGGATTGAATAGACAGACTCGTAAATATGTCCTTTCTTGTGACATTTGTCAACAGATTAAGCCGCCCACAGTTGCATGTCCACCTCATACGCAGCTTTACATTTCAAATCCTCCATTTGGTTGTATTTATCTTGATCACTGCGATCCTTTGATGTCAGACACTGCATATAAACATATTTTGGTTGCAGTGGATTTGTGCACTAGATTACTTTGGGTTTGGACGTAACGTAGTGCTGACGCTCCAAATGTCATTAGAGATTTGTGTGTCTTTGTCGGGACATTTGCCTGTGTCACCTTCTATTCTAACCAAGGTCCGGCGTTTGCCTCTAAGGCTTACAAGGATGCGATGAAGTCGCTTGTGGTGCTGGTGCAATTTTCCTCTCCATACAGGCCTGAGGGCAATTCAGTAGTGGAGCGATGAACCGTGACTTAAAGCAATCTTTGACAGCTAGAGTCTTAGGTACTGGCAGGAGTTGGCTGACTCATTTGTATGGAGTTCAACGTGCACTAAATAATCTCCCTAGAAGATCTCTGGGAGGGCGGACCTCATACAAAATGCTCTTTGGAATCAAAATGTTTGTGCCAGACCTTGATGGTCTAGACGTTGCTGCGGCTGCCGCAACATTTGACATAGATAACCATTGTGCTATGGTACAGGATCTACAAAAGACTCGAGATGCTCTTGCAAAGGATCAGTTGCCATCGTCCACAGAAGCAGAAGTGCTGATTCCTGTAACTGGCTGGCTTCCTAAAGTTGGTGATCTGGTCCAAGAGAAGTTGGAGAACAAAAAAGAATTTGGTTCCTCCTATCGTGCACCAGTCCCAGTTCTTGGATTGAAGGGTACTCGTACTGTGATTTTACCTCCACTGCCTGGTCGAAAGGAGAATCGGTTCATTTCCATTGAACATGTCAAATTACACCATTTGGCCAATACTGAATAGTATGCCTAGAAGCATTCCTCGGCGGGATGTTTCTGTGCACCCGATGTCTTCCATAGTGAATCCGTCCCAACAGGAATGCAAAGTGGAGACCTCTATTGATTCATTGCCTATTTTGTCATCATCTTCAACTGCTACGCCTCATGACTAAACCTCTCCGCCAGTGGAGCACACTGTTGATGTTCCCGATACTGCGCTCCATTCATCTTTTAATGCTGATCAGCCCCCATTGTTTCACCTGGGTGCTAGTGGTTATTATATGGACAGAGATAACTTTTCTTCAAATTCTTCATCTTCTTCATCAACTTCCACTGTGGCGGACCCCCTAAGTCTTATTTCCATTTTCTACTAATGGTTTACAGAAACTTATCTGGTTCCTCCATGGACATACATATGGATGGTGCTTACGATGGTGTTCCTCTTCTTGTGGATTGGATTTGTGACAGGTTTTTTTCCTTCTAATCAATGGCCATTATTTACCTGAACGCTCTGCTGTCCATTCGGTCGATGGAGTATTGGCCCCACACATTTCGTCTCACAAAATGAAAAGGGACCAACCCAACATTAACATCTCAGCATTTCCAGATGGCGATGGCATAGTTTGGGATAAAGTTCCATATGACATTTACGGTCCGGCAGAAACAATTCGAATGCCATATGTCTTCTGTGTTTCCTTAGTTGATGTCATCACGCCAGGAATGCATTCCGATTACTGGGATGTTAATGCCGTACATTCACTGTTTTCAGATTTAAAATATTACACTGCTTTTGAAACTGAGGATTTGTATTTAAATTCTGCTAGTTATGCTGATTTATTCTGTTTTCAACATTATGATTTTACATAAATCCAACACTGTCAGAACTCAGGTTAATTATACTCATTGGGAACATTGTCCATCACCGTTTCAGGGTAGTTCGCAGATACAGAAGAAAATGTTTGTCTATTTTTCTGGATATAATCTCTCCGACCCAAGATCTTATTATTATAGATTTAATGCACCAACACACGATATTCATGCTGACCCATACTAAATTGGTATATTCTTCTACTTTCATAACTGATTTATCCTTGAAAGTTTATGATTATTGGTAGGACATGATTGATTTAAAATCAATATGGGGTAAAAAAGATTGGCAGATGCAGGGAACTGAATCATTGCATCATGCGTGTTTGATACCATCACAGCTGATATTCCTGAATCAGACTGTACAACAGACTACTTGTTTTGGTTTAGCTACTGCTAAAAATGTAAACTTTCCCTCGTTTCCGTCGTTGGCAGCCTTTGACACCTGGCAGCGATATACGAATTGTACTCTAGATGATTTGAATAATATGGTCCAAAACGGTACCCTTAACTCGTCCACTATTAATACCTTGGGCTGGTTAATATGGCCTCTCAATACTAATGCTTGTCAGTTGCGCTTCTCAAATGCATCCAGGGGATTTACACTCAGTAGACAAGATCCTCGTTTCCCACAATCACATTCGGTTACTACATATTCTGTGGGTAAATTATGTCAGCAATGGTTGGAACATTCTACATTGTCGTCTGTGAAACAACATCTCTCGCTTTTATCAGGTGACATTGATCTGGCTGACTTCCTTTTAGGTCCAAAATCACCTCGCCCTAAACGGTTTGTGTATGCTGCATATAATGAATTTTGGAAACTGTCCGAGATGGAGGCCGCTTTCCGCTTAAGACAAATTGATCAAGACAATTTGAGAAAAGTTTTAGATGTGGTCGATAACAGTATTAATACTTTGTCTTCAAGTATTTACACCTTGGATCATATTGTGTCATCTGTTATTGACATTATACAGAATGCTGTATCTGTGTTGTATCATGGTCAAAATCAATTGCGCTCTGTAATGCAATTTGGTTGGACTTTACAAACGTTAAAAAATGGAAACGTCCCATGGGATTATTTGAATGCTACTGCCCTGTTTTTGCCCTTTAATCTGACAGATAAACAAAAGCTTATGTCCATGAAAGATTCCACAAACACTTTGTTACATATTGAGAAACTAGACCAGCTACCCATCTCAATAGCGGAGATTGATTCTTCAGTATGGTTAATACACAGGGTTATCTCATTGCCCATTTCCCTATTTCAGTTTGTCACATGGTTGATGGGGACATTGTCAACATCACTAAGGGGCTCATTATGATGGCGGGCGGACATCATTCCGCCCGCCACCATAACGGTTATGGGACTGACCGCCAGACGTGCGGCGGTCCCACCGGCCCAATTAGGATGTGCCCGCCATGCTGGCGGGCGCATCCTGCCCTTTTACCATTGCGGACAGTGCTGCTGGCTGCAGCACCGTCCGCAATGGTAAAAGGGCATGCACAGCATTTCCCTGCACCACGTGGCAGGCACCAAGTGCACCCCACCTCCCTCCAACACAAGGGGGGCCCGCAACGGGCCCCGTACCAAAACTCTGCATGCCTTTCTATAGCGGAATCGCCGCCATGGAAAGGCCGCTTTTTACATGTATCCTAATCTGGTGGACAGTGCCTGCTAGGCACCGCCACCATTTTAGGCACCCTGCACCGTCCGCCAGGCAATCGGAACGATTGCTGGTGGCGGACGGTCTTTGCATCCGCTGGGGACGCAGTCAGGTTCCCATCGCAATCCTAATCTGGCGGTGGGAAAAATCTGTTTGATGGCGAAAGGACCGCCACCACAGCCTGCGGTGGCGGTCCTTTCACCATCCTAATCACCCCCTAAGTTAGCATGAGCACTGCTGCCATGATGCAGCTTTTGCGCACGTTACTACATGGCTTTATTTTTGTAAGACTCTCTTTATGCCTTTCACATGAGAACTGTCTGCTGTGTTCGTTCTCTGCCTGTTCCTGGAGTTTAGTCTGAACATTGTGAGCAAGGTCGATGAACAATGCCCCTTGTTTTTCTGTTCTGGTCAGGCCCTAGCACCTAGAGAAAACATACTAATGCAGCTGCTGCTGGAGACTCGTACTTTGATATTATGGGGATGCATGTTTAGGTGACACACACTTGGAGAGGGACCTTTCCAGGGAGAAGAGCAACACGCACCTACGATGTAGAAATACCATCTATAGCCTAGGGTATGGGGTCTGCTGACAAAGCCCAGAGATCTTCTATTATATAATAATACTTCTTCTTACCAAGGAGAGGGAGGTTAGGCACTATAGTCCTTTCTCCATTGTCTTTAGATGATGACATCTCCCTTTATGATGTATGGACTAGCTGCAATGCTAACTATATTTGTGTTATGCATTTTTCTGCTTGTTGTGGCACGTATACTGCATGTTAGAGCACGTTAGTTAAAATAAACATTTTAAACTATATTCGTGTCTCGGTCAGATCTTATTGTGGACAGGTATGAGAGTGTGAGCAAAAAGGTGTGTCTTGTTACCGCGATTCCTGAGAGATCCGGGAGGGTTGTGTTCTGGGGTGTCTAATCATTTGCTTCTCTGTGAGTGTATAGGAGAGCGAGTGAGACACTATATCTACTCGGTCCTGGGCTCGTGGGCACTAAGGTGGTAGGAAGGCACAGACCCTATACACCGAGGTTCCATAATCCTGCGCATAGTTCTCTGTATGTGCAGAATCCCTGCAACAAGGGTTATCCTCTGGCGGTGTGTCCGTTCCCTTCTGCGCTGCCTCGGTGGTGGTGGTGGTCTCTGTGGTGCTCCTAGCTGCAATAGGATTAGATCCATGGTGTAGTTGAGCTTGCGAGATTGCTTTGGGTATGTTCTGCTTTTATACCAGTGTGCTAGCGTCATTTTTAAGACCAGCTTTTCCTTAGCGGTAAAAAACTGCCGCTAATGGGACTTGGCAGCAGTTTTTGAAAAGTAGCCCCATTTTTTAAAATCCTTGTACATATGGTTGTACATAAGTTTTGATAGGGTTTTTCCGAGGGAATGCATACCTTGCATATTATTTTCGGAAAAAGCTGCTAGCAGAACTGGCTTTGAAAAAAATAGGCACTAAAAGTGTAAAAGTGACGCTGCAACAGCGTTAACTCCTTGTATATATGCCCCAGTGACTCCAGACGTAGGTTCAACAGCATTGCTTCTAGAGCCCAAGGACAGCATATCTAGTTTTTTTCACTAGCCTCCATGAGAGTCGCATACTGTGATTTGGGGTAGGGGAGGGGAAGACAGGGGAGGCGGGAATATTGCAGCAGCTCCAACAGTTGTACTCGAGTAGTTTTTTTCTTCCCTTTGCATTCTAGTTCATGTAGGTGTGTTCCTTCAATGATGACATGATACACATTCAGAACACAATAAGGAAACAAGCTTAGTGAGCTACAAGCACGCAACATGAGAAAACTCAACATTTCCGTCACTATCAAGTTCAAGTCTGTTGAAAAATAACAATAACGTTATTGAGTATGGTGCCAAATCTATCGATGTCTCGAAGAGGCAGTGGTGCTCAGAAAGGAAAGTATGTCCTAAATCAATAAAATCTGCAACACAAAAATAGGAAGGTGCAGCACTTATTCCATCACCCAATGATGGTGCGCCGCTTTTTTGTTGCATTAGAAAGAGGCTCACAAAACCAGCATATCCGTGAGCAATGAACTGCACTGTGCCTATGTGCACAGGCTAAAAGATACTGCAGCTGCTACAACAGTACCTCCCCACTTTTAAAAAGCCTGCCCTTTAAATGAAAGGTAGCAGAGTAAAGGTAATAGGTTTTTATACAGAGCTCCGTATTGCACTTTTGCTGTTTCTAAGAACTATAAATAAAGGCCATTACTCTTACCCAACTTCAGTCTACAATAAATATCAATGTGCCTCTGTGCAGAGGTTAAAGGATACTAGTCTGCATTCAAGTTGTTGCACAGAGAACACTGCCCCAAAATTATGTAGTTGGCACTAAAAAGATGTGCAAGCAGTGAAGCTTATTTACTAAGACATAACTCATATGTGATAATATTCTTTCTAGAAAGGCCCCACTTTATCCATCTCAATTTCTACTCCTCCGCGGGGCCCTTGATTTGAGCTTGAAATAAAGCACACAAAACTCTCCTTCATTGTGACCAAGTTGGTTAGGGTGGTTTTGGTGGCCTGCAAAAGACTAAAATAGACTTCCCAGACATCCTAAAATAAGGAAAAAATGTGCATACAAACAACACCTGTTCATATGGCACACTACAAAACCTTGAAATCTAAGCTCCTCTCTATATCACTGCTCCAGTTACCCAGAGATCTGCTTGTTGTTTTAACTCTGCGTTCTCTATGGAGGATTGGTTTTTAAAGGGTTGCTTTGTGTTATTTGCAGACCTTAATATTTTTGCTTAAAATTATCTAGTTTGGAGTTAATTTCCATTTCAAGTATTTCATAATTGCACCAAATCAAAAACGCTGGCAGCTAATTTGTAAATATTCGGTAGTTTAACCTGGTGTCTAATGACTTCTACTTGGCAATTGTGGACAGCCTAGTTTATCTCATTATGCCAAGTTCATTTTCATGCAAGCATTGGCAGCTCCTAATGAAAGGTTAAGCCCTAAAAACGTTGTATACATGTACGTCACAGGGCAGGTGTTTAAAAGTTCTATGCAACCATAAATAGCTTTATTTAATGTTTCCTGCTCCTGTCCACACACAGTGTTTCATGTTTAGGCAGGTTGTGATAGGTAAGTTGCACAGGTCCTCTGACTGGCCATTAGCTGGTGATTTCTGTAGTCTGTGTTCTGCCGTGCTGTCAGTGGCTTTCTTGTCCCAGCGTACCTGATGTCTGCACCCAAATCTTAGGTGAGCACTGTACTCTGTGTCCTCCTGTTAGTAGCGAGTCAGTGGTAGGTGTGTTATCACTTCACAAGGGCTTAAGCAAAAGTATAATTATCAGGCAGGACTTTGTTCATCCCTCCTATGCAACAGATATGTATAAACTGTAAAAATGCCATTTGTATCTGTGTGTATGGGTAGTTACACAAAAAACAATTTAAATGGTACTCACAAATTAATTTCTCTTATTCTTCTTACACTCGCTCTCTTGTCACTCATCCACCTCTCGTCTGCTTTTCTCTCCCTCCCTCGTTGAGTTTCTTTCTCTTGCTCTCCTATCTCTCTCTTTCCTTCCTCGTCCTGTCTCTTAGTTTCTTCTGCTCCCTCTCTCTAATTCCTTTCCCTCTTTCTCTTCCTCGTTTCATCTTCTCTCTTTCTGTCCTTCATCTTCCTTCTCACTCCTCTTCCTCAATCCCTCTCTCCTTCTTATCAGTTTCTCTCCATCTTATCCTTTCTCGTGCACACTCTCTGCTTTTTTCTTTCTCCTGTCTTCTTCCTCTGCCCTCTTTTTCCTTCATTGCTCTCTCTTTCTGCTTCTCTCTAACACTCTTGTTTATTTTCCCCCTCTCTTTCTTGCCGTCGGTCTTCTCACTCTTTCTATTCCTTTCTCTCATTTTGCTAATATCTATGTGTCCCTCCTCTTAACATTCCCTCATTCACATCTTCTATCCTTCTTATTTTGTCTTTCTACTTTTTATTACTAACATTACCTAACCTTTTAGCTCTCAAGCATTATCTTTTTTCCTTTAACAAACATCAGTGCACATATTGTTTATCAGTCAGTTTTCACTTTCTCTCCTCACTCCTTTGCTTTCTCTCCATGGTCTCCATGTATTTTCCTCTCCGTTCCCCTTTCTTGTATATTTATTTCTTGCCCTGTCGCACTTCCTCTGTCACACTTTCTCTTCTTCTTCTACTCTGTTTATCTATTTCCACTCTTCCTCTCAGCATTTCCCCTCTCCTCTTTTTCTTTTCCTCTTTGCTGCTCTTTTTTCTCTCTGTCTCTAGTCTTCTGCCTTCTATCTTTCTCTGTCTAAACATCACCCAGACACTCATCCTCTATTTCTTTTAATCTCTACTGTGGTCAGTCTCATTCTACATGCATTATCTGTTCCCCCTCTCTCATTTTCATCATGCTCTCTCTCGTTTCCTCTATCTCTTTCTCAAGCAGATGCACACATACAATTTCTTACTCTTTCTCTCTCTAGCTTCTTTCTCTTTCTCTGTCACCCTTTTTCCTTCCTGTAGGTGTCATTCTTTCTATTCTATTGCTCTCTCCTCATACTAACTCAGTCTGTCTTTCTCACTTATTTATTTCTTCCCCCTACACACACCCTCTTACCTCAGTTTTTCATTCTCAATCTCTGGGCTCAATGATCTATATATATATATATATTATATTATACTGATTTCAGACTCTATCCACACAGTTTCTAATGTGCCCCATTGTCATAAGTGCAGTCTGCCCTCGGAATCTGGTATCTGTTTTTCTCCCCTAGTGTCCATCTACTGCTCGTGTTGTAATTCAGGTACTATTTCCCAACCTTCACCCTAGCGTTGTGTATGTCCCACCCCTTAACAAAAAATAAAAAAACTATAACAAACAATCATTAGAACAGAACAGAAGTTGCCAGCATTGCAAGGACAAAAAACTAGAAGACATATTTTATGTTAATTCTGTTTTTTAATGGGATTGTTCAGTTATGCATAATGTCTTGTTGGTTATATGTAAGGTAACAAAAATGCTTATAACACTTTTTTTTAGAACTTTTGAACATGCTGCACATCAGCCACACTGCTCTTTAGCATAGCTTAAAAACATTGGCAAAGCCAATAGCTCTCGCTAAACACTTTTAAGGTCCCAAAGGCGAGACCTATTGGCTGTGCTAATGCTTGTTTTCTCAAATGAATGAGATTCTTTATCTTGAAAGAACCATTAGGTCAAGCTTTAAACAGGAGGATGACTTTAGAAGAAAGCCTCCATTAGTTGTTAGCTGGAATGTTTATATTTGGCTGTCTTGAATTTAATAGTATAGGAATAAAGGATAAGTTGGAATTTGATTGGAGGATTTTAAATACATTTTGTATAGGAGTTTTAGGGGCCCATTACGATGGCGGGCGGAAGCACTACCGCCGTGCTGGCGGATGCAAAAACCACCAGTTACCGCCGGCACGCAGCAGTCCACACGCCCGCCCAATTACGATGCGAAAAGCAGGCCAAACACCGCCGGCAAGCCAGCAACACCGTCCGCCATCAAAGTGCGCCCGCACACGTAGCGGCGCAGCATAACTGACACACACCGTCCGACGAAACACGTCCCGCCCGGCGCATAAATTACGATGCCGCAAACAAACGGCTCCCACGGCAAAGAGACACCGCACGTGAAAGAGGCGGAAACACGGACGCAGAGCACGGACAACGAAGAAGCGGCACCCCGGGCATGAATCCAGCACTGCAGGCCCTTCCCATGCTTCTGCTGATGCACCACCAAGGACGCAACGTACCGCGGAGACGCAGGTAGGCACACACACAACAAGTGCACGCAAACAGCGCACACAGTGCAAGGGCGGAAAAAGCGGACAACCCCCACCAGCGCGTGCACACTACACATCCACCATTGCATCCACATATGACACACAGGCCAAATCCTAACATCGCGGAACACATGTGTACACACCACCTGGGACTAGGAACCAACCACCCCGTCACGGCCCCAAAGCGCCGATGACGCCGCCACACATGCGCACAACGCAGAGGCCAACCGCAGCGCCATGCATGCGTCGCACACAGACACAGGGACACAACCAAGCAGCACACACACCAGCCCCACCCCGAACGCACATGACACGTGACAGGCCGGCCACAGACATGTCCCCAACGCCCAATTCACGGACAACACCCAACGCCACACAACCGACGCACACATGTCAGTGAAGTCACGCAACAGCAGGACACACCCCAGTGTAACAAACATGGCGAAGCACACAGCGGCGGCAACACCAACTAGGAGAAGCAGGGCCCCTTCGGGAAGAGGAACGCCAGTACCACACTGAAAAACCCATACCACCCTGCACATATGAACAAGACACATGAAACGGAACACCAAAGAGCCCGGTGACCGACAACAGGTGGCCCAAGAATTACATCCACACACAAGGCCCAACGCAGAGCGGAAAGGCAGCCTGCCGCCCACACAAGGGAGAGCAGACAGCACTGAATGACCTTCCATTCCAACTCCGAAACCACAGCCCTACGACAGAAGCCGGTGAATACAGCCATTGTCCAAGAATAGACCAACACAGGCATGCCGAGAGACCGACCACACGGCAGATAGCGCATATCACAGAAGCACACAACGGACGGGGAAGAAAGAAGAAAACACTCCCCCATGTCGGCCACATGCAAGTTAATTGGAAGGAGTCACACAGCACTGACCTTGAACTGTCTGAGAAGCATGTGGGAAGAGGGCCCGTGTCCTCCAAACAAGCCAACAGAACACAAGTCCTGTCTCCCTACGACTACACAGAGCTCACAGCAACCTCGGAGCGTGCACATTGCAGACTGCACACACAGCCGGAGCACGCCACCACAACGCACCGCTGCGAAATGGCAACCGCAACACACCTACCCAACTACGCCGAAGAGCTCAAGCTGTACCAAACCAGCACGATACATACATTGGGATGCGATCTCCTGTCCCTGCTGAACGTAAGTTACCGACTGACTTACCGCATCACATTGTTCAGCTGCGTCATGCCCGTCTTCTACTGTCGGAGGTGTCCCTACCAGCATCCCGTCGAGATATGCCTCTCCAACCCGGCATGTCTGAAGGCGGACCTGCTACCACTACTCCTCCCTCTGGACGCACACGACAGGGCCTGCTCTGCCTATGGGGGCATGGCGTATGTGGCCAACATCGCACGCGCACTGAAATGGAACCACTGTGCCTCCACACGACGGATCATCGAGAACAGCTACATCGAATGTCACCCAGCATGCCCCATCATGGTCCTCCAAGGGACAACCTACGAACAACACCTTGACAGCCACCATCCGCTTCATTGGCTGGCAAACATGTACACCACCAATGACATGGAAGCCCTGCTGGACGGCATCGCATACCTGACAACCTGTAAATACGTCGGACCACAACGCAGGTTCCCCGAGTGACCTATGAAGTCCAACCCCGCACCCATGCTCAGCTTCCGCACGGACTGGCCAGTCACCACCACAACAGCCATACCAAACGCCCGGCAACTGTAACCACACCATCAACGACATCGCCATGACATCGGATATGACCGGGACATGCACACTGTTCCCCATCACATCCAGGAACACCGCATGCATCGTGGGAGGCAGTGGCATGGGCTCTGTGCATCACACCCACATGGACGGAACTGCACGAACAACCAGGACACGACATGGATCCAGCGCACATGGACACACACACCGCTCAGTGGACATGAATAGGTCGCCTGGAGTCTGTGGGTGCTGCACCCCTCCCACCCCCGCCCCGGGAATCCCATACCAGGACCTTTGCATGGACGACAAGTGCATACAACAACAACACGACCCCAGTGACTGTGACATGTCCAGTAACCACCACAGTGCAACAACAAGTGGCACGCCGCTGCATGCACGCAAGCACATGCCCTGATGTCATCTCACATGCACGCGTGCATGAGGAACAACCGCAGCAAACCTGTCACATGGAACTGAGATGGACTGTGCCCATGATGCCGAGCGGTCTGGTAGGCTACATGTATACCGTCTGTGTCAAAGTCCGCAGCTCCGCAGCTATACGTAAATGTACATTAGCACAGCCTTGGCCAAGCAGATGCAACCCCACACCCTATCCCATTTGTAATCATGCTCAGTATATCCTCAACATGTATTCCGCTGCCAGTAGTGTCCACTATACTGCATCACAGAGGACAGAAGACTCAATATAATGTTTGAAACCAGAACTGTCTCCGCTGACTCATTTCACAAGTACGAATGAGAGAGGATGAGAGTATGTGAAGTACACGGCAGTCGTGACATGACCATGTAGTCCACTGGTATTGGATGTCAACGCAAATGAGTAGCACTACTGTGGAAGACACACATGTGTCGTGTGAAGTCGTATGGACGCAGTGCCCAGGTGGGTGGGTGCGACGGGTAGATGCGCACATGCCAAGTTGGAGCACGCCGTGTTGGGAGGGGTCATGAACAGTACACCACCGCTTCCCTGGGCATTGTGAGAGGACACCTGTCGGGGGGAGTGAACACGTGTGTGCACAGCAGCCGGGCACACGTACAAAGCGGTACCAGGCGCACCTCAGCCCACCCTCTGTGGACAAGCTGGATCCTGTTGTGCGCCCGCCATGCCCCTTGACAAGGCACACACAGCCCCAGTCGACCAGGTGTAACCCCAACATAGTCAATCCGCACAGGCGATACAGGGCACGGGATGGCAGTGGAGCATGGTGTGTGAGAGGTCTCCTCGCGCTCCTCCTGGTCATATCACGCAGGCAATAGAACCTCAACGTCTAGCATGGCACAAGTCAAATGGAAGTGTAGGGGGACGCACCACAGCACGAGCAGCACTGACGTCACGGGAGGTGGCTCGCACCATCCCATCCATTGCCCATCATACCAACCACGCCACATGCCATTGCGACTAAGTGCAAGCGCGTGCGCCACCACCCCGAGCCCTCCCCAGAGAGGCCAAAGAGTGAATGTGTGGGCCATCAGCCACAGACGGACGTGGCCTGGCCGCAAGGGCAGCCACAGCCACTGGGTGTCGCAGGTGGCGGATCCGGAAGGCGAAGACTGTGATGCATAGTCCATGCAGGCCGGGTCTCCATTTGGGGCACCACGCAGGTGGACGGCGTCCCGCCACACATCATACCCTGGACCCACACATACACTCCTTGCCCTCTCTGGTGCGAGCTTGGGGCTGCCTGTGCAAGCGCTAGCCTCGCAGGTGAGCATGCATATTGGGGGGCGAGGGGAGGACATGAGGGCTGGGGCGAAGATGACTGTATCACTGTCAGTTAGTACAAGGGATGACCCAGATGTGGAAAGGAAGAGACGTGTCCCGTGTGTACTGCAACTAGTCGCCAATCCAACTACCCCCATGTCCGGAATGTAAGCCCGCACCTAGGCCCGCCCATCCGCCACATCGAACATACCACCAGCACGACAACCTTCCCATTCGAAACACTGACTGGGGGTGGCGACCAGTGTACAATCATGTGTAGCCTACCCACGCGTACATGTGGGCCCTCCATGATCCATGTCACCTGCGGCAAAGTCATGACATGCGCAATGAGGGAAGTGAGGAGAGCTGTCCGCCCCACGCGCAGAAGGTGCATCAGCTCCACAGACCCAGCAGCGAGTCCAGCAGGGGTCACATGTGCAGGGGCAGCTGTGCCTGGTGTGAAGGCACATGCATATAGACAGCACATCGACCAATGTGTAGTCTGCCCACATCCACAGTCCATCATCATGCGGACATAGGAATTGAACACAGGGCAACACATCTTAGTTGGTGCACCCACCGTGACCAACAATGCGCAATCATCGACGTACCCGCCCTGTGCATGGCCCCCACCCAACGGAGGCACATCCAGTGCCACCATCCCACACACACAAGCCTTCCACGGAACATGCTGTGTCCAATGCTCAGTACAGAGTCAGCGCCCATCTGGTGGATCCTGAACAGGAGACACATGCACACACATGCCAGCTCCCACTATGTACGTCTGCCACCTGGCACGTGCAATGTAACCTCTCACCTGTGACGTGTGACTGCAAGCACACAGCCGTCTTGGCATGGGGCTGTCAATGTGGACACCAGTCAATGTTTCGGGAGCTGTGATCCGTACAGTGCTGTACATAGGGTGCAGTGCTGACACCTACTACTGTCTCATATCCCCTCGTGCCACAGGTCCCACTTGTATTGGCCGCTCAGCCCGTGCCCACATCGTCGTCAGTCGTGTGCCATACTCATCCAGCCTCGGAAGCAGTTCCATGCTCAGCAGACACTCATGTTGCCGTGGCGTTGCCGCTTGACGAATATGCAGTCAGTCCCCATCAGCACGCCCCGCAAGTCATTGGGGCCTAGATCCCCATGTGCATGCACATGGCAGTGGTATGTCTCACTTGCCATTGCCATTGTTGGGAGACCTGTGTAAGTGTATTGTGGCCGTGCCGTCCCAGCTTGACAGCTGGGCTGTGGCTCATGTGCTTGCTCAGTCATGTCAGTGATGTGTATGCGAAATTGCTATGTGCCGTGTTGCTTTGACATGTGTCCTCTGTCATTTAACCCAGGCGGAGACCGAACATTGACCGCCCATACCAATTGCTGGCGGACATGGACGATACAGAGGTAATCAGGAAGTTTCGGCTGGACAGGCCAACTCTGCATCGACTGTGTGCCATGTTAGAGCCCCATCTCCGTCCCCGCAGGGTGTATCCGACTGCTGTCACCCCCACGGCTAAGGTGATGGCCGCCATGCATTTCTTCGCCACTGGGTCATTCCAGCACACAGTGGGCAGTGGAGGAGGGATGTCCCAGCCCATGTTCAGCAAGGTGCTGAGGGATGTACTGGCAGCCATGATGCTGTACCGGAACAGGTACATCAGATTCCCCAGGGCTCGTGAATTGGCGGCAGTGAAGGGTGCATTCTATGCCCTTGGCAGAATCCCACACGTCGTGGGAGCCATTGACTGCACTCATGTTGGCCTTGTTCCACCACAGGCCACTGAGCACCTGTACCGCAACAGGAAGCACACGCACTCCCTGAATGTGCAAGTGGTGTGCCTTGCGGACATGGTGATCACCCACGTGTGTGCAAAGTTTCCAGGCTCGGCCCATGACGCACACATAATGCGCAACAGCATCTTGCCACTACTGATGGCCAATCTGCAACAGGATCGTGGCTGTATTGTCGGTGAGTATGTGGAGTGGTGTAGCGTGCTGGTTGTGCGATGCTGTCCCCTGTCCAGTTGGAATAGCAATGGTTCTCTGTGTCCCTCACACCCAGGTGACCCTGCGTATCCGAATGGGGCATGGCTGCTCAGTCCATTGAGGAATCCTCGCACCCCAGCAGACGATCGATACAATGAGGCACATGGGAGGACCAGACGTGTGGTCGAGCGTACCTTTGGCCTCCTCAAGTCCAGGTTCAGGTGCCTGGACCGCACCGGGGGTGCACTGGCGTACTCCCCACAGAAGGTGTGCCAGATAGTGGTGGCGTGCTGCATGCTGCACAATCTGGCCATTCGGAAGCAGATCCCCCTCATTGTGGATGACGGAGATCAACCAGGGCCCCAGCCCGCAGACCAGGACAGCTCGAGTGAGGTGGACAGCGGAGAGGAGGAAGCTGGGAATGTGCGCCAGCAGCTCATCGCCCGCTACTTCACTTGACGGTGAGTGTCCATGTACGACGGATGATGTGTCTGTATCTATGCAGGTGTGTGTGTGCTGTGTCAGGGTGGCCGTATGTTCACTGCGTGCAGTGTGTCAACGCTCCATGGCCAGGGTAGTATGCCACTGTTGGTGGCTGTGGCATTGTGCCCTATTGCTCTGTGCGATGTGTGTACATTGCTTGTAGTTGTTGACATGTACTGTGTGATGGGTGTGTGACACACTCATTGAATGTGCTCCTGTTCTGTCTCCCACCCCTAGGTCCCTACAGGCCCTCCGGATTCCATTTCCATGCCACGCATCAGGTGCCTTTCCGCCCAAGGTGGCCGTTGTATTCCGTACAATAAAGACACAGGGCACAAACAGCAGTTAGTGAAAAAGGTGCATTTATTACAAACTGTGACATGTGATTGTGTGTAAGGTGATGACAAAAGTGGTGCGTGCAGTGACAATGAGCTGTCGGTCATGGCTGCGTGATGATCAGGGTGTACCCACTGGTTCTATGTCCATAGTCCAACACACACATGCCATCCAGATGGCTGTGTGGAGTGGGATCGTAGAGCAAGTCAATGCAGTGGCTGGTCAAGGAAGGCTGGCGGAAGGCTGGCTGGCTGCCTCACTTGCGACTGGAGCGTGCGAAGTCCTCCCGGGAGATCTGTTTCCTCTTCGGACGGCCCCTTCCACGTTTGGGAGGGGGGTGTGTGGTGGCGACCTGCTGGTGGTGGGTGAGGTGTGCTCACTGGCTGTGGACGCAGGGGAAGTGGACACTGCTGGCCGACCCTGCGCCCTAGCAGGTGGTGGCGGAGGTGGTGTTGCTGGCCTTGCCTGTGACCCCACCGCCACCACCAGCTGGCCCATGAGGTCCACGAGTTGGTCCATACGGGACACGAATTGGCCCATATGGGCGTCCATGGACCTCAGCACCCCCAGCACCTCCCGCGTGTCAGTAGCAGACCTGGCCCATTGTCCTTGGGCCTCTTCATAGGCCCCAAGGACTCTGGCCATTTGAGGCAGGGCATGGCTCCCAGGGGAGGCTGGCGTTTCCCTGACCCTGCTCCTCCTACCAGTCCTGCTGCCACCGGCCTGCCCACTAGCCACATTGCTCACCACGGTCCTCGCTGTGGCTCCCAGGGTGGATCCAGTCGGCCGGGCCACCACCTGCGCTGGGGCTGGTGCCAGCGAAGACGTGGTGGTGGTGGAGGCGGTGGTGGTCGGTGCGGCGATGGTGGCGGTTGCGGCAGTGGTAGTGGCCGCAATGACCGTGGGTGTGGCCGCAACGACAGTGGCAGCAGGGGACTGGGACTGTTCAGCATCCCTGGATGATGGGTTGGTGGGTAGGAGGGTCCTGGGGAGCGGCTGGGCCCTGCCACGCCAGATGGGCCAGCTTGGTGGTCCGTGTCCGAAGAGGTGGACAGATCCTCCAGATCCGTGTGTCCTCGTTGGGGGCTTGTAGGCTGGCTGTGCTGGCTGCTGTCTCCATCCCCAGCGTCCAGCAGTTCGTCACCTGTGGAGAGAATGAGATTTGTTATTGTGTTGCACCTGGCGAAGTATGTATTAGTCGTCTGACATTGGCAGTTCGTGCAATCTCGTACATGGGTTTCCCGGAGGCGAGTGTGTGGCTGTGGCATCTGTAGTTGTGTGTGCTAGGCAATGGGACTGTGTGCTGTGCACATGTGGCATGGGACGGATTGGCCATGCCGATGGGTGTGTTGCTTTGCCCCTACTCATTGTGACTCTGGTGTATGCGGGCTCCTGGCCCATCCTGGGTCTGGTTTGTACTTTGCTTTTGGAGTTCAAATGGAACGCTTAGGAACGCATATGGCAACATGGGGGCCATGCCCCAGATTCGCATTTGGGAGGGTATATGCTTTTGGGGTACATGCTGTGAGCCATGGGTGCCGAACGTGACATGTGTTGTGGCAGCATGACAGTGCATGGTCTGAGGTGTGTGCATGCCTGACATGCCCTGCATATTTGCTGTCTGTTGTGGTTACTGGACATGGCATTGGACGCATCGTTATGAGTGAGTGATAGTTGTGTGCCAGCCAACGTATTGCAGTTGTCCCATCTCCTTGGTGTGCGTGCTGCCCTGTGCCATGTGCATCACTGCAGTGCTCGGGGGGGTGTGGCCCATGTTGTGTGTTGTTGCTCACAGTGTGTCGTGCGCTTAATTGACTTCTGGCACATGGTTGGTCATGGGCATGTGTCTTAGCGTGACTGCTGTATGTGTGGCAGCTGTGCGGATGACATGCCTTTCATGAGACTGGGGCTGACGGATGGGATGGATGGTATGTTGTATGTGCATGGTGTGTCTGTGTGTTTGATGGGTTCAGTGGTGTTCGTGTGCATTTCTGTTGTTCCGCTCTGTTGCGTCTAGTGTTGTTTGTCTTACATAGGCGTAGTTGTGGGGTGTGTGGTTGACAGGCAGTAGGGGCTACATGGACAGGACTTCAATGGTGTTTCGGTTGTGTGTGATGAGTTGCACAGTGGCTGCCGTGTGGGACTATATTCAGTGTGGCTTGTGCATGCAGACGTGGCTCCTTGGGTGTTGCTATGTCTGTGATGGGTCATGTGGGGTGTGAGTCTGCTGTTCATGTCCGTGTGCACATTGTTCACTTGTTCGTGACGGTGGGCGGTGCTGCGTGTTCGTGTGCTACGTGACATGTCCCATGTGTTGGTGGTGTTATGGTCCTCATGCCTCCAGTAATCCAGCCCTGTCCAGTTTCCCACCTGCAAGTTGTTCGTGCGTGCACTGTACTGGATGCCACATGGCTCTTAGCGGGGGTGCTCCATGTTGCAGGTCTGTGGGGGTGGGGGGTGTAGTGGGTCGTGGGGGTGGCTGTACACCCACTGACACCGATTGCTGTGGACCGTGATGTCTGCCTTTCGGCTGTCGTTGTGCACTGCGGTGGCTGACACGTGGGTGTGGGGTGTGGGGGATGCTCCTCCTTGCTGTGCTGTGGGACTGGGGCCTGGTGTGTGTTGTACTTGGGCTGTCCACCGTCCCACCCACTGCACTTTGTGTTCCTGCCACTTACCTGTTACTTGTCGGTTGGTGCAGCTGTGCCTGACACATGGGTGTGGGGAGTGCTCCACCTTGCTGGTCTGTGGGAGTGGGGGCCTGGTGGGTGTTGTACTTCAGCTGTCCCCCTCCGACCCACTGCACTTTGTGTTCCTGCCACTTACCTGTTACTTGTCAGTTGGTGCAGCTGTGGCGGACACATGGGTGTGGTGGGTGCTCGTTGTGGCGCTTCTGGCATATTTGTGGACCTGTTGGTGGTTACGTGGCTGGCTTAGTGTACACATGTCCCCACGCATCTTACAGTTGTTCGGTTTGGCCTGTGTGTGGTAGTGTCTGTTGCATGTGCGTGTGATGTGTTGTGTATTGTGTGCTGGACATGGGGGTGTTTGTCCCTGGGAGCTGTGGCATGGTGGTTGCGCATGTGTGTACATAGCGGTGTGCTGGTATACATTAGTTTGTACTTACCAGCCTCCACTCCCCCTGCTAATCCGGCGAGGATCTCCGGATGTATTACGACTCGCACCTTCTCCTCCCACGCTTTGAAGGTCTTAAAGAGCGCGGGATTCCCTCCGCCAGTGACGGCAGCCAGCTCTCTGTTTTTGCCCTCCTTCTTCTTGACCAGGCTCTTTACGTCATTCCAACGTTTGTTTATCTCGGTTCTGTTCCTGGGCAGGGTCCCGACTGCATTGACCTGGTCTACGATCCGGGTCCACATTCTGTTTCTGGTGGCTAGTGGTGTGTGCTGGACCATGTTCCCATAGATTTGTGGGTACACCTTGATGATCTCGTCGACCATGACCGTCAGCTCCATGGGCGTGAACTTGGGCATCCTTTGTGGTGCCATGGTGTTTGTGGTGGTGGTGCGGTGTGTGTTGTGTAATGTGCAGGGGGTTTGTGGTGCCGGTGTTTGGTGGTGGTGGTGGTGGTGGTGGTTGTGATGTGTGCGTTTCTGTGGTGTGCTGCTGTCCTTGCTGTGTCACTGTGTCCTCTCCTCTCCTCTCTGGTTTGCAATGTAGCAAGGGGTTGTGGTCTGTGGGAGTGCTGCTTTTGTACTCACCTATGTGGGTGTGTCCTCATGGTCTGTTGTTTTCAGGTGTGTTGTGTCTGGGGTTCTGGCCTTTGTATTTTTTGTTTGTCCGGGGGTGTTTTCGGGATGTGTACTGTGCTTGTGTATTTGTGCGTGCCTTGCTGTGTGGACTTGTTGGCCATGTTGTGTGCTATTGGTTTTGTGTGCGGATGGTTTCTGTGCAGGTACGTGGGCGCCATGGCTTCTGCCGTGTCGATTCTCATCGGCGTTGTTTGCGCTGGCGGGCGGTATTTTTGTTGTTTTCCGCGCTCATGGCGGTGCGATCGTAATTTCACGTGCGGTGTGTCGGCCGTGTGGGCGGGCGGTTTTGTGTTGTCGTGCGTGTTTCCGTCCGTGGCGGGCGGTTTGACTCCGACTCGGACGATGGCGGGCGGTATTTTGTATGATTTTTCCGCCGATGGCGGTTTTCAGTTTGTGTACTCATAATGGCGTGGTCGGTGTTCAGGCGGTGTGTGCGGGCGGATTTTTGCCGCTTCCATGCCTGGCGGATTTATTTACGCCGGGTATCGTAATGTGCCCCTTAGTCTTTAATTTTAAAAGACAGTTTGATTACTCTCCATTAACATTGAGGGTTATATTTTTTGACTGCGTTAATTTTGTTCAAGAAATAATAGCTCACTCTTGGTTTGCAAAACAGGTTGGTGTAAGCAGTTGGGTTACTGGTTGACCGGGGTGTGATCCCTAATCAAACACAAATGACAATCCCTGATAGGGTGTGGCACAAGCCAACCCTAAATTAAGCTATGCTCAACCCTCTGGCAGCTTGGACCCACACACACCACATCCAGCCACGCTAGAAACCTGGGTTCATCCTTGACAGCATCCTCACTATGAAGTCCCAGGTCAAGGCCGCCACTTCCTTATGCTTCCACATCCTCTGCATTTTACATAAAATCTTCAAGTGGCTCTCACCGGGCACCAGAAGTACCATCACACAGGCCCTAATCACAAGCAGATTGGACTACTGCAATGCACTCTACACCGGCATCCCAAACCATCTTCTTCACAGACTTCAAACCATCCAAAGCACTGCCACCAAACTCGTCCTTGACCTCCCGCGCTAAACCCACACCAGACCACTCCTCAGAGAGCTTCACTGGTTCCCTATCCAGAATCGCTGCCAGTTTAAACTTCTCCCATACCCATTTGAGTCACTGCACAGCACGGGAGCCAAATACCTCAATCACTGGCTTCACTTCCACCAACCCAGCAGAAAACTTTGCTCAGTATCGCTCTCACTTATGCACACACCCTGCATCCACAGAAGCAAAACAGGAGGTTGATCATTCTCTTACCAATCTGTCAAATCCTTAAACGACCACCCCCAACACATCAGGGCCTCCTCCCTACTTCTTGAATTCCACAAGAAGCTGAAAAGCTGGCTATTTAAATAGTCTTCTTGTGGGACCATCGAGACTGCCAATTTTCAGGCCCAGCCTCACCACACACCTACACTCACCTACTCAGTGCCTGGATACCCTCACCGGTGACAAGCAACACTCTACAAATCCACCTTAGATTACATTACATTACATTACATGTACCAGTGTGATGTAATATGTCCCTTCAGTGTGTGTCCTGGGTTACATTTGCACTACAGTAGGATGTTTTTGCACCATATCTCATAAAGACTGACTGTAAAGATGCAAATCCAACTTAGTGAGTTTGTATACTTTATTCGTAACTGAGAAATCCCAACACATGGAGCAAGGACGCAACCTTCTTCTCTGCTCTCTTCCAATGACTTTCCGCCACATTCTCTTTTACCATCATCACATTCTGTCAGTGACAGAATGCGATGGCATAGGACATAACACCGACCACTGCAAACAAGATTTGCACTGCCTATCACACTTTATTCACACTGCGCTCGCATGCTGAGTCGAGAGAGGTTGAGAGAGTTTCCTGGTCTCGAGATCGACTGGTTTTGTCTGAGTGGGCGTGGTGAGGTGAGCGACAGTAGACGGAGCAGGGACCACGCGTGCCGCAACTGCCCGGACCCGACCTGAAACAGAAAAATAACCTGGGACTCTCGCAGCAGTCTCGACAATCCGGTCAAGCCAGAGACCAGCTCCAAGCAGCGGCAGCAGCGGTCCAGTCCAGACCAGAGAGTACGAGGTGCGCGGCGTGAGGCGGTAAGAGTCAGCGAGGCCCGCCCGCCCGTGCTGCCTCCCGCTCCCCCGTACCCCCTGTCCTCCGCTCCTCCCACAGACACAGCATTAAACTCACCAGCAGCTGCCACTCCGAAGTAGCAAGGTGCAGCAGAGCAGCAAGAGGAGGTGAGTGCAGCCACCGTTAGGTGGTGGTTGAGGAGAGTGCCCTTGGCGTCACTGTGGAGTCAGCCCACCTAGGTGTGGGTGCGGCCTGCGGTGTCGCCAGGCGGCCCCGCTCGCGCTGGGGGTTCGGGCCGGAGGCTGGAGACTGGCCAGTCAGACATCAGAAGGCGCAGCATCAGGAGCGCCAAGATGAAATTCATTACCGGCAAGCGGGGGATCTTTCCCTATTTTACAAGGATAAGGCAAGGCAAGACCTGCAGGAGGCTTTCCCCCTCCCTCTCTTTCCAACGTCACTACAGCAGTAGGACTCATAGTTACAGTGAAGGGAGAGGGAGGAAGGTTTTGGGGCTGCAGTTTCTGCTTACATCTGGTAATCACAGACGCTACCCAAGTTCAACAATACTACGTACTGAGGCTTTGGCTGTATACCATCCTTAAAGCCTCTGCAGGCTACTTCTGAAAAAAACAAGGGAGCCAAAAAGGGAGTCAAACTAGCTTCTGCTGCCCCCAATCAATTTCTAAGAACCAGTAGGTCATTTTCGACTTTGTTTAAAGCCAAGGTCTTAGGAACAAATCTATATCTAAAGTACCGATAAATATAAATATAATACGATGTGGCCCTGGGAAACACATTGATGCTCCAGCCTGCAGCTGCCTGCAGCAGCCACTAGCGGATAAAATTCTCACATACCCTATTAGGGAGGGCTCAATTGAACGAAGAGGCAGCAAGGAAAACATATCGGTGAGACAATTTGAGGATATACCAAGCTCTAACCGATAAGGGTCAAAAATAAAAAAGGAAACAGAAGTACACAAAAGGACACAAAGGACACATGGGGGCAGTTATAGCATAGAACACCATGAGGTCAGGACGTGTGCGAGGAGGCCCAACTCTCAAAAACAACGCAAATAAGCGCAAAAGGAAACCCAAAACATCAGAGTGCTCCATGGACGAATCCCAGGCAAAGACCAGGCCTGACCTACAGCAAGACCACCCTTTAATAGAAGCAATTTCTGACACAAATAGTCCAAGCGATGCCACTTTAAAAATGGAAAAAACTAACTCTTTAAAACATCGCCAGTCTCTCTTTCAGCCAAAGATATATACGAAATTTTGTTTCTTTAAAAATGCGGGTGACACTCTCCTCTCGAGCTCCACAGTACTACCAGGCCTTCAGACACCCCTCCAGCCTACTCGCCTCCTGGGTAGCGATAACAAAAAGGGAAGTTCAAGCACTGGGGTGGACAATTCAAGGCCAGCATATCCAATATCGACCCCACAATGCCAAACTATACCTGGGCCCCAGAGCCTCCAGTTGCAGGGCAAGGTTGTTGTAGCCGACATAGAGACAATTCGAGAGCATGGGCCCAAGGAAGTGCGGCAAGCCCCTGGGGACGGATCGGGAGACTGCGCTCCGGACGTACTAGCTGCACTAACGGCCGGACCCGCACTCCACAGCAAAAACAAAGGAGATAACTGCATTACAACTGAGGCACTAACCATATCAGAGCTGGATAGCCCAAAGGAAACTCCGCAGGCGGAAAATACAATACATGAGTCCGCGAAGGAGAGGAAAGACACGAAACCTACATTGGCATTACCAGCAATATCAACGAACGACCCGGGGATAGAACACATAACACCACTTGAATCATCACCAACACAAACCAAACTGGAAGTATCGCTATTTTGCGAGTTGGAAGACCCTGAACAATTCCCATATCTGGGCAAGGAGGAGTGGGAGGGCCTCCTAGCAACCTAATTCCAGGATAAGTGTAGGAGTGATCCACCTGCCAACTCACCAACTGAGGGGTACCAGGGACACCAGGCAGCTTGGGAGGTGCGAGAGGGACATAACTCATTTATAGACATGGAGTACCCACCAGGTGATACACAACAAAAAGACCTTGGGAATGCCTGGACAAGTTTGTTAAAAACAGTGCAACTCCTGGTGGATACCTCCAATACCAATCTGATAAAATCTGCTAAAATGGATACACAATTAACTCTACTGAATACTCTGGCAGTTTTTGTGGTTGCAATTGACGGTAAGCTAGGTATGTTAAACACCTTTTTGCAAGATATACAGGTCCACACACAAGTTAAAAACCAAATCTGTGGATGTGACCCGGTTGATGACAAACTAGCTACCCTTCCATCAATGCTGAGTGATATGTGCTCACAATTTAAAAGGGCCTCACAAGGCGCAAACACACGGCCCCCAGACGACCAACCCTCCAATAAAACTCAAGCAGATATGGCTTCCCAATTGATTTCACTCTTTAGGGAAGAGAACCCCTCCACTAAGTTAAAACCTAAACATAACATCATAAAAAATTAGGGCAGTCAAACGCTGCAACATCAAGCCAACAGTCTGATCCTCTCGCGGAAGACAAGCTGGACAATAAAATGAATGCAAGACAAGGTATAGAGACAGAATATCGAGTTGGAAATGTCGACTTGCACTAATATCGAGTTTGAAATATCGAGACACAGAAATATCGACAGCAAGAATATCGTGGTCAAGAATATCGAGTTTAAGGTAAGAAATATCGTTTTTAAAAATATCGAAGTCATTAATATCGTTAGCAAAAATATAGTTGTTAAAAATTTCGTTTTTTTAGTTAGTGTTATGTATTTTAGTATGTATTTTAAATGTATGTGCTCTATTTTTTTGTCTAAGTATTGCTTTTGTTTTTTAATATGTGTTACATTTTTAGTAGTTATTAATTTTATTTTAATTAAATTTTGCATTTTAGTTCAGTAGCGGCTTGTGGGTTTATAGGGAATAGGGTGGGAAGTAATTTAATGTTAATACATTTATTAATATTTTTTATATAATATTTATTTAATTTTATTTTATATTGTTAATTGTGGGAATTAATTTATTATTACTTAATTAATAATTGGCGGCAGCGGCGGCACGCTTACTCTGCGATGCGACGACAACTGCTGCGGCGGCACGCTTCTCCTGTGATGCGGGGCGCTTCGGTGATGCGGCAGCAGCGGCACGCGTACTCCGCGATGCGACAACACTGCTGCGGCGGCGACACGCTTCCTCTTCGTTGAGTCGCGCTTCCAGCTCCCAGCGACACGCAGTCTCGCAGAAGGCCCAACAGCAGTAGGCACTTCAATTCCCAGCAAGGGAATTCAGGAGGGGAGCTGGGGGTGAAGTCTTGTATCCCTGAGACTTCAGGCAGGAGGCAAGCTCAATGTTCAAGCCCTTGGAGATCTTCTTCAAGATGATGAAAGCACACTTAGTCCTTTTCTCCTTTCTTTGGCAATAAAGTAACCACTGCAGGCCAACCTCAACAACACGCAGCATAGGGGTAGTCTCCTCCTTCAGCTTCCTGGTTCTTCACCTCAGCAAAGGTTTGTCTTGATTCCCGGAAGTGATCTAAAATCTTGGGGTCTGGGCCCCAATATTTATACCAGCAAATCCTAGTCCAAACCAGTTCTGGGTGCATCTGCCAGTGCACAACTTCTTCCTTTGTCAGTGTGGGCCAGGGTCATCAGACACACCACAGGAGGTGGAGCCAGCATTGTGGAAGGCAGTCACAGCCCTATTCAGGCCCAGGTGCTACTCCTCCCACCACTCCTCATGCAGATAGGTCTATTCAGCCTAGTGCTGACTCACCCTGTCTCCTGGAGTCCCCCAGCCCCTGTCACTCACAAAACCAGACATACAATCAACAACCTAGCAGAGGCTTGGTTAGGCAAGAAAATACCTACTTTCTAAAAGTGGTATTTTTAAACACAGAGGGGCTGATTCCGATTCGGGCCGGAAAAAATACCGACCGACTCGGTGCGGGAATTTAGTCCGACCGACTCGGACCGGCGCCGTACGACCGGGTAGTACGATGAAATGCATGTGAAATCCGACCGACTCGGACGGAATACATAACGACCGACCGAGCCGGACGTAAACAAGCCATCCGGCCGGGAAATCACGCAAGCGAACCGACCGACACGCACCCGGATTGAACCCGAGCGAAAGCGTACCCGCGAACTCCGACCCGCGTGAGTACGATGCTGTGCGTGCAAAACCACGACCGAATCGCCCGGAGCACAAGCCGTACGACCGACACGTATACGAAACCCAGCCGAAGCAACCCAATACTCCGCGACTGACTCGTACGCCGCATATGAAACCTAGCTGACACACAGCGGGAGCAGAGTCGGACAAGATCGCACCAGACAACTGCAGCGTCCTACTCGGAGACAAGAACGACTCTACATGCACCAAAAACACCAAGGAATTTTTTTTTTTTTAAAAGGGCCAAACAAGCAACCACAAAGCCAATAAATACAGGGAGGAAAAAAATGGAACAAGGACACACCTCCAACTCCACCTACATAAAGGCCACAAATCCCTACCATGATCCTTTGAAATTCCACTGACCTGAGTGAGTACACAACTAATATACACAATATGGTGTGACAACACACACACATCACAGTCAAGGGGATAGGCAAACCATGCACCCTTAGCAAATACACAGCAACCAAAAGATATTCATCCCAAGATGTGAATGCTAGTCAGACAAACACAATACCTGCCATCTCATAGTGATATGTAACTGTGTCATGACATGTACAAACCTAACAACAAATACAGCAAGGCAGTGGCACAAATAGAACCAACAAACACTCCCAGATATTTACCCACCACTAGAACACCACCTCACAGGAAGCTCACTGAAAGGAAGGAATTCTGTGTATGCTGGTGAAGTCAGTGTAGCCAATAGCATGATGGGAGTGGTAGTCACAGATATTGGTCACACCCACAATTGGCCCATCAACACCACTCTGAACCATGCTCACATCACAGGGAGTGGAAAACAACTGACAAGATGGCTGACACTGGGTACTGCTGGGGGAGCACAAGGCCCTGCTGGGAACTGTGCAACAACCAACAGCAGGACACCACTGACTGACATCCTGAAAGACAACTTGCACTCCCTGCAATGGAAGCACGTTCCATGGTGGGATATCTGGCTGGGTGGGAAGGAGGACTCACAGCACTGACCATAGTTACAAGCACCTCCCCTCACACACCCCCTCAACACTAACTCCACATAACCAACCTGGGAGAATGCAATGCTTCTCATCCTAACTGAAGATCCCACAAAGAACCACCACCCTGGGTTATGCTGTGTGAAGCACAGGGACACTCTTGGGACTTGTAGCCAAACAACTGCCAGGAAAACACTCCCAGCCATCCTGTCAGAACAGGCACCCCACCCCACAGGGAAGCAGAGTCAAAAGGAAGGAAGGATGGGCATGCTGGGAAGGGGGGTGGAGGCAATAGCATGATGGGAGTGGTAGTCACATATATTGGTTAGCCTCACAATTGGCCCATCAACACCACCCTGAACCATGCTCACATCACAGGGAGTGGAAAAGGACTCACAAGATGGCTGACACTGGGTACTGCTGGGGGGAGCACAAGGCCCTGCTGGGAACTGTGCAACAACCAACAGCAGGACACCACTGACTGACATCCTGAAAGACAACTTGCACTCCCTGCAATGGAAGCACGTTCCATGGTGGGATATCTTGCTGGGTGGGAAGGAGGACTCACAGCACTGACCATAGTTTCAAGCACCTCCCCTCACACACCCCCTCAACACTAAATCCACATAACCCACCTGGGAGAATGCAATGCCTCACATCCTAACTGAAGATCCCACAAAGAACCACCACCCTGGGTTATGCTGTGTGAAGCACAGGGACACTCTTGGGACTTGTAGCCAAACAACTGCCAGGACAACACTCCCAGCCATCCTGTCAGCACAGGCACCCCACCCCACAGGAAGCAGAGTCAAAAGGAAGGAAGGATGGGCATGCTGGGAAGGGGGTGGAGGCAATAGCATGATGGGAGTGGTAGTCACAGATATTGGTCAGCCTCACAATTGGCCCATCAACACCACCCTGAGACCATGCTCACATCACAGGGAGTGGAAAAGGACTCACAAGATGGCTGACACTGGGTACTGCTGGGGGAGCACAAGGCCCTGCTGGGAACTGTGCAACAACCAACAGCAGGACACCACTGACTGACATCCTGAAAGACAACTTGCACTCCCTGCAATGGAAGCACGCTTCATGGTGGGATAACTGGGCTGGGGGAGAAGGAGGCCCGGATGGCAAACAAATACCACCAATGCTGGTCATGCACACACCTCAACATTCACATTGACATGCCACAGGTTGGCAGGACAAGGTGCTACACCAATATCACTCTCTGACTGTCACAATTTAGGAGAATGCAATGTCCAGGCCCACATCCAGAGGTACAGTCACAACTGTCAGGTGTTTGAACAATTGATGCCAGTAGAAACATAACATACAATCTGTGTCTCTCCCCAAAACAGGTGATGATGGGGACACAGCAGCAGGCGAGGAGGAGTCCCTGTCCCAGGCTCCGGTGAACACTGAGCTCACTGGTGTGGATCAGCCTCTGCACTCCTCGGATGGCGAAGAACCAGCTGGACCCTCCGGTGTGAGTCATCATGCAGCACCAGCAGGACCAACATCTGCACCCCCTGCACCCACCCTCCAACAACTGCCAACACACAGGCCACCCCAGCCAACACGGACAGACCAAGGAACACAGATGACAACAGCGTAGGGACCCAGACCCAAACTGGAGCTGGTGACAACGAGCCCAGGAACAACACCCAAGTGGGCCC